>CM035795.1:40004546-40604546 GCA_020466265.1 Siphamia tubifer | reverse complement strand
GAGGGACCTCTCATATAAATACAGGTCTAAACAAAGTCTGTTGGTATGTCAGTCCACAGATACTGATGCACAGAATTTACATTTCACAAAAGCTTTTTCTTGCTTTTACGCCACGACACCACCAAGCTGGCAAGAGGAAGTACACGGGTTACATTTCCTTCAGGAAATGTAGGGAAGTCTAGTTATTTGTGCTGTAGTATATTTAATACATTTTGTAATATCTGAATAGGAGCCTGTAAACAGAATGATTTTAGACGGAAGCATCTAATTTCTGAAGATAATTGTAACAAGCCTCATATATTGCAACACTGTTTTCATATCAAAACTGACATCGAGGCCTCATGTGACCTCAGACAGCTCCTATGAAGTCACAGGGAGCCCAGGGCTGTATGTATGACTCAGAATAAGTCAGAGCTGGTGGAGACAGAGCTGAAGTCCTCAGCCATCCAGGAGATAGATGCGTCCTGCCACTGTATAAATTGGCTGTCGGAAGCATTGTGCAAAGAAAAGTGGCAGTCGCTGGCAAGTTAGAGGCCGAGTGACAATGATGAAGAGATGAAACTGGGGGGAAAATAGGGTCAGGGTCAAAAGGGAAAAGGAGGTGAGGTAAAAATTGGGGAAAAGGCCAAGGTCAGTGTTAAATATATCATAAAAGGCTGCAGATACGGACATGTCTGTTGGAGGTTTAAAGACCAGTGGAAATGAAGATAAAGGTGGTTACATTCAATTACAGACAAATACACACACATGGTGCGGTTATCAGGTTTCTATTATGGAACAAATATACACTAAATTCAACATTAAATGGTTATTAGAGGAACAGCTGATCATTATCACTCGCAGGATAACTGTGTTATTGTTTTTAGTGCTTATGCTTCACTTGTAAAATGCATCTCCTGTGAACTACATCATAAACACTACAGCAACCCCTGAGCTAAACAATGACTGGCATGAATTCAGAACAATAAAGGAAAGAGGCGCTCTCTAGAATAGCAATTATTCAAAGGATCTGGCAGGTCTGATAAAACAAATGAAACCTTATGACTTGGCAAACTAGCTTCATGGTTAATGCAGGACTTCCTGGATGGAAGTTATTGGTGTGGGGGGGGGGTGGATGTCGTCCCTCTGTGGATGGTAAAGTGATTTGGCCACACTCTGCAGATGTCTGCCTTTTAGAGGAAGAGATAGTAGCTGTCTGCTGCAGGATGGATGACATGAGGAAATGAGAGGGAGGCTTAGACCAGGGATCTGCCTACGACTTGAATGCCAGTGACACTATCAAACAGGATAGGAGCAAATCCAGGAATGATGATTAGGAAAAAAGGTGCAGTGGTTGCATCTCTTTGAACTTATACAAGCATTGCAGTGGATCCCCTAATATAGACAGAAGATAAATTGGCAAATCTGTAATTGCCTGAACCTTTAACCTGAAGGCTGGAAGTGATCACATGACCCTGGGTAGACTAACGCTTGGCCTCTATCATAGAACAGCGTCAACTATTGACACATTGCAGTAATGGGCTACCTAAGGGCTGGTAGCTTCACACAGAGTAATGATGACCCATGCTTGCCTGCAAGCCACTGCATTTCTTCTCATCGATGCAATTACCACATTGAGGCACGGCTGAGCACGAGGCCCTTCAGCAAAGAGGAAGATCTTCTGCTCCTACTCTTCTCTTAAAAACAGTGCTATAGCAGAAAATGATAGAAAACACCTTGAAGAACAACAGTGACTCTTTGTGAAGTGTGAAGCTAATTGCTTAATCTGTATTATTGAAATGGATATCATATAAGGGATGCCTTGCACACAGGTTGTCGGGATACATTAATTATTGTTGACGCTCTACGATGTGCACATTTAGCCCCCACTGGTGAAAAATGAGATGACAAAAGAGGTAATTTCCTCTTTCTCTCAAGATGGTGTGTAATTGTGTGAGCCACAGTGAGGGAGGGTGGCAACTGGCTGGGGAGGATCTGTGTGAGGCTTCTCCCTCCCCATTTCTTCCGACAAAGACTTTAATTCACCGTAATTATACAGATGGATTGAAATATACAGCAAGACAGGGAATCACTCCAATTATGCAGAGTTGATTAAAACTTGGACCCCATGCCAGGGTGGTGCAGGAGCATGGGAGGAGTCAAGACATGTACTATAGAAACACTGAACACGTAAGACCAGTTAACATCTGCACTGAGGTCTGAAACGCATAAGAGGATTTCTGTAGGTCTCAGAAGACAGAAATATTTCTAAGCTGCAAAGCAACACTGTACAGTTTGATGGTCTGGTGCATAAGGAAGGCTTTCTGCCCCTGACAAAAGGCAAACTTCTCACACTGAAATCTTATCGCCACCTAATGAAGATGGATCAATGCTATTCATTTACTGACAACCTCACACACTCTACAGCACAGGGCACCTCATGCATTATGCCACTGTATGTGGCTGGAGCATTTACGCTCACAAGTGGGGGTAAGTCCTCTGCATCTGGAGACCATGGTCAGCGGAGGAGAACGAAGAAGAGACAGTGTGTGTGGACGGGTGGGGGGTACGAAACAGGGGATGGAGAATAAAAGAGAAGCTGACACAGAGACAAAGAGAATGAATAGGAGATAGAAGATGATCACAAATAGGGAGGAACAGAGTGAAAAGGGCAAGACATTTGTCACCCTCTCCTGAAGGAACATAGGAAGAAAGAACAATATCATTAATCTCCTGACATTTCAATATTGTATTAACCTTTCTAGTGGAATTCTCTGAGCTCATTAGTCTTTTTTGAGGGGGAGAAAAATAATAATCGATAAAACAAGCTCTGGACATGGTCTAGAAATATACTGCAGTCAAATAACATCCAACCTGAAGCCAGTCTAATGCTGACGTCCTTTCTTCAGCAATCGCTTCCCTTACCTGCATTAATATTAATCGGTTAAACTCCAAACATATCAAATAAAAAGATAAATGGAGGTGAGGGAGTATAGCTGTTGTTCTCAAGTAGGTCACCGTCATAAAAGAGAAAAATGGCCAGACTGTAAAACAACAGCTAGGATGGCAACACAAGCACATCAGCCATCTTATGTGAGAAGGGGAAAAAAAAGCCTCAAGGCCACACAAAGCGTGATGAACCCACCCATGTCTCATCTCCAGCACTCAGTCAGTCAGCAGCCTGTCAACAGCAGAAACATAGGAAACAGAAGGGGAGGGAGGGTGGGACGGACGCAGCGTGGATTCAAAGGTGCACACACCTCTCAACCACCAACCCCATGATCCTCCTCCCTCTGTAACACCTTTGTAGCCTCCTCACCCATGGCCTCACCTAACATCTATCAATGCCTGACGAGCACCCGCCATTCAAATCACCACCCCTCCCCAGGTCATTTGACAAAAATGAAAACAGACTAATTTATCCCCATTATGTGCCCTTGGCTAACATCAAGCACCGGCAGGGCTTTGTCTATCATCATTTACATTTAGCCTCCATGATGGGTCGTGTCAGTGTTTTGCCGAGCGTGTTCGGCTACAATGTTATGAAAACATGTCGCTTTTGTGTGATGTGATTGTGTGTTTGCATTGGGCATTCCTAACCTTGGGGAGGAGTCTAATAGGTTCAAGGGTTATTTCAATACTGTCATTATGAATACACCGAACACCCTGACTTCAACAAGAGCCTTCTAATGGCTTTCCTTGAATTCACAGGGGAAAAAGTGGGTGGCAAATTCACACACCTGCATTAGCTTTTTGTCTGTAAATTGCCCATTTGTAGAATGAAGCTGAAGTCAGATTCATAGAAAGAAGGATGTCACTTCAGTTACCATAGTTTCCACTTCCACTTAATGAGGAGCTCTAAGATAAAGTGTGGTAATTTGGGATTTTAGAGTATTCATGTGAAGTCTTAAACATCTACTTGCAGATGTTATCTCTGGGTGAATCAGACATTGAGATGAACTGCAATGGATTTGGAGTATTTTTATGTCAGAGGGATGAAAATTATTTTTCTGCTGCATTAGCCAAAAACAGATGTTTGGAATTGAAACTATTTTATCAGAGCAGAATGTTTAAAAAAAAAAAAATCAGAGCAATAACAACAACAACAACAACAACAACAACAACAACAATAATAATTATTATTATTATTATTACTATATATACACACACACATACACACTGGATTCTGTTTCCAGGCTGTAGAAAATGTACCCTATGAGGGGAGATATTGGCTGCTCATGGTTTCAGTAAGGGGTAAACTATGTGATTGGCAGCTGCAATTACTGACCCGATTCCATTAGACATGACTGTTTTTGTCTTACATCTCTTTCAGTTTTTTGATTTGGACAAAGACACATAGGAGACAAGTTCCAAAAAGTTATTTCAGGGAGATGCTTATTGACCCCCTTTCCGAATTATTGAACGAAAACATGTAATTCATGAGTAAAAAAATTGCTAGAAAATCAATTAAGTGATATAAATTAAATATACGAGGTGTGTTTTGTGTGCCCAGACCAGAGCTATAAATTAAAGGCCTATTGGAGTCCAGAGGTCACATGACCCATACACTATTGAACAAAACCGTGTAATTTGAGTAAGCATTTGCTAGTTAAATTAAATTAATACTTACTAATTATTAATTTATTTATGTATTGATTCATTCATTCGTGTATTTATTTATGCATTTGAGATGAATATACAATTGATTTAATGAAGAAAAATTTTGTTTTGTTTATTTTTTATTTGTGTTGCCGGTTGATTTATTATATGACGGTCCCTAAACTCCCCGACAGCAAGGAAGTCTGTGTCCACTCCTGAAGCCTCTCAAGTGGGGTAGGGCTGAATGGACAGTCGCTGATGCTTGTGGAGAAGGTGCACATCTGTCAAATATCAGACTGAAGCAGCTCACTAGACATAAGTTTGATCGGAGAGTCGGTGGAGAGGTGCCTTTGCCATGAAGTCTGTAATAAAAACGCACGTAAAATGTTGGAGTGGCTGGTGTGACCGTAGTCTTTGAATGCATGCACAGCTTCCACCATTAGCCCAAGTTGGAAGTTACATAGCAGGAGGATGTCCCACAAGATCAAGCTAACTACAGTGCATACTGAAAACATGGAGGAGACAAGAGCAGATAGTATTTATGATGGGCCACAGCTCTATAATTATGAACCACAGTGGAGAGAGAGAGACCAGGGCAATAGAGAGAGGGATAGATGCAGGAATGATGAGCAAAGGAAGGAGATAGAGCTTAATAATAAGTGGTGAATTGGCCAAAATACCTGGTGAATGCAGTAGTAGCATAGTGGCTAATACTATGAGTTTACATCAGGCATGTTTACCTATTTAACAGAATATTCTTAGCTGTCTTTACACAGCGGGACGTATTCATTCATTAAATTGACATTTTAACGAGTGTCTCATGGTAATATGGGACAAATTGCATCCTGTTTCAGCTCAATACGAAACCCGTACTTTTGTTTCTAAATACGGTACGATTCCATATTTTAAGGAATGGTAAGCAACCCTAGCCTCCTCCATGTCAGCCATTGTCTTTGAGAGACTCATGTGCGCCAACTCGCCTTCCCATGATTCATCTCGAGAACGCCTTTTCCTCTTCTCTGCTTCATCATTTTGTTTTGTTTTTTAAAGTACTTGAAAAAGTACAAGTAAACAAAAAAGCTAATTAATTACTGTAAAATAAATGATACACTTTATTACTTTCCTCCTCTGATTTTCAGTGTTGGTATGTCAGTCCTTTTGTGATACAGTCCAATTTTTTCTGGTGTTGGATCAGATTTGATTCGATTCCATTTGATTGATTCCACAACAGGGAAGTTCAATGGTTAAAGTAGCAAAAGGTTTAAGTGTAAGAAAAATGTACATCCATAGTGCAAAAGACAAACAATATTTAATATCTCCTCCCCTTTCATAAAACATTTTATAGAATAGTCTTAGTAATACATTTTCAGATTTTGCAGGGTTTTTTTTTTCATGTTTTATATCCATTTCAGTCTAATTCTGGAGACCTGGTCTGTTTTCAGTAGCACATGTCATCTTTTACAGCTGACAGCTGTTGTCAAATGGCATTTAACCAAGTGTAACCTATTATCATGGTAGTGCTTGTGACAGAGCTGCAACCTTCTTTCATCACTGATTAATCTTAGGTGCAATGAGTGATTATTATTTTTGGGAATTCTATTCTATTCATGGTTTCATTGTTTTACAAGGCTTTGTAATGTAAAAACTGAACCTTCAAAGCAATCACAATGAAATGTCTGGGAATATTATGAATTTATTAAAAGTTCTTGATCAGTTAATGATGAAGGAATGAGTAGAGCAGCTAATAAATTAACACAGGTCTGTTTTCATTTCAAGTCCTTCTTTATCGTGTGTTTATGAATATTTTCTGCACTGTGCATATAATCAGTGCTGGTAAATTTTATCCTACGGATCAGGGCGCTTATAAGAGTATTAATAATTATCATAAGCACTTTGATAAAGACCGTGACTCATTTATGGCATTAAACTTAAGATGGTGAGATCAGCTTACAGATGCAAAGGACACCTAAGAAAAAAAAAAGCTGAGGCAGGGAAGATTTGAGGGGACTATATTCCTCTGGGTTAATTGTGCGGACCCTATCGGCACTAAATAAGGATGGTTAGAATGACTGGCTAAGTGACAAATGGTTGTACAAATCACTCAGATTACTTCGCAGATTACTGCTTGGATTTGGCTCGTTTCCACACCCCCTCTCTCATTATGTCTGGCAGTCTGGCCTCTGACAGCTATCTTTTACCATAACTCATATCAGTTCAATTTTCACAAGTTGAAACAAGCTTAAGTGTTTAACATTGATTAAAAACAACTTTTTGTAATGACTTGAAATCGTGATGAGTCGCTTGGCGAGATCATTAAACGTAAATGAGTTTTGATTGATTGTCTGGAGAGGTGGCGTCTGACCTGCAGCTGTAGTGTAAATGGCTGTGGAGAGGTTGCTGCTAAGCTGTCTAAACACAGTGCACCTGTGATGATGGTTGCCTTGCTGGCGTTCTTGCACCGGGAAGCGACAGTAAGATGAGTTGTCAGACAGTACACAGCTGTTCACTTAATTACCTCCTAGTTTGGGAAGGAGGTTAATGAAGCAGTTTGGCGATCAGAAATGAGAGACAGCCTGAATGTGCACAAAAGAAATTAGTTTCTGGCTGCTGGGACAGAGTTGAAAGCAACAGCAGTTTAAATAATTGATTGCAAAAACTGCAACAGTGAAGGCATAAAAAAGAGGAAGCTGAAGGGGAGGAAGAGGTTACAGAGCTGTACAGATTTGTACATGTATAACACATTCATGTACGGAGTAATTAGATATTAGCATGCATAATCATACCAGCAAGTCTTGGTTTATTTGAACCTCTGTTAAAGAAAAGACTAATTCGCTCTGAGGATGAAAACACAAAGTTGTGTAGGTGTTTTTCAGGCCGTGGCATCAGATATCTAACAGAATGTATTTCCAGCATATACTTTGTCTTTTTCTTTTCTATTCATCTTTATATTTGACAAAGAGAATTGATACTAAATTTTTATTTCCTATTGCTTCATCTATTAATATACTTACATCATAGACAGACACTTCAATGTATCTTTGAGGGTGTCATGACATGGAATTAAACCTTTCCCAAATAGTATTTATACTAGAGCCAGACCAGTGTTGGATTTTTGAGAACAATACCGATATTTGAGGGTAAAAACACTGATATCCAATATTTTTTCTACACAGCATATAATAATAGGAAACAGCCAAGAGGGCCCCAGGACCTAGCCCACCAGCGGGCACCAGGGAGAAATGGGTCCAAACCACCCCCCAGAGATGGCAATGCGCCAGGCGTGAAGGTGACCAAGGAAGACCCCAACCAGCCTCTGAACCAGCCGCCTGAGGACGAACAAGGTACCGAACCCCAAACTCCTCTCAGGCCCAGGAGCCACCCATCCCACCCAGTAGAGGGCCTGCCCAGCACGTCGGGCCGACCCAGACAACCCCCTGCTGCAGGTAAAGCGGTCCTTGTCGGAGCATGTGCAGGGCCGGGGTGGTTCGGAGCTGTCCATATGTGTGGTGGGGGTGGTTCATAGTGGTGGATGAGTGGCTCTTGTCGAGTGCACACATTGGGGTGGTTCACCGTGGAGGACTAACAATGTGGGGCTGGCAGTCTGTGATTTCAGGTGCAGGTGTGTGTGGGCGTGATAGGCTGATTGTCAGAGCAGAAGTAAAAGCAGAACTGGCAGTTTTTATTCTTCCTCTAACTCTCCAGGCAGCACACACACACACACACACACACACACACACAAGCAGCCACCGACAGTAACTCAGCAGCAAAACAAACTAATAAATCGGCTACATATCGGCTGATACCGATTCAATGATGAGACCCTCAGGCTCTAATTTATACTGTGTAAAATCCTGAAAAACAAAACAACAACTTAAAATTCATATACTATTACTATATAAATATAAATTAAGTGTCAGGATGTGAAGAAACCACTTGCAGCAGGTATTTTTCAGTCATTTTACAAAGAGACATAGACAGACTTTTTTTTGTCATCTCCCTTCCCCCAGTTTTAATAGCACACCCATGCCACTATACCTTGGAGCCTTCCCTCAAGCACACAGGTAGAGTAACTGTAAGGACCTGACCGAAGAGCATCCAGCCCCATCTTGCATATTCATGCCATTATGGGGTGAATAACCCTGGCAGCCAGTGTATCTGCTTAATATCCTTAATCACCTGCATCTCATTGTGGGGCCTGGACACACCTCCACTCATTAAAATGATGGATGGAGGCATAAGGGGATGCTCTCCCCTGTTCCAAATTTGTTCTTGTTTAGAAAGGTGCTTATTAGAGAACACCTGGGGGAATGAAAGGAGGGGGGATGGGAAACCCGAAAGCTTAGAGAACCAAGGAGGTGGAGAGATGGAAGAGGGAACTTGGAAGCTGCATTTGTCATGATATTTAATGATAATGTTTTTAATTTTTAATTCTGTAAACGTCAAATGTCAAAATAAATTAGGTCCTTTGGTTTCTAAACATAACACACGTGCATATTTAACACATTTAATTTATTTTAGCTTTTGATTACATTACCTTTGTAAACACAAATTAATCTCTGCAAAGATGAATTCATTAAACTGTGTCACTTGAAGAGGAAATAAATTGCCACCATTTTGATAATCCAGTAGATTGGAGCTTCTTAAATGCACGGATTTGATGTTTTTGTTGTGTTTTGTATTAAATTAGATTTATTTTTAGCTTTGAATGTAGGGCGTTTTGATTCGGCATTATGTACGCCATCATATTAAATGATAAAGTTTTTTTTTTTTTTCTCATTTCTGACTCTAAAATTAGCATCTGGCCCATAAAATCAGTCTATTGTTGCTATAAATGAGTCCACTGGATCTAGATTATCTCATCAGTCTCACGACTTTGAGTGTAGGACTTAGTCTCTGGAGGCTCTGGCATGTTAAGGTGGGCACACTAGTCATTAGCTTGTAAAAACAGCCCTTCCACTCCTGTTCTTTGAGGCTCAGGAGGGAGTATAAAGGGGAGGAACTATCTCCCTTTCTTCATCATGGTTGTTTGAATAAGCCAGACAGACAGCAGTTGACATTAAAGACTCCCATAGGCCAGGTTATTGCCTCTGTGAGAACAAGCAGTAGGCAGGTTAGATGTAATAAACTGGAACAAATGTATTTCGGTCTCCAATTAGGATAAGTCGATGTCTAGAGTCGCTCCATAGACACAATGTCATCTGATTTTATGGATATTTTGTTTTGCCGCGTCAGCAGCTATCTTACCGACTAGTGATGAGAAATAAGATGAGCACTGTATTCGCTTTCTTATGTAACCTCATTGAAGCCTCCTTACGCCTAATTGGCAGCAATCTAGGCCTGTCAAATTGAATATAATCTCTTCACCCTTAGTTTTAGCTTCCCTCTCTGGCTCCAAATGCCTTTACTGAATGACAAGGGATGCTGATATTGTGAGTAATGGAGAATGCTAATGGAATTGGCATTAGGTAATACATTTGAATAGCTACCTCACGGAACAGAAATAGCTGTTTATACTTGAGCCAATGATATTTGAGAATGGACTCTTGGAAGTGCATAAGGATGTTGAAGTGTATTGTGTCCTTTTGGCTATCTGAGGTGATCTTCAATTTATATGTAGTATGTTACATTTAGTACTCTGGTTGCTTTTACAAAATCCCCTTTAATTAGTTTTATGAGTGGTTTTTATCAGCAGCACAAATGTTTGAGACATGTTTGGTATGCTAATGTTGTTTATGAGGAGTAAAGGGGTTGAGAGCAACACACACAAGATGGGGAAGTGGTTTAAGCTGAAAAACAAACCACCGTATTGTTTTGGACATGTGGGATTTGTTGGCTACAAGTAAGAAAACACTAGCTTTTGCAAAGTGGAATAAGGACCAGAACAACAAGTATAGTTTGATCTTTTTTATTCATCTTTTTTTTTTAGTTCTTTTTTTATCTTTTTGCTTTACGAAACAAATGTTTGCAGATGTCCTATGAATAAACAACAGCACCCTTTCTCCTCAAAAACAGGGACTCCCTTGCCCTGTCTCATCAAGAAAAGAGACTCTTCTTGTCAAAATGACAACCTCTCCAGATTCCCAAAGTGACTTTAACTTCCTGTGGTTAACATTCTTTTTAAGTGCATCTGAAGACAACGTAACCGTTTTTGATCAATGTGCAATAGCTGGACTCATGGTCAATGCGAAAAAGATATTTACATTGCAGCTATGACTCACTTTGTCTTTTTCATCACTTGAGTTAAGGTCAGGACTGGAGAGGGAGACAATCAGAACATAAGGAGTCTCATTTCATGCACATCCTTCGTAAACAGCAACCGTTACCTACATCATCATCGTCGTCATCATCATCATCAAGATTAACTAGACTCTTTTGTCATACCTGTTCTCCTCCAGTAAGACAAAAAGGTTAATAGATAGAATGGTTTAAAATAAAGTTTAGTGATTGTGCTTTTAAAACCAAAGTAAAACAAATAACAAACATTGACGACAACACGAAACATAACAGTGCATTACAAAAAAAAGACAAAAAAAAAAAAAATCCCAAAGTGGCACTTTTCTTGGGGCAGCTAAATAATATAGCAATTTACAACATGGATGGAAATGATAAAATAATTATATTTACTGGCATAATAAAATTAGAATTCGCAAAATAAAACAAGGAAGACAAATTCGAGGTACCACAATGGGTAAAACAAGAGGACATCATGTATACACGTATATTTACAGACAGTCTGCCCCTTTCTGCTTGCTTGCAGTTTTTTTTAGTACAGTAACAATCAACTGTATGGGCTCTCCAAAGTTCTTGTCAAGGCAAGCCGAGTCATGTCAATGTCTGGAGTAGAATTTCACTCCATATTGCATTGGAATTAAACATAAATATACTACTGTGTATTTTGTTTTGAATGCA
The DNA here is from genome assembly GCA_020466265.1 of Siphamia tubifer. Lineage (NCBI taxonomy): Eukaryota > Metazoa > Chordata > Actinopteri > Kurtiformes > Apogonidae > Siphamia > Siphamia tubifer. The sequence goes on along the minus strand of CM035795.1, from coordinate 40,593,059 downwards.
CCATTCTTTTGTCTTCACTTCTTTCTTTTTTTTTTTTAAAATGGACATAGAAAATGATAAGTTAGAAAAAACATTGGTCTGTTTTTGAGATGTAAAGAAACACTACTGATGTACAGTATGATGGCAGCCAACATGATATTGAAATACTGAGATATTTAAAACTGTAAGAGAAACAATGGTGCTCCACTCTTGGAAAATCAGAACAGTCTCTCCTCTCCGGTCTTCAGCTTTCTACCATCTGGTTGAGGAAACAAAGACAGTGGTTAGAATGCATCTTTTCACATGTCACAGTGTTGACAGGCACCTTGTCATCTTGGTTAATCCTATACCTCAAGTTCTTCATCTCCTGGTTGAAAGGCCCCCGTGGTGTTGAGGCCCATGTCTGCAGGGTTCCTGCGGCCCCCTGGACCTCCTTCTCTCCGCCGCCCCCCCGAGCCTCTGGAGGACATGGAGCTGGAGGAGCTTGGGTCTCGAGGGCTGTTGACTGTGGGGAATTGTGGCCGGCTATAGGGCAGAATGTCTTCTGAACCTGTGAACACAGTGGAAAATGACCAAAGACTGAGAGAAAGCTTTTAACTACACACATTTCCTGTGATGATGTGTGATTTTCTTGTCGGTACGGTACCTGGGTGCTGGCGTGCCTTGTTGGCTGTGCTACCCTCATATTTATTCCCTTTCCCACCGTGAGAACTAATTTGTCTCTCCTGAGCGTCTTTACGTTCAGACGAGCTGGTTCTGGTATCGGAGCCGTCTCTGGGCCGATAGTTCCCTGTTCCACCTCTCTTGTCTCGACCTTCACCTGCCTTGGGGGAAATTACTCCCCGACCCTCCATTGGTGCCTTGGAGGGGTGTGTAGGTGATTTGAGCACTGCTGGAGGTGGAATAGGTGGAGGTGGGAGATCTGAAGAATAAACATAGGAAGTAAGAATATATTAACAACTGAGATCAAAAACTGGGGTTTAGGTAATTGCACAAGCCTGGGGAACAAGAAACTGTACTCTTGAAACTTCAGTGTCTCATCTGTCAGCCAGTTGTCTCACACCTGCAAGGTGATACAAACACAGCTGCAGTATGTGTACATACACTCAGAGATGTACACATGGCTATGCTAGAAGGAAACCCCTACAAACAGACAGTAAACAGAACAGATGACACGAGAGAGGCCGAATCTGGTGGAGTTATGAGATTTAAGCAAGAGCCAATAGTGGCGGAAGAGGGGAGCGTGACGGTAAGCAGCTGGCTCTATGACCTGCTCGACTTCCCCTGTCGATGAATCAATGCTGCTTGTCCTTGAGCCATTATTCATATGAGGCCAGTGGGCCGCCTGGCCTCTCACACATCAGACAACCATCTAAACAAAACGCTGTGAGAAAAGCCTTGTCTGCTCACGATCGATGGCTTTTCATCTTCTAATCAGCTTCCAACCTGAAGAATGGTTTTGTCGACGGTCAAGCCCCTAATCCACAAAGGATTAGAAAGTTAATAAACATAGCGAGTGCCAGCTCTTACACCCTACATCCCAATGACTCTTAGTCACTTTTATTTTAGTTTGTAGTACACTGCAGTTTGAAGGGAATCAAAGCTTTTATTCCCCTTTTACACGCAAAAGGCTAATAGGGCAGGTGATGTCTTTTCTGCGTCTTGTTGGCAGAATCAGGCAGCTTCAATACACTTTTCTGATTATCCTCCACCTCCATCCACTCCTCCTGAATACAAAAGGGGACCAGTCAATATCATACAGCAGAGAGGCGTCTGCAGTTTTTTTAATATCTCTCTTGCCTCCCGAGTCCTGTCTCAGTCAGAGTCCGATCAATGCCACAGTCTGTGAGATATAGCTCCCTACAAGGAGGAGCAGTGCACTGCCTAGATTTATGAGGAAATATCAGTGAGGATGCAGTGCAGGTCTGAATAGTGTCTCTGGGTTTTCTGAGGAGGTTGTACCAGAGGTCCTGCTGGTTAATTAGGCAGACATGAGACAGACATGGTCCAGACAGCTAAGAAGAGACAGGAAAGGGTTAAGTGTGGAGGCAGACAAAGACAAGTCATATGTAAGGTGAATCATGGGGGCGATATAACTTGGGTGTTTTTACATCTACTGTGCAAACAAGAGAGATTTGTGTGGGTCAAACAGGGGCGAGAGGTGGGGTTTGATGAAAGAATGGAGTATTAGGGGTTGCCTCCCTACTTGGTCTACTTATTTTTTGTAGTGTTTACTGCATTCTTAGGTGTATTTGTACTCACTGTTGAAACAGCAGTCTTAGTTTAACCTTTATTATTAAAAGAATAACTATAAAGGTATGGAGACAAAAAATGTGTTGACTTCTACTATACAGCATACTGTGCACAGTAACCACTGTCCGTGTTTTGTTTCAGCTCTATCCTGTTTGAAATTTCATTAAATTACCTACCTTCACCTATCACCTCAGTGCCAGTCTTGTGGACTACAGACAAGCATGAAGGATAAGGAGTGGAGGTGGATATGGGGGGGCAGGAGGCAATAACATCCAAATGAAAAACAATCCATTCAGATCAAATGCAATCAGCAGGAGGACTGATGGACAGACAGGGCTGCAGAGCTGTAAGTCCGCCCCTTGCTGCTCAAACAAAGAGAGAGGAGAGGGAAGCATAGAAGTAGAGAGCTGTAGCAGAGACTGGAGAGGAGGGATGGAGAGATCACTCCAAAGGGAGGGGCAGACGATGGGAAGGAGCCAGGATATAAGGATGATAGCAGGAGGCGGAGGTTTGGGGGGAGGTGTTGGATTTTTCTGCAGTGATATAGCTAGTCTGGCTCCCAGTGAGCTGGATATTAAATCTCCCTGTCAAGTGCTTCCAACACTCAAGGACACCTGACACTAAGAGGAGAGCCAGCTCTGGGACAGCACATAGTGTACACACAAATGTGTGGACACACTCAAAGAGAAACATCACCAAAAAAAAGAAAAAAAATCTTCCACAAGATCAAACTAGAAACTGCCAGAGAAGGTAGCGTTAATAAAAATAAAACTGTTGTACAGACTCAACTGCTGCTTTACTTAACAAGGTTAGAACCTTTCCTTCTGTGTACAGCTCCTCTGGTATTTAGCCCCTGTTTGGTCTATGTTCAGCCCCTACCGAGTGAAAGTTAGCACTTCAATATGAGCCAGAGAACCTGGATCAATTTCATTAGTGGCTAGAGTGGAGAAACATCCCAGTGTCAGCATAGCCAAACTGGGCAAAGCTCCCCTGAGACTGAGACACCCCCTCCACATCCCTGGCCTCCAGCCACCGCTTGCCTGATCTGTTCAGTGCTGCCACAGATTAGGAGTGATGCCATGTGTGCATGTGCATAAACACATGAGAGAAGAAGATTAAAAGTCTGGCTCACAGCACACCCATATTCCTGAAAACTACATCACAGTGAACTGCACTTTCCCCTTCAATATATGTGGAGGGAATAGACAAAGAGTCATTGATACAACTAGTTTGTATCTTAAACAGGTAACCCATTGCTGTAGCTACATGGTTTTTTTTCTAATTACATTCATTATATTGGACAATAAAGTAACCGTTTACATGGTATATGTGTATATGGGGATTTTTCTGTTTGTCGATGTATAAGACTTAAATGATCAAGGTTACCTTCAATACTTCAATATTCCAACTCCAAAATTTCAATAACACTCTTAAATGGATGTTGAGGGTCTATATAAGTGGCAGAATAAAATAAATTAATACAACTGAGTTAGTTTCTTCAGAGCATTTAGTCTAAGAATATCAAAGACAAAATGTTCTAACGACTTCAGCCCTGAAAACTTAAAAGATTAATAACCGATATAGTTGACACGTGATCATTTTAACCACATTTTTAAGATACTGCCTATGTGGGTAATGGTTTAGCTGCTGAAGATGAAGGAAATATATATACCTATATGTATACAAAGACATCTATTTATGTTAGAGATGGTCTCACAGCTCAAACTATGTTTGTCAAGGACTGGAATTCCATCTGTGGATAAGAAAGATAAGTAAATGTGAATGTTCTGTTCTTATGATTATAGTAGAAGACGACATCAGGCCCTGACGTCAAATGACATCTAGGAACTGGTTAGAGCAGGTTTAGTGTGGGTGACTGGTATCGGAAAATGGACTATAAAAGACACATACATGTCAAAATAAACTGAGCCTTTTCCTACTCAACTTCTGGTGGTGACATCCTTGATCCATGATGAAAATCCACAACAAAGACTTTACTACAGCCAGTACTTTACCAGTGGTCTCATTTAACCAGACCTCTGTCCACACTTTAGTGCTGTACTGGCACTAGAGAATGGTTTGGCAGAATCCATTATTATCATGGAATGTTGGAGGAAAGTTTCTAGTTTTCTTATATTTCCTTAAATCATAAGTGGAAAACCTGCTTGAGGAGTGCAATAGTCAGTCAGTTCTTTATATTGATCTTCTAAATAGCGCTCTTTCTAGCAACGTTTTAAGATAAAATATTCTGCATGTCTTTATTTTAAATATTGAATTGCTTTGTGTACCTTCATTATAGGCCTCACGTCGCTGGTTCCCTGGATGCCCTGCAGTATGCTGTTTCTGCTTCTTAGGAGGCCTCCTGTGTACAGCTGCCATACTCATGTTACTGTCTGTTGACACTGGGCTGCCAGGACGGTGGCCTGATGGGTTTATTTGGTATTTTCGTGCTGAAACAAACAAAGACATTTTCTTTTAGCAAATCTCCAAATGTTGTTTCATTCCATTTCTTGTGAATGCATGGGACAGTTAGCACCAACCTGAAGCTCCTCCTACTTCCTGGCCTTGTGTGTTGGGGTATTTGGCCACCCTGAGGCCTGAATATTCTGCAGCAGCTGCAACAGCTTGAGCAAAATCGGCATCAGTGAAGAAGGATCCATCTGATGAGCTGACGGCGCTGGACCTCCCTGAAGAGACATTATCCTCTTCAGAGGCCGACCCCCAGCCGTTGATCATGGAGCCAGTCACTGAGCTCTCCAGGTCACCCATGCTGGATGCAGGTGTCTGTTCTAACCCTCGCAGCAGCAACCTTCGTGGGTGCATTTGGGGGTGGTGAGGATGTGTGTGGGGGTGGGTGTGGTGGTAGTGCATCTTGGCCACCTCTGCATCTGTTTCATCACCTTCCTCTTCCTCCAGTATTTCCTCCTCCTCCTCCATGCCATCAGTGTCCAAGGCCAGCGGGCTGGTGATATATCCATACGTGTGTGGCGACAGGGGTCTGGGAGGGGGTGGGGGACTCATACCGTGACGCCTGCAAGACACAATTTCATCAAATGGCATTTTTGTATCACCCAGTCAGAGGATTCTTCCCAACCAATTAATAATACCAGTTTTAAGACATTTTAACCAAATCATAATTAGCGTACATCTATACTAGTGATTTTCTTACTAATAGTACTGATTTTAGAATTGAATATGACATGCATGTAGCATGAAGAAATGTATTAGTATTGGCTGCTTTTTAGATGTATAATGTTTGAATAGATCACAGTCTTCCTTAGAGTCCAGGCCATCTCATGTTTGTTTTGGTTGTCTATATCCATGATGACCAAACAGCTTGGATACATTTTCAAAATCTAAAATATAATATCATGCCAATTACTGAATACCTCACTACCTCTCCTTTGCTCATCTACAGCAGTAACCGTATGCAATGTTATCAACTGTTAGCTTAGAAATGGTGCTTGATTAGCTTATAGCAAAAGACAGACTCCAAACGCAAAATGAAACAGAAAACAGAATGGTTGAGGATTTAAAAAAAACCCAAAATGTATTTTTTAACAGGGAAGTTATGTTTATATACTGATCTAAAAAAAAACCCAAAACAATTCACAGTGATCATCCCTCGCAAAAGAATTGTGTCTCAAATCAAACAATATTCAAGACTCTGCAAGTTTCTCTACTGAAATGAACCAAAACAAATGGGTCCCTGGAAGGAAGGAAATCAATCTGAAAACAAGGATGTGATTTTTAAAAATAGAAGACAGTTCTGTAAAATATAGTGAAGTTGCAGTTAATGGGCCAAAACATTGACTGTTATGAATACTATGGAGACATTACCCTGACGTGCTGTAGAAGAAGTGCTGTACAATTCCTAGCTTTCTTAATGTGTCTCTCTTTTTCCTTGTGGTGTACCCTCGTGGGCACTTAGCTGTGTTGTATATAGGTGTACCTGCGTTCATGACTGTCAGGTGCATCCTGGAGCATTGGTTGCATCTCCTCCTGGGGTGAAGGGGTTAAGGTGGCTGTGGACTGATGACTGTAAGATACAGCAGCAGGCGAGGAGGCTGCTCCCCGGATAGGAGGTGTGGGCCCCCTCTCCATCTCCTCCTCCTCCTCCTCCAGCTCATCAGGCTGCAGGTACATGTGAGAGGGGGGCATGGGGCACTGCATGTTGGGGTCACAGCTGCCAATAAGGAAAACCAGTCTTGTTACTTTCATATTAGATACTGAATATCTGAGTGTTTTTATATACTGAAAGCTGAAAAACATGCAATACATATTCATGAAACCCTTCTATCAAGGTTTGACATGAACCGAGTTTAATAGATGGAAAAGCCTTGGGGCAGAATTTTGGAATGAATATGAGGAACTGGAGAAAAGCAGGAAGAACGAGGCAGTATTTAAATACTGAGTGTGTATGGAAAAAAACAAAACAAAACAAAACAGGTCCCACCTTTCTTCCATTGCTATAGAATACTCTTCTGCAGTCCGACTTGGGGGTGGGTTTGCAGGAGGAGGGGGCAAAAGGTCAGCCCAATTCATTGTGCTCTGTTTGGGTAGTTTTGGGGTGCGCATGCCCTTCTTCTGACCCTGACTCCCTGCTCAAAAATGGAAAGAAAAACATTCAATCAGTCAGACTACACATGGGAACACGCATACTTCTATCCCTTTGTCTTTGAAAGACACATCATTTATTAATGTAGAGGAAATTGTGAGGTAATGAGTAAGGAATTGACGGCAGATAAAATGCATTAACAAGAGTGGCTGAAATCATTTTACATACGAGAGTGCAAAGGCTAATGCTGCCCTCCACTTCATGCAAGTGTGCACACATACCTTGGAGTATTTAATTGATGTGAAATACTATAAAACAGTAATTTTACTACACAGGAATTACCCAGGACCAAAAGAAAAGGTTGGAAGAAAATGGAAAGAAAGGGTCCAATTAATGCTGAAACTATTAGAATTGTGAACCAATGAGCTGTGAGATGCAACGAGCGCTAAAGGGTTCTCCTTAATAGCTTTAACTTCAAATGCGGTATCAGAATGGATATATGGCATTAAGGTGGCAGTGTTGCATGCGGTCTGCAATGTGTTGTCATTTGTCCTTGTCCAGAGACAGACATTGAAGCTCTGATGAAATTAGACTGCTGCATATTGAAATTAAAGTAAAGCCAATTAATGAAATCTGTGCAAACTAAGTAAGGACAAACAAATAAAACGAGATTCAGGGACACAACAGAAAACAGAATTGAAAACAACAACAAAAAACCATCATCTAATTTGTTATGACAACTTTGCAGCCAGGAAACAAAAGGCACAATCAAATGTTTGCCACACATCTTTTGTTGTCAGTTTCTTCCATGACAACTTTCCACTTTCTGGAGGCATGCGCTTTTCAAATCTTCTTCAAAATAGGCTGACATGGAAATTAATCAAATTACCTCTTTAAAGCATGCATTATTAGTCTCAATGTGATTTATTGCTTTTGAGGTAAACTTCAATTTTAAAAATGAAGCCACGTGTGTGTGTGTGTTGGGGGGGGATTAAATGCTTCATAACAATAAGAAGCTGGAGAAATACTTTGTCAGTTAAAGACAAAAACAGGCTTTATAAAGTAAATGCTGATTTGATTACCTCTGAGTACCCTTCATTTTTTTTGTCTCAGATGATGTTTAATGTTCACTCCACCTACCTGAAGTGCTACTGCTGCCTCGGTCAGAGCTGTTGTAAGAGCCCCCAGTGTGGGTGTCATGAGTTTGGTTGTAGGGGATGGTGGCTGGCATTGGGCTGTCACCTCCTCTGTAGCGGTCTGATGGTGAGAAGAATGTACGTTTAGTACCAGTTCAGAGACTTAAAAGCAAAGTGTTCTATTCATAATGAACAATGAAGGATAGGACGTAACAAACAACACAAAGCGGTGTCATATTGAAGTGTTATTCAGCAAAAGAGACATGCAGTTCATGCTTTATAATGTTCATGAGTATTTAAAGACATGCAACATTTGCACAACTGTCTCAAAACTATCACACCAGATGTGGTTCCTTTCTGCAGGTCCAACAAGGTGATGATAGCTTTGTTCATAGCTTCTGGAGACCCAAGAGTTATCTTTGTCATTCCTTTAGAAATCTGACACCAAAGATAAACCCTCACACCTGCCTTGATCACAAAAAGACAGCCCAGATACTGTACAGTGATAGCAATTCAGGCTTCCCCCTCATTTAGTTGCAAAGATTACAAATGATTGTATGGAAGGCGATGAGGGGTTACATGAATGCCAGACAGACAGGCAGAAAGAAAGGGTGACGATGCCTTATGTTGACTGAAAAGGAGCAAAGACGGAACCAAGGAAAATATGAGGATGAAACTCTTCTAAAGGCTTCCACAGTGAGGCTAACAAAGCCACGACAGGAAAGAAAAAAGGAGGAATCAGATGGAAGAAGATCATGGCTCTGAGATGCCTCTTTAACCATGGCTGATGGGTATTCCACACACTCACCCTTGTTCAACTTGTTTTGCTCCATGATGTTGTACTGCAGCTGGGAGCCCATTTCCTGTTTCTGCTGCTGGACTGAGGTGGGCTTCCAGCAGTGCTTCTCATTCAGGTCCCCTCCACCCCCAAGGCCTCCTCCGCTCCCTCCAGTGCCTCTGTCTGAATTAATGTTGTTTCCCATGATCGAGGACTGGATGAGCTGGGTGGTGGCGTAAGGTGTTGGCTGCCCGCCTGGACCGACAAAGCGTCCATCTTTCAGATTGGGGCTGTTGAAGGTCTTCATTTCATTGATCTTGTTGGACAAGTCCACATCTCCATAAACCCCCGACTCTGGCACCATGAGGTTGGTCTGCTTGTTATCCATCTGGTTGTTATAATTGGCGATGCAGTCGGCTGGAGAACACGAGGAGTATATTGAGTCAATTCTGCCTACTGCTTAGCAGCCGCTTGCCATTTGGACAATTGCTTTGAGACAACGGGACATAAACTGGTTTACTGTAGACAGGGCTCAACAATAAGGACTGCCTGCTTGGACCTCAGGGTATGAAAAATGCAACAGTGGACTGGTAAATCTAAAAACTTTTACAAGCGGTAACTTATTTGAAATAAAAAAATTTGAATAATAATGATAATAATAATAAACATTTTTGTCTAAATAAAAAATGGACTCAGCCAAGTACATTTGTGGCAAGTGGTAAAAAACAAACAAACTTTGAACCGTGCTGTAGAACTGAAATAATTTGGAGAGGATTTCTGTTTCCGTTTAAAATCTCAGTTGTCTTTGCCAAATGATGATCTACTTTAGTTGACTGACACAAGGTTTTACTCTGCATTTCTGACTCAGTCTCACCCATGACTCAATGTGGGTGTCATCTCTGTTCTTTTCCATCTGACGGTGGGAGCGTTTTTGCTCATTGAGAGGGACAGAGAGACATGTCTGTATCAAAGACCTGGAATGAGGCGCACAGTAAAAGCACAGCTCAACTGACAGATCCAATTTTCCCTGGCTCATAAAATATTCAAATCCTCCAGCAGATCTGAGAGCCAGCCTTGCGGTAAATACCAAGGACGGCCATAGGTGCAGACTGCTCTTGCCACGCGCCTCACATTTCAGCAGCACCGAACAGCTCGACACTTCAAAGTCTGACGTATGAAAGCACCCCTATGGCTGAGATAAAGGGACATTAACTCCTATTTCTTTGCTCTGTCACCTAGTCAGTGATCCTCTTAATGTTCACAGAGTTCAGGTTTGGCACACACACAAAGCATGCGTCTGGCAAGCGCCTTAGTGTTATACAGCAGGGTGTCATGCGAAGAGTGAGGGTTGCCTTTAGCCTGTTATTCTCTGTTAAACATCTCACACCATGTAAAGGTAGAGTTAAACACTTCAATCTCAGACGGGTGTTTAGCACAGAGAAAAAAAATAACTTGATGGCTATAAAGTCTACAAAATGAATTATTAATCCTCATTGGGAAAGATTTGAGGTAAGGAGAAGCTATCGAATGGCTGGGTGGATATTAGACTGAACAGCTGGACTGGAATTATGAGCTGCCCTTAAAGGCATAGTCCCAGTGTGCATAATTTAAAACATAAAGCATTTCAGTGTAGTCCAAGTTTCCAAGGATAAGACTGTTTAAGACTGAAAATGAATAGCATTAAGTTGTGTCACTCATAAGAAGTTTTTTGACTTAGTTTTACTTTATTCTCTCTTTAGATAGGTCACTGTATGTGCTGATGTAAAACAGAGTTGAAGTTCCCCAAGACTGTGGACACATTTATTCACTTCTGTTGGCATCTGCACTAGAGCTGATTAAACGAAAATCACCACCTGCTGGTGCATCATAAGACCTCCTTCCTTTCCCTTTCTACCTAGCCTACTTCCCTACATTTACACAAATGCAGCCTGTACTGTACAGTGCATTTATGTGCACGTTTTACTGATTCCTCTTTGCTTATTTGTTCCTTCTTCCATCTGGTTGCCCAGGTGCACCTTTCTCCCCCTATCATTCTCTCTGACTGCCTTTCTTTCAGTTCTGGCCATCGTCTGCAGTCCAGTCCTGACCTCTTCGCCCGCTGCACATTTCTTAAATAACTGAGCACTTAGGGGAAATTACATTACCAGCTATAACAACAGTATGGAAATCAGCAGAGCAATTCGATTAGCAACAGAGTAGAGCCATAAGCCCCTCTCAGTGTGCTCCTTTTATTTCCTGCCTAAAACAGCTCTACTTTAACCTCAGATAAATCAAACATACAAGCACACGGGCTCTCTTAATCCTAATATTTCCACAGGTTTTTCTAGTGGAGACATACAGAAAAGAGAGATACACAGAACAACTCTCTAGGGAGCTAACCCAGATATCAGATTTTGCTGCTTTTTACACTGCAGTTCCCTCAGCTTCTATGTTTCTTATCTCCACACTTATTTTGTCAAGGGCTGCATCACCGCATTTCAGTGGAGTGTTTATTTTGGTTGTTGCCTATGTATTGTTGGGTCAACAGAACGTACCTGGGCGGCTGTATGTTGCCAGGTTACTGTCACTGTTGCCATTGCCTGCAGTGCAGCAGTTGATGCTGCAGTCGTTGTGGTTGGAGCAGGAGTTGGGCCATGTGTCAGCCAGCCAAGGCTGAGTGGCAGATTCCCCGATGTTTAGTAAACCCGGCCTGTTAAAAATGGAACCAAATGGTTAACAATAGTAAGGGAATAAGCCAACACTACACTGACATTTATGTGAATGAACTGAAACACCCACAATAACATAATATTTGAAAGAGAGGATTAGTTTGTGTTTAGTTTTTCTACCCAGTGGCTGAGAATATGAAAGCTAAAAATCCGGCTTTAGTAGTTTTTGCCTTTTGGCTGCACACACAGAAACACACAAGCCCAGGGAGGACATTAGGAAAAAGCCCAGCTTAATAGATTGTGTGTGCCTGACTTGCCCAGAGCCGCTGACACTTTCCCCGAGCTCTCGTGAGCATTAGCGATCCGCCTGGATTAGACAACCAGATAAAATTCACTTCCTGTGTTGTGAAATGTGCATCTCGAACAACCAGTGAACCACAAACACATCCTGAAACTACATGGTGTCAAACAACATCCTATCATTTCATAAGTTCAGAAGCATAACTGCAGACCAGAAGAGAAAATCTTAAGCGGACCACTCCCACACATCAGTATTATTTGCTCATTCTTCTCCATTGTCTTATGTCTTGCTCCTGTTTCTTTGGCTTACGATTCCAGTACAAAATAAGACCACATTTTCAGCAGGTTCCTACTGTACAATGTAACCTGAGGCTAATCATTGAAACTTGAAAGAGAATAAATATGTTCCTCTTGCTCATGAAGAGAATCAATCTAGCATATAAAAAGACGCCGCTCTGTGAGGGCCATATATTGTTTCAGTATTCAAATCTCCACCAAATGATTCCCAGTCTGCATATCCCAACACTGAATTAGCATTGAATTACATCTCCTCATTCCCACTCAAATGACTCATTTCTTGGATTCATTTTTGGTAATGAACACATTTGTCTTGTACAGCCAAATACAATCTCACAATAGCTCTTCAATCACCCCTGCAGTTGTATGTTGATACTGAATGGCCATTGTCTTTGCACAGAGCTGACACAGCCATGCTGCATATGGGATTCAATCATAGAACTGAAAAATATAATGAATATAGATTTACCTCAACGGCTGCAAGCTAACTATTCATTAGCACAACACACACAAATGTATGGATAAGGAATAGAGAAGGCAACAATTCAACATCATTTCGTCTTTTGTGCATGCACTTCATTTTCACTGTTATCCATCTGCAAGAAAACATGCCAAATGCCACTCAGCGCGTATACAAATGACCATTTAATAAGTTGATGCCATATTTGCAAAACCCAATGATAAATAGCAGCAATATTTGGCCATAATACACCATTCCAAAACAGAAAGAGGTGTGCATTTGCTGCTCTGCATGTGTATGCATCTCCATTAAGGTTTTATGGTGATGCTATGGCACAGCCTTGTGGTTGGATGTGGCTCCTCACCATATGGGATGAGGATTGGCTGTTGGCAGACTATATTGGGCTTTGTTCCTATTGGAATTGTAACACACTTAATACACATCCTGCACAACTTCTCTGCTTTCTGTTGCATTAGGAAGTCACAGCACTCCCCCTAGTGTCTTCTATAGAGATGTACACCTGCCCAACCCCATTCCACTGTTCAGGGGATGCAACATCCCATTGTACTTGTGCCGTTAAATGTGATTTTATTCTGGCCATTACAGAGTGTGTTTCATATTTCACATGCAATTATGTTCACACTGTTTAATAATAAGTTAGTGAACTCTTACCTTCCAGCGCTGCTTACACCTTCTCCACCTCTCTGATATGCCACTGAAACGGGAAGACAAAAGAAATGTTAAATATGACTTGAGTGCCACCATCACCACTATAATACAAGGTCACCTGAAAAATAATCTTTTGAATTACAAATGCCACGATGTATATGTCTCCTTTTCATAGCATGTGCACATGTATTATGTTAGTTCAAGTGAGCATGAGAGCGAATGAATGTATGTGTCGTCACTTTGGCTGAGTCACACACATAGCAACAGGAGAAGCAGGATATGTAAGAGGCTTATGAAGAACAGAGATGCAGGTTCAGTGTGTTTGAAGCTCGGCACGCTGCAAGTTGGACTCTTTCAAGGAGCTCTAAGCTGCCGGTGTGTGAAGGAGAGATAAACTTCCAACTTTAATTACAATCTCTTCCCTGAGAGGAGAGGAGTTAGAAGAGGGGTAGGTAGGGCTTTCGCTGTGTCAGTTTATTCCAAACAGAAAGTGGGTTTTTTGGCTTCTGTGAGCAGGCAGAGAAGCAATTGGTTCAGCTTTCTTTAATGCAAAAAGTATTGAAATCTCGCTTGAGATTAAAATTGACAGATGTTCATGGGGCAGACATTAAAGAAGACCAAAGCCAAACCACAAGTATGGGAAACTTCATCACAAAAACAGATGACTGTGTTGCACCTGAACACTTTCCAGCAGATCATGAAACACGCTTGCAACTCCAAAATTAATATACCTGATTGTGAGCCTCAAGGCACACATAAACAAGAGGAGTACTGTTTAGATACACCGTTTGCACAAACTGAATCATCTAGTGTATCCGCATTCAGACAGTGCACAGTAGTGTCACTTAAAGCTTCACATTTGCCTGTACATAAAGCACTGCCAACACATGAAAGTCTAATACAGAAAGAAAAAGAAGGGACTGTAAATACAAACTTGCAGAGGGAGAGTGGCAGTGGCACAGAGGGAGCTTTTCTTTTATCTGTTTTGCGCTGCGTCACTTCAATTCACAGATAACCTCCTTAGCTCTACTCTTGCTCGCCTCTTTAATTGGAGTGTTGGAGTGCTGCTGGTGTGTCATTCTCCTAAATCCCATCTGAGGTTGCCAGCAGATGCTTTGATCAAGTTACCACTAGTTTCACCAGCTTGTAAGTAGTGTGGCCTTCTCCTTTTAAGTGTTGCATTTTGACATGACCCAAACATTTGGTGGAGCATTTATTCCTTGTAGTTTCCGAAGCTCTACTAATGATTGCCTCTTTCATTTGTACAAAACGAGTATCCCTCTCTGACTTCTTAACAGTCAATCAGCCTCTCTCTTCTGTCAGGCTGTAGATTTGTGGTTGAAAAATGAATAAAAGCCTTTCAAATATGAAGGAAAAAAATAACTCTTTACCTGTGGGGGTGAAGGTAAAGGATGGCACTGTAAGGAAAAGAACCAAGGAAAGTGTTAGTTCCTTTGACATGCACGTAGTAATTCATTTTTCAGGCAGTTCCATTTATTACAGCGTTCTTTCCCCAAAAAATTTTAGGCTTGCATTCACACGCTACTTGCTGCCCCCTAATCTTTGATCCCCTCAGACCTCCCTGGACCCCAACTGGGGGGAAGTGAATGTTGAACCAGCTGCTGGTTCAAATCCTCACCCAGACTGTCAGAGGCCTGCTGGGTGGGGGTCACACACAAGGGAGATATCTGTTGCTATCTCTAACACTCACATCATCACCCACACAGCTCAATTATTCACACTTTGCTGTGGTGGGGGCCCCTGTGCTAAACACTGACCTGCTGTGGACACATTTAGTCTGTTTCCGTAAATGCTGCTGTGGCCTGTCAGTATCGTCACAGTCTATTAAATGTACTTTGCATTTGCTGCAGCTCTTTGAAGTTGATGGAATGATGTACCTTATTACTAGTCATCTATTGCATGACATTTAATATATCAGAGGCTTTTTTTTTTTAGATGTACTTCTATAAATATCCTTTGACCAACTATAGTTTAAGTTACTGTTCAAAGTTAGTGTCCTATAACTTCTGCTCCATGTCAAAATGCATCCATAGTAGGGGTGCGACGAGACACTCAGCTCACGAGATGAGACGAGACACGAGATTGGGTTCACGAGATCTCGTCACACCCTTAATCCATAGTATACATTTGGTGCAGATATTCCAATGCATTCTTTTGACATTGCAATTATCTTGTTGAATGGACAGAAAGATGACAAAACAATTACAGGTCAATATCTCTTAGCTGAGATGTAAAAAAAAAAGTCTGTCTGTGCATTTGTTATTATTAGTGAGACCCTAGCATAGACATTTTAGCACAAATTTAAAAAAATTGCTGATTAGCAATTGTTCACCAAAGGTCAAGATTGCAAATGTAACTTATTAATTTATTATACATTTCTAGAATTTGACTTGAATGAACTGTTTACAATGCTAGGATAGTTGACACATTCATTTGTTCCATCATCACAAAACTGCATTTTAAATATGAAAAACAACTGAAAACCATATGTTCTTCTTCTGTCATGTTAAAGTAAGTTGATTCATATAGTGTGCCAACAAAATACACTGAACAGAATGATACTAGTTTCTCTAAAACAGGAGCTGTTCTGTTTTGAGAAAGTCTTTAAAGAGAAGACAGACTTACACTAAGCATCACAATCTGAGAGAAAGTAAACATGACTGACATACATAGATCTGATTCATATTTTTTTCCCTCTTCCAGTCTCTGGTGAGACAAGAATAGAAGGGCTTTAACTCTATGCTGAGCGATCTCAGTTTCTTAATATTTTCTTTTACACAGTCAGAGTTTTGTATGTTTCTATGGTATCATAATGTGACCCAAAATTCTAACACATTGTATTATTTCAGTTTGACAAACAGGGACAAGATTTACATGACTACATTGGAAAGCAAACTACATATGAATACATTGGCTTCTTGTGGTTTGGGTGCAGTTGGAGGTGGCAGCATGTCTACTGTGGCCTCGAGCTTTGTATAGTGATGTGAATAAACATGAACATATAGAACCACAGAGAACATAAGGGGCAACCTCAGCCTACACAATGTTCTGTTTGTCCAGCCACAACTCATTAACTGTGCATCATTAAGTCTTAAAGCATCTTATATTCCATCACCACCTTTCCTGTGAATTCTAAGTGATGTCAGTTGAGATAATGGTTCCATTGTTTATTTTCCATTATGAGGCAGTTGGTGTGTATGAACATTTCTCATCTTCCACATCATTATTCCCATAGCAACAATAGAAACTGCCCCCCAACTGCATTACCTTTAGTGTCTCACATTTCAATAATGAAGATATCCTTTGAAATGTCATATTGTCTTTGAGCCACTTCCTGAGATAAATTCAGTCATGATGAGAAAATCTGTGTAGCTTTGTTTCTGACCACAGACTGTACCACACAGGAATGTGTTAAAAACCACAGAGCTCAAAGAAAAGCTTAGCTGCACCGTCTCAAGTCTTTTACTCATAATTCCAGTACTATCAGCATGGTTTTAGTGGCTTCGTAAAGCAGACCTAACCTGTTTTCTGTGTGACAGCACCAGATTAGAAACAGCAACAGTCTATTGTCTGAGTGTGTCTCAAGGTTGAAGGGTGGATCTGCTCTAACCCTGGAAGTCAGCAGTAAACCTGAGCCCAAGAGTGGGGACGGGTGCAGGTAATGCTCACAGGCAGCAGCTGCACAGCCCAAGGCCACATATTAAATCAGCCCACACATAAATGAGACTCCTAAAGAAAGGCTAATAGCTACTTTATCCTTTGACTATTGTGGACAGAGGTTAGATAAGTCGTGAACCCTGTCACTTCAACTCAGTTCAGGTAAACACCCACTGGCTTATGCTGCGGCTACTCTAAGGCAGCTTCAATACAGTGCAAAAACACAGACATCCAGGGATTGTTTGATTTTCTAAACATATGATAAGTAGTCACCAGTAACAGGATAGCTCAGTGTGCCACTCCTCCATATGAAAAGGTCTTGCTCAGGAAGGAACTTCAAGCATGTGAAAATGTCAGCGTGTCCTTGATAAAGAGGGATTATGCCAAGACATTCTCTTTTTTTCCCTGCACAGTCAGAGGGGAGTTGCTAAAAGGGGAGTTGTCGGACCTCGAAATGTACTTCACTGAAAACACTCCTCACATACCCTTACAGAATCAGTGTGACAGAAGTGTGAAAAAGAAATAAAAGACATCCTCAAGCCACACTCTCAGCAGGAGCTTACATCACATCATAAAGTACAGTATTTTCACTGAGACTTCACCTAAAGCGCTCTACAAAGCCATCTTTATGTGGTTGACAGTGAGGATGTGAGACAGGACTGCCATCATTTAGGGGAACCAATTAAAGATGCAACAGAAAATTAAACCATAATGATAAGAAAACAGCATCACCCATAGACTTACCTTTGCGTATGCCTGCATAGCTGCTTGAGAGGCCATTCCTTTTCTTTCTGTGTCTGTAAAGCCAGATACTGAAGACCATGAGTATGATCCAACAGGCGGCTCCAATGCCTGCTATAAAAGCCGGCTGCTTAACCACATCTGAGATCTGCTGGGACAGAGGGTTCTGGGAATTCATGGGGTTTTCTGTCATTCGTCCAGATGCATCTGAAGAACAGAAATGTAAGATCGATTGAGGACAAAATTACACAACACAGGCAAGTTAGACTAGGTGTAGCTGGAATATAATGGTGCACACCATCTATCTATCTATCTATCTATCTATCTATCTATCTATCTATCTATCTATCTATCTATCTATCTATCTATCTATCTATCTATCTATCTATCTATCTATATCTATCTATCTATCTATCTATCTATCTATAATTGATCTTGAGCTCTTGTTAATGGATATATCACTGAAATGAAAATCATTTTAAGTCAGAAACCTGGGAAGGACAGAATATAAATTAGAAGATTCTTCTTTCTCCTCATACATACACACAAAAAAGAATGGGTAAGTATGAGACAAGGTTGTGGAAACAGTAGGATTGTTTCAGCCAATAATTTAAAGGCTTTCAGTACAAATCCCAGTCAATAATGGCAGGTGCGTATAGAAAAAATAAATAAATACTGGCAAACAGCACTTCTGCACCACAAAAGCCCTATGGACCGGCACAAGAACACACAGCAAGGCATCATTTACTCTAAGCAGTGGTGGTTTCATAATCATATAAATAAATCCAATGAGATCACCCTCAAACACAGTCACCACAGTAATTAGCAAACTGAGCACATCTGTGAGAAGCTGAGGTGTGAATGCCTTGAAGCTGTTTCTGCTGTGAAACGCTCCGTAAGGCACCGTCTGCATGGTGGCTCACAACAAACCATATTTGGTCTGTTATTCTCATCTGTCTATGCTCTCTCTGCTTCTCCCTCACGCGTGATACATGAAAGACTTCTTTGGTTTGCCCCACCCCCCGCCATTCTGAAATTTCTTCATGTTCATGTTACTTTGTCTTCATCTCTTTCTCTGAGGTCTTTCATGCTGTAGCCACTCTTTTCTATCAACTCTCTCTAAGCCAGAGGCAAAAACACTTCACTGAAGGAACCAGCTCTCTGCCTGCACCCCAGCGTTTCCTTCTGTCTGCCTTTGTTTCAACCGCTCAGCTCATGTCTCCATTAGAATATTTCTGTTCTTGCTTCGTCTTCTTCAAAATTTGTGGCTCTGTCTGGAGAGCGAACGGAGCATGCCAATGTGACTAAGCAGCCCACAAGGGACTGTACAGGTATCGAGGCTGGGATGACGCACACAAGCTCAGAGTGTGACAAATGCATTTGGGTGAAGCGCTGGTCCCCACGGCACATTGTTCCACTCCAGTGTTGGAACATGGCAACAATCACCACAGGAACTCCTCAAGTGAGAGAAATTGTATCAGTCACAGCCGATGGTTCTTCATGCCCATCCTAGGCCACTCAATCACACATTTAAAACCAGATGGAGTTCTCTCCCTTTCTGCTTCATTTTACTATTTATGTGTTTTCCATCCCTCTCCTGAGCAGGTTTGGCCCAGAGGTTTGGGGAATAAAACTGGCAAACTCTCCAAAAATATCTGTCTAGACGAAGGGGACAAAAAACAAGAAATAAATTACACCAAGTAGCACTAATGCAGGCTACAGTGTGGTTTGTTGGATTAATAACATGTCATGTCTGTGTGTGGAATGCTGGATTCAATATTGCTTTTGTTGCAGAGGAAGAAAACATTGCATCCTTGACTGGAGCAGGGAATAGGGTGGGGCAGCCACCTCTACAGCTATGCCACACAAGAATTTCATGTGCTGCTGGTGATGACAGTGCCAGTGCTCAGTAAAAGCCCTACACCTGAACAGAATAATTTAACTGAAAGATTAGCACTCTCAAAGTTCCCCTTCATTCACACTCATCATACTTTTCAGTGGCAAGTTTGACAATGTTTGTTCAGCTGTAATCATGTAATTACAGTTTTTAAGGACAGTTATTGTTGAAAAGGAAAGCAGGCACAGACTTGAATATGTCCGCTACAATAAAGAAAGGAGTTACATAATTGCGTGTTTACTTGGCAGAAAGTCATGAATGGAAAGCTTTTAATTTGAGAAGACTGGATTAATGCCATCATTATTTGTCAGATCATTGGGCTTTATATCTTTGTGCAATCATTGCCTGAGGACAAAAACAAAACAAAACTGCAACTGGATCTACTGGAGCACAAATAAAATACAACAATGACCTTCTGTTATTCATATAAGAAGAACCCTTGAGGTTGTTTGTACCCACCAAGCTGGAAGTAGGTGACATCGCTCTTGACCCCGGGGCCCGCCCCAGTGCTGGCAGCTACCTCCACGCTGTAGCGGATCCCTGGGGCCAGACTGGGTATCAGCACAGAAAAGGTTGAGCCGTCAACTGTACGGTTGATGTGGTACCTGCTCTCATTCCCCAAGCACCAAATCTGCCATAACAGAAACAGAGACAAAGTGTAGATTGAGGTTGTGTTATGAAAGGTATGTGACAACATTTCGTTTGGTAGCTGCCACCAATCTTCGTCCTTGTAATTGGTAGGTGCTGCCATTACAACGTCGGAGCACACCATGGGTATAATGTTACATCTCTGGTAGGAAAACATTTTACAGCACGGCTTTATGTTTAACAAGCTGTGCTCAAAACAGAGTCAGTATTAGCCGAGGTAGCCATAACATGTCTCAGAGTAGCCTTAAGCCCATGAAAACAAATGGGGATCAGTAATCACCCACATAACCCAATTTCAGCAGAAGCTAAGTGCTGTCACTTCCAGGAAGCAGAGTGCTCTCCCTGGCTGACTTGTGACAAGGGTCACAAAGAAAACTATACATTCACCTCCACACGAGGCCCGGTGACCTCTACATCCTGAACAGCCTGACAGTTTGCTTTCTTTACCCCCCACCAGTCCACTAGGTTAATATACCTACTCCTGGGTGTGTGCTATACTCATGTGTGCCTGTGTGTCTGTCCTAGAAGCACATAGCTCTGGAATTTTCTGTGTATCTTAAAAATTGCGGTGAGTGGAAATGCCACTAGGGATCGGGCTCGGTAATGAGCAGGGAACGCTCTTGACTTGGACTTAAAAAGCATGAAATTACTCTAAAGCCTATCACCAGACAAAATTTACCTGGAAAATTAACAGTGGCTTAACTTTTTCACTAGCTATGTCTAATCTCCCTTTTCACCATTAACCTATATTCCCTGTGACAAAAAACAACTTTCCAATTAATACTGAAATTTCCACATCATTATTTATGAGGGGACACAGCTGTCCAACATAAAGTTATTACATAGAAAGCAAACATTACTGAACATGTAGGATGGACACGGTGCTCTAAAAGGTGCTGAGGGATGCATTAGCCTTGAAATGACTGGTATAATTACAGGAGACCGTCTTTTCAGTCTTACGTCCTTGGTCACTGTAGTGTGTTTCTGCACTTCATACTCTACATACCAGTACCACATAGTCATCAAAATATCTGCAGAACATGGCCATATTATTCTGTAGCTACTTTTACATTTTATGTGCAAATGGTTCAAATGCATTGTATTTTCTGAATTTTACCTACAAGAAAAAGCATTTATACATTCTTATTTTTATTATGTTTATGATATTTGGAAAATTAGAAAATAGTAACATACATCTATAAATGCCTAATTCACTGTGTCTTGGAGATTTTCTACCCCCAGTACAAAATGTCACAAATGTGAGAAGTCAGAAAACCCACCAGATGGCACTGTTTCACAACAGTTCCCATGAGCGTCTTGGTGTCTGACAGACTTTCACCTTCTTTCAGCACAGAGGAGGAGCACGGAGCACAAAGGTGCGTTTCGACCAGGAATTTGTTACCTTGCCTTGTCTGTGCAGTGTCTCGCTCTCTGTTGTCTGGTCTGTCTACATGCCTGTCTGTGTCCCTTTTGTGTCTCTACAGTAAGAATCCCAGTTGGTCAGAGATAATGTACAGTAAGCACTGGCATTTTTCCCCTTTTTGTCAGTTACCTTGTACTCCTGGACCACCCCATTCTGCTCTTCCTCTGGAGGGGGTTGCCAGGAGACCACGATGCCAGTCCCATTGTCCCCGCTCCCTGTCACTGTAACCTCACGAGGTGGGGCACTGGGAGCTGAGGGAGGGAGACAAAAGATAAAAAAACACACCTTCATACATGAATCTGATTTTTTTTTGTAATTGCATGCAGCCTCTATCGGTCTCCCCTGATCCTCATTATCTGTCAAAATGTGCCCTTTATCTCTGTGTGAGACTGAAGCTGAGGTGAGAACAAAGAAGTAATAATCCAATTATGATGCTTTTATCTGAAGCCTCAGCTTGTTTGATACAAGTGCTTTGTGCACAAATAAAAGTGAATAACTGTTTACACAAAATACACTGGGACGTACATTTGTAAGGTGTATGGTAGTTTGAAATGTGGATGCCACACCGTGGCCACAGTAATTACACTGGAATAATTATGAATTAATACAAAACACATAACAGCGGGTTACACAAACAGGCATTTTTATCCTCACTGGAAAACAAACATGCTCGGAGCTCCTAAAATAACGATTAAAAAACTGAGAACAAAGAAAATTTTGACAAAAAGATGAAACATTTCCAAACATGAAACACACTCGTATCCTCTCTCTATATTTCTCCTTTAAATTTTTTATTAAAATTTGGTTACAAGCAGTGAGACTGCCACAACCACACCCTATGAACACCCGATAGTATGTGCATGGGTTTCCATAGGGTGTTTAAGAGCTGAACATCTACTCTAGCATGCTTGAATACACCACATTTTACCATACCATAATCCTACCCTCAGTGCCTGCTTTGAGCAGCTGTTATATGTTCGCACACATGCGAGCTGTGCATATAAAACTGTGTAAACATGAAAACATGCATGCACACATGCTAGCACTAAAGCACACCAAGCACTCACACACACATTCACATCCCCCACCTTCCTCCAGTGTCTTGCCAATTTTGACATCACTGTCTGTTCCCTGGAATTCATTGAAGAAGGGGCGGACTTTGAATTCATAAGTGACTCCTTTCCGAAGCTGTGGTACGACGGCGCTGTCCTCTCCAGGGGTACGAACCTCAAACACAGCCCAATCACTCCTCTGTAGCCCCTCAGGTGAAGGCCTGTACATCACCTTGTAGCCTTGAATGTACTGCGACTGCTGCTCCACCTAGTGAACGGTGTGGAAGCACAGATAAAAGACAGTGTCAGCTTGACTAGATTAGGTGCCTCACGGTGGAAAATGATACAGCAGTGTATTTGACTGTAGCATCGCTGGACAGCTATGGATCCGTGCAACTGATACGTAAGGCGCTGGATGGAAGGGGGTGCTAACTCATCACATCACTCCACTGTTTATCCATCCACATCTGCATCTTTCTTTTTGACTGTCTCTCTATGCGCCATTTGGAGCAGCAGCGATTTGTGCAAACCACAGTATGAGGTCATTGGCCAGAGGTTCCTCTAAGTCTGGAGCTGGTTAAATAGGGCCCAGGCTCCCAGAACAGCCTGTCTCATCCTGTCCTCCACTCCAGTGTACTGACTGTGGAAGTCAAGGAAGAGGAGACTGAGCTATAGTATGGGGTAGCAGCACTCCACAATACAAGTTAAATGGCTCCTGTTGTAGCTAAATAAAAACTACTAATGTATCTGGAAGGGTTTGTCTGTTGGTTTAATCTAAGAATAATTAATACTGCTTTGTGATTCTGGATGGTATGCTAATATTCGTAGTAGTCCCCGTGGAAGGCAGCAGCACTGGCTTGTAAAGATTTTAGTGATTTCTATATTCCTCCCCTGTAAAATATGTTGCCGGCTCAGGTGGTCTTCATTAGCCTGAAAACTGTGCAACCATTTACCACAACACAAAGGAAAACGTAAAGCCAAGAAACTCCACATTGGGAATAGATTTAACCCCATGAAACAAGAAAACTGTGGTGCTTAAGTAAAGTATCAGTCTCCCTCATGTCATGTGTTTTTCTGGAACATTCCAAGGAGACAGGGTAACTGGGCAGTAATGTTTTAAATTAGTCTTGACATGTCAGTATCCTTTTCACGTTTCCTCAGTCCCATTCATCACTCACTATGGCACTTCATAATACCTGGGAATGTAGGGGTGGGCTGGTGTCAAAAGGCAAAGCAGGTTGTGTTGGACTTGCAATGGCAATTCAATACATATTAATCATGTAACGTGATCTTATAATTTAATTATGTTTTACTGTCAATATCCTGACAAAAAAAATTATTGAGCTAATCTGCAACTGAAATATCTACTTAATTTTTCTACCAGCTAAGAAACACCTCCATAAGCTCCCAGTTCTACCTCTCTTCCTCTCCCACCTATCCGCTCTAACATCTGTAAGCCATTTCCACTTAAGAGCTTGAGTTGGCCGCCTCTTCCTTCTCACTTGTATTATTTGAACAGCCGTCAAGTGTTTTCAATCTGAGAGGGCACAGCCTGGCACGCCACACACTGCTATGCAGTACTACATGGCGTTTTTGCACAAGCATGGACTCTGCAGTTTTAGCTTTTGGGCGGTGGAGTGGTCTACTGTGGCTGAAGCTGCTGATACTTGGTCCTTGGCCAACTGAGTAGTTCAGGCCCACGCCAGATGGACACTACGAACACTTGGACTGTGTTCTCTGTAGTGTCCTTCCTCTATAGGATGCGAGGCCATTAGTACATTTGTTCTGCTGATGGGGGGCTTGACAAATTGACCATAAGCAGATCACTAAACTAAGCTTGACCAGCTACACCAATGACGCATGAGGCGTCAGTATTGGCTGCAGCTGTGTCAGAAACTTTCACTAAAAAATTAGATGTTCTATATATTATCCATTCCCTGATCAATAGCAGGTGATTGTGTTTCATTTCCATATATATTTGGATGGAAAGACTTAAAAAAAAGAGGAAACATATTTTTGATGGAATAAATGAATGGTTCTGATAACTTCCTTGATAAATGTTGCATAAATGCGCTCACACCTCATGTAAATATTTAAGTATATATGTTTTCATCAGTGTAGACGCTGGAGAAAAATGGTTAAGAATAATTAGTGCCAATCAAATTTGCTTTTCTCACAATCATGTATTGTGAATCTAGTTGTGATTGTTACCCACAAAAAGCTGTTTTACACTCACCGTCCACTGCACCCGGACAGAGGAGGATGACAGGACAGTGGGGTTATGTAGATGGATGACCACATCTCCCAACTCCTTCTCAATCTGTCGGTGGTCCACACCCTGACTGGTGGGAGGAATATCTGTAGGCAGGTGCACTGACATGAGACTTGACGAAAACAAACAGTGCAGATGTGTATAAAGTTCTCACTAGCAGAACATCACCTCTCACCTTGTGTTTTCACAGCATCAGTAATGGGACTGGGATCACTCAGCCCATAGGCATTGGCTGCCCGCACTAAAAAGAGGTAGACTGCACTGGGCTTCAAGCCCTTCAGTACAAATGACTCAGTTTTCACATGCTCTGCCAGGGTCTGCCAACTGCTCCCTGATGCATGACTGTGGACACACAACAGAAAATTAGATTTTATTAAGACCAGAGAATATTTTAAAATTATTTTTTTAGCATTAAGTTGATTAATTTTACCTGAAGGCCTCTATTATATAGGATGTGGGAGTAGCTCCAGCATTAAGGTTAGGCTTCCAGGAAAGGGTGACAGAGGTGCGTGTAACATCAGTGACCTCAGGCTTGGATGGGGCACTGGGGATCAAGTTTGGGTCAGTAGGTCTGTTGGGCTGAACAGGAACTCCAAACTCTAAATGTAGTCCAGAGAGGGGAAAGTATAGTGGGAAAATAAATTGTTACTACACCACTATTATGTAATACACAAAGATATAAGCATATAACATCCCAACAACTCCAAATAACACATTTTGAGTCATTGTTTTGAATACCTGGAATAAACTAGTACATAATAGACTAGCACATTTGATTAATGATTAATTCCTATAAATAGACCCAGGTTTACCTTGAACCTCTAGGTAGGCTTTCCATGAGGCCTCTCCACTGGGTGTAGAGGCTATGCAGGTGTAGGTGCCGGTGTCCCCGAGCTGGAAGAAGACAGTGAAATTAAATGGAAACTATTTTAATACGTGCTGTAGTTTCCTGGCTTGGTAGTAGTGTCTGTTCCTCTTTCTCCCTCCTTCTCCTTATCTCCCCCCACCATCACTCTGGTGTGCTTATTGACATTCTGCTGAAGTCTGTAGCAGGCAGCTGTCATTGCCTGATAATCTCAATATCATCCCTTTCATTGCAGAAACTAGGGGAAAGCAGCTGGAAAGGCCAAGTGGCACACAATTCCTAGTCAAATGGAAAAGATTTTCACAGGATCAGGGACTAATTGGAGACCTTTTTCCCTCTGGACCATCCCCCTGTGTACCAAAAATGGAAGTGGCTGCTCAGTGAAACAGATCCAGTGGCAATCAGTGGGGGAGATGCGTTCAAGTCGATGTACATTTTCAGTTAGAAGTTTGTCAGAAAAAAGGGCAATTTACTGAAATGTGACTCCACAGTTCAAAACTGTACAAATGGAAAAATAACACAGACAACTCTAAAGCTGTAATTGCAGTTATTGAGGTTAAACTGTCTATTTTAATGTTTTACATACATCTACATGCAGGTTCTTGCCATCATAGTCTACTCAATAAAGTTACTCAGTAAATCAATTATCACATATAACTAAGTATACCCCCCCAATAATTTATCAATAAACGTTTTCCCCTTTATACCAAACTGTAAACTGCATCTGCATCATAACACTTGCACACACTTGTATTCAAGCTGAAATAGTATTTCTTTGAAAGAAAGGGCTTCATGAACTTGACTAGTCGCAACATACAAACAAGAAAATATTTTGGCCTAAATTTCCTTCTTAATTTTTAATGAAAACATCTGATAAAACAATTTTTTTCACTATTCATGTGTAATACAGGGCTGTCCCCAGACATTAGCATAGAGACGCAGCTCGTCCTCGCCTTAATCTGATCGCCTCCTTGTTTCCGGCATCGTAATTTGAACTCTCGCAAGTGCCGCCAGTTTACAATATTTCAAGCATTTAAATAGACACTTTACGCGCAAAGTTTTCCGTAAACAACTGCAGGTGCTGTGAATCATGACCAAGTGCAAGCCATACACGAAGCCACACCAGGAGGAGGGGGATTGGGATGTGTGGCACCAGTGGGGGTGGAGGACGCATCACTTGGTGTGGTCCAGTGCACCGCCTTTTTCAGAATTTCTGGAGAGCCGTGTAATAGCAAATACATTTAAAAATCTGAAGAAAATATTATTGCTTTGACTGGGAATTGATCCCTGGACCTCAACAATGCAGTTCAAAGCTTTACCCATTGAGCTAAACCGCCATTGGGCTGAGGGTTTAGCCATTAAATATGTGATTGTCTTGGTACTTTTCAAGATGTAACAGTTACATCTAAGCTTTAGCCTTAATTAAGATTAAAGTATATCTTGTGTTGTGAAATAGGACTGTAATGAATAGTATGTTTTGTAAATAAAGTAAGCAGTCTTGCTGAGCAGGAATATGGAAATATAACATATGTAAGCACATACTCCATCTCTTTTTTTTTCTCGATCCACCCCTGAACCGAATTTAAAGTCTATGGTTAAGACAAATCATTCTGTTATGGCTTGTGGCTGATATATTGTGCACTAAGCATGTGTATCTGAAAACCTAAAAAAAAAAAAGCTAAAGAAACAGTGGGAGATAAATCGTTTAAATTACTGAGTGAGAACATGCGTCCTGCCTATTACCCTGAAGGTGGATTTATCATTATTTTTTCTAACACATAACAAAATGGAGCGAAATTCAATAACAACACTCATGCACCCACAATAAAATAAATTAACTTGTGCATCAAAAACATGTCCATTAAATCATTGTCAAGGTAAACTGACATGTTCATTAATGTAACGTGCCTGCGGAGTCTGGGTGTTCAGTAAGAGAGGGTTTCAGGCGTATCCCCTCCTGCCTGCCTCGCACCAGCGGCCCAATCATACCGCAATCTCCTCACCGCAAGACATGCCAACATTCATCAAAACGCCGCAGACTGACGTGAACTCTGACCCTGTGACGCCTCCATCTGGAATAAAACGTCAGCACCCCCCTACTTGTCTCCCCCTAAGAGTGCGTTTGGTATTACAGGCAGCCATCTCAAACGCACACACATAAGTTCACACACCAAATTACTCACAAAACCCACAGTGCTCACTGACTGACAGGAACTACAGACTGTTCGACTTCACAGACTCTATTTCAAACCCGCGACAACTAACTGACACCCCACTGAAGGCTGGCTGCTGGCAGGGAACACATGCTTTATTTACCCACCAGCAGGGGTTTGCCCGCCGTATTCGGCATGTGATATGGAAAACTTTGAAGTACATTTGAATGGGTTTGGACATTTAAGGCAGCCTAATGGAAAATCTTGATTACAATCCTAATTATATGTATACATAAATAAATAAGCACCTACTGAGTTAATACATTTATATTCCAAATACGAATTAACTCCAAAGGCCACAGTGTTGCTGCGTTGTTACACATTTAACAAATGTTAAAAGAGGTTTAACACTGGCACAGTTTCTTACCTTGGCATAGCGGATTTGCAGTGCCCCTGTGTCCAGCTGCTTAACTCTGGAGTCATGTGTGGATACCAACACACCATCCTTCCTCCACAAGATGGTAGGAGTAGGATTACCTGTTGCCACACAGTTGAGGACAACGGTGCCGTCCACAGCTACCGTCTGGTTGGTCGGACCCTGACGGATAACTGGTGGCGGACGGTCTGACACAACTGTGGACAGGAGGAAAATGAATGAGCAATTACGTGCAGAGAGAAGAAGTGGAGAGAGAGGAGGGGGAAAAAAAAACTGTGAAGGTGTTCATAGGCTATAGCAAGGAGAAGCAAGGAACAGTGGATCCAGGCAATTACATCCAACTTATGTGAAGAAGCACAATAAAGACAGAGAATGTTGAGAATCTGACAAACAGCATGTAGTGATGTAGGCATGTGAAAACTACAAGGGCAGTGGGAGAGGAATTAAATCCAGTTTCAAGAAATGGAAGTCATTTTCTAATCATTCAGCAGCAGGAGTTGAACTTAACCAAATAAAAGCAGCATAATTAAAATGAAACGGCCTCAGATACTTTAGCGTTCTCGCAGCAGCTCTGCCAGACGCCTGGCACTCACTGCACATATGCTCGTGGCCAACAATCTCCCAGCCCATCCCCCGGCCGAACCCCCCCATACACACACACACACACAAAACAAGGGAGTAACACTTAAAAAACATGTAGCTAGAACAGACAATGTCATTAGCAATAGGGTGTTTTAACTCCCTTCAGTCTATGAACAGTGTGTAGCCACAAAGACAGAACAGAGAGAATCAAACGCATGCATGTGGAAGAAAGTGGAAAAAGGGAATGGAGGCAGAGAGAGACTTTAATTCTCTACCAGATTTTTTTTCCCCTAATTTGCGTTTTGTCTCCTCTGTGTGTTATTCATCATGTTCTGGCTACAGGTTGTCTGCCTCCCTTTGATTATTATTATTATTGATGGCACTATTGATAACCATTGCTGTCAGCCCCACTGATTTACAAGCATTCAGTTAGGGGTAATCAAATTAATACTTAACACAGTGTAAACGCAACACATTATGATTTATGTATGTATGTACAGATCCCAGAACCTCGCTGTGGTGTAATCTCTGGGCTGCTTTGTCTTTGCTTTTGTGCTGGAGATGGTGCAATTACTAAAACATTGTCAGCATGACCTGTAATTACCAGATCTGCCTGCGGAGAAGTAGTGGCCTCCGAGCGGCCTGCTCACTTTAATAACTGTTATTATTATCCAGAGAGCACGGCAGAATGAGAAGTGGAGAGGGAGAGAGATGGAGCATACTATCGTAGGCCTAAAATGAAGAGGGACATTGGTAAATGAAGGGATGAATCTAGGTGTGTCATAGACAAAATAATAGCTGCCCAACGCTCTGTGGGAATGCTGGGAATGAAGCCAAGGTTGGCCCAGCAGGCTGACAGAGATTGGCTCGCAGAGTAATTAGAGGACCCAATCCAGCCCTCACCACACAGCCACAGTCTTCCAACGGTAGACAGCAACAAGCCAGCCATGGAATACCCAAAGAGACATTAGCCAGTGTGAAACCAGTGAAGCCAAATCCTGAGCCACGGTCTGGGTGTACAGGCACCAGAAAGTCTCTACCTCTGACAGGAACACATTAAACAGGCCAGACCAAACCTCACAAACCTCAATTCGGATATTAATATGCTCTGTAGTACGGCCACAGCATTTTAGATGAACAGTATTATCCTCCTGAGCCAAAGATTAGCTTAAATACCAAAATGTATCCACAAAAGTTCTCTCTCTTTGTTCCTTGAATACCCTCTGGGGCTACACAGGAGACAGACTTTGTTTAAAAGAAAGCTTGCTCACCATCAGTGACCTCGAGCAGAGCCTTGGTGATGACACTACCAGCAATGTTAAGAGCTTGGCAGCTGTAGTACCCC
This sequence comes from Siphamia tubifer, assembly GCA_020466265.1. NCBI lineage: Eukaryota > Metazoa > Chordata > Actinopteri > Kurtiformes > Apogonidae > Siphamia > Siphamia tubifer. The sequence continues at coordinate 40,562,889 of CM035795.1, read as the reverse complement.
ATGTCTGAGCGTTCAGCATCAGTGATGGTCAAATCCCCTGTCTGAGATACAGAGAATCGGCTGGAAGGTTGAGGAGGTTGGTAGGAGAACAGCAGGTTCTGTCAGGGATGAAATAGGACATTCAGTCAGACTTTTAAGGGCTGGAAGAAGGAAAAATAAGAAGAAATTCATCACTAGGGCTACAAAACCTTTACATCGTGTTAGATGGAACAGAAACTATAACATGAAATAGATCCACAAAATACTTTAGAAGGGTTTGTGCTTTTAACATCACGACAGGTGTTTTTCACGGATCGCTGTTTCCTGAGTGGATAAAGCATTTTTGTGGCTATAATCAGGTTTCTGTTTGTTTACCTGACTTCCTTCCCGTTGCCAGAATATGGCTGGCTGTGGGTTTCCAGTGGCCTCGCACTGGAAGGTGACGGTTCTGCCAACTCCAACCACCTGGTTTCTTGGTCTCACCACAAAAGCTGGGGGCACTGGAGGACAGCCATGCGGTTAGCCATTGAATAGACAAACAAACCATTGTATATTATTGTAGGTATCATCTGTTATAGTTAGAGAGTGTGGGTTATTTGAATTAAAGACAAAAGAAACGTGTCTGCCATTGGTGCCTGTATGGATTTTGATTCTCTTTTAGAAAGTTCCACCGTGTGTGCACAGCAGTTTAAAAAGTACTGACCAAATGAAAAATGCAGGCATATTGTAGATGTAATGAATAGAAAAAACAAAGCATGCTTCCATGCACCCTCATTTGCATGGGCAAGGGCATGAACCACTAAAATTTACATGGAAATGGGGAATAAATTTGAGCCATCTGTCCATGCTGACATCCTCCAATAGTGCAGTCCTCAAACATGATGCAGTATCCATGCATCTTAATGATAAATTTAATTTCAGACTAAGTGTAGTGTCACAGCCCAATGTCACCCATTCAGGTTTGCAGTGACACTAGTCCTTGCCCTTTGAAAATGGACATCTATGACAGGAGACATACCCTGAATGTAGATTTCAGTTTATATCTCCAATTCCAAAACACAAATATCATACATCTGCTTGTGGTTTAATACTTAACCCTTTTGTAATGAGCTATGTATTTCAAGAGTGAAATCAATCAGAAAACTGTCATATGAAATACAGAAATAATTTGTTAAGTGGTGTGTTTGGTAATGCATAAAAAGGGAAAATAATAGAATGAAATGATGTGGTTTTACCTTGGAGGCCCAAGCTGAGCATATTTTTTACCCATTAATGTCCCTTTTGTCACTGTTGCCCGTGACAACAGAAACATGAGAGCTGATTGGAAGGAGAAGTGATGGGAGGAGGATGAAGGGGGGTTGTGACAGCTTCCTGTCTCTGTCAGGGCGGTGAATAGGTGACGGGTGACATTTCAACTTACCAGACACGACTAAAAGGAAACAAAAAGACAACACAAACCCAAAGATGAATAAATAAATAATAAACAGCAAGACATACAAAATGAGAGATAAGGAACAAAAACAATGTGATGTTCATGGGCTGAAACAAGCATTTTATCAATATTCAATGAATGTATGTGACATGTTATATTTCAAGCTCAACTCCAACCCTAAGGACCGCATGATGCACGCACTACAGAATCATAATTAACCAGAAATGCATAAAAATGTACAATGAACATCGGATTCCAGCTTGGTCTGGGAACATGCTCAGGGACAGGAAAAAATGTTGGTGGACCGGATTGAATAAAACATAGTGACAAAGATTGCACATAGACAGAATCATGAAACGACAGATGTTTTCTACTCAGCAACATCATGCTTATTTATTTTTTTTCCTGTTTCATTCCAGGTGTGAGTTGAGGGTAACACGTCTCTTTGCCCCTAATGGGATTTAAGGCACCTCAATGAGCAGCTAGCCCCCAAACGTACAGCTTGTCCATAAAAACACAAGGTGAATGTTAACTGTCACACTTGGCCATAAATCTCCCCCAGCCAATCACTCACCTTATCTAATCTGTCTGCTTCAACGGCTCCCACGGAAACATAAACGCTGTCAGTCAAAGTAATGACTGACCCCTCCTTCCCCTCATATCTATTGCTGCCCTTTAAAATGCAGATAAGACTTACATCAAACGCTCCCAGAAGAAGACGCTAGCTGCTATCAAGTGTGAGAGGCCCTAGATAAACACAATAATGAAAAGATACACATCCGCAAACACACAAACCTCCAACAACACCTACACACCTCCATTCATGTGTGTCTAAGCCTTTAATTAGGTAACCCTACCTCTCCCATGCTGCTGTGATCACAGTTGTGGACCAGGAGGGAGAGGTGAGCTTTAAATCTGACCGGGCTACTTTGTTGTGGGCTTTCTGTGGGCTTACAGTGCCAAGGGGAGCACCTATCAATAAACTGATCAGAGAAGTGAAGGGAAAAGACTCCAGCGTTATGGCCTCCAGCCCAGTAGGAGGCAGGATTTGTGCCAGTTACAGCAGAGACACCAGAGGCTTTAAGTGGAGCTGCTGTTCAGTGGGCCTGACACCCAGTGCAAGAAGAGGACAGCATGTGGAGGCTGTGAAGTGATTCATAATTGCTCCTGTTGGGAGGTCTGTAAACCTACTCTAAGATGTGTACTGTAAATCTGCTGAACTGTGGCTCTCACAAAAGGAGACCAATGGTAACACTGAAGCCGTTTCAGGCTAACAGAGAACCTGCCGAAACCAGTTCCCACGTCTAATCTCGAACCAGCCGACGTGTTCACACCAAATTCATTCATTCATTCATTCGTTCATTGAATGTTACTTGGTTGGTCTGGGTCATAAGTGGAAAAATAAAAAAAAATATGAGTGTAAAATACCTGAGAAATCAAGGTGTAATGTTTTGAATCGCATCTCTATTGCCGCTCATACATTTGTTTTGGAGACATGGAGTGTTTCTCCTACAACCTATCCCATCATACATCAATCCTACTACATCTACGGTAAGAGGCAAAGCACTGTGGTTCCCTGTGTAACTGGTGTGGGAACCAGCCACGACACTGGTCTGGTCAGTCTAAAAAACCTTAAGATATATCTGATATACAAGAGCAAAGGTCTGTTTGATGGTTGAAATGGATCAAATACATAGAAAACCAGAGCAACACAAATTATCACCTCTTCACTCTCTTTTGGCACTGGTTCCATATCTTTGTCCTTCACCTTACATGGATTATTAATAATGTTGCATTGGGGAACATTGTTCATTCAAGATATTCTTCTACACATAAATTACTGGTAACTGCAAACATAACCAGCTGTGAATAAAAATACAGCTTGATTTCCTTAATTCTGCCCAATTAATTTAAAAAGTTTTATATTCCTGCTACTCAAGTGGATGATTAATAAAGCATTATGCAAACATGACCAGAGAAGGATGTTTAATTTTCAGAACTTTAAAAACACAAGCACACAGCCTACATAGTCGCTCAACATCCAGTTTTACTGCTCCATGTTCATGATTGATTGTTTTAATGATTTTACGACTGAACCATAAATAGGGCTAGTGTCTTGTGTAATTATGCACTTCATCACTGGATGAAACATTTTATTTGACATAATTATTATCCATATGTATTGTATTTAAGTCCAAATGGGGTGTAGTCAACTGACAAACACGTGTGCAAATTATTTATGAATTAAGTTAATAAAAAAGGCAGAGCTGAAATACAACTGGTCAGGGCTTGGCCTCTATAATGTCGACTTAGTTCTGATAATATAAACATGAAACATGTTAAACACCCCCAGCCTGAGTCCACCACTGGAACAGGTCTTTTTTTTTAACTGACCATGCCTTAAATACAGCTTTACTGCTCGTCATTTTCACACACAGTTTTGGCTAGAAGAGACCCCAAAATGTTTTTTTTGTGGAAACAAGCAAACAAATGTCCCACAAATGAAGTGAAGCATTAAATAATTTAAGGTAATATATCAGTCACATATTCAAACATTTTTCTTTTTAGACCTTTGGAACTTCTCAGAATCGTTTTGTCTTCATGAGCTCCATGGCAGCTGTAATTCTTGGCTGCTTGTCACATTTTAGCCATTATTTACTTGTGCAATGCTGTTAGGAGATGCTCTAAACTAATTTTCAATCATCACAACTTTATTTCCTCTGTGGGAACAAAGTAAATTACAACCACCTTCAGAAAATTCTGTAGGTCAAACTAGGGTAGACGCTTTCCATGCAGACTAACTTAGAAAGACTGTATTAACCAGTTTCAACACACACTCACCGCCTCAGCAACAAATAACCCATAATGCAACATTTTATATGATAAAAATTTTTTTGTGTTTTATATACTGTGCCAACGTAAAGCCTTCTGGCCTTTTTAATGAGTGAATCGTCCACTTATTCATTCACATTCTCAGGTTTTATTGTCCGTAAGGGAGATGTGGCTGTAACTGGAGTTAAAAGTACATTTATATTCATTCCATTTCAGCTCAGAAAGACCTGATTATCCATTTTGGTGACATACCCCCCCTGCCAGCAGTCCCACAGTAATCAAGCATTCTTTGAATCACAACATACAGCGACAGCATTGCCCACAAAAGCCACATACTAAACTCCTTCTCCCACATTACTGTTGTCCTGTCTCCTAAAGCAACATCTCACTACCTCTACATTGTCATGGTTGCCATGGCCTGTTTAGGACTACAATTACCCAGCTTTTCTTTCCTTTCCTACACCCGCAGCTGTAATTAGAAGCATGTCATTTCCGGGCGTGGGACTGTGGCCTGCTTGTCTTTAATTAGCTGGACTACTCAGTACCCACAGCCTCCCTGGCCTCCTTTGGTCCTGGTCCTGGAAGAAGCTCAGGGATCTTAAGAGTACATGGAAATGGCTCTTGGACTTTTAAAGTTTGGATGTTCAAGCATGAATCTGATCCAACCATGAGGCTGTGACAAGGACTGATAATTTCCAGTAAATAGCATTACTCGATGTACCTGCAGATATATACTGAGAAAGAAAACCATGGCACTGATTCTTTTAATCTGGGGCAGCTTCAGCTATGGTGAAATATAATCAATTTAAGACCTTTTACTTCAGTGTTCATGCTTTGACTTCTTATAACATGGGCAGTTAAGATGCAAATTGTGAGAAAAGAGGGTCAGTGCCTCGCCTCTGTATGCAGGCAACAGCGGATTGGCCTGAGGTTAAGACATTTCATTTCCACTGAGGACAGGGGAGGTTTTAGCATTTCAAACATGACTCTAAGCCAGAGAACAACTTATTGAACCAGCACATCAATGCTGTTCCCTTTCATTAAGTAAGCTCTCATCAGGGAAGGAGAATGAGTGGAAAAAAGGCAATGAGAGAAGTAGATATATTGATAGTCTATTGGCAGGTGTGCCTAATCTTGCTTTTTAAACCATTCTACAGATTGCTGTCTTGTGGAGAAAATCAAGAAATAATTGCAAAGGGTAGCCATGTGAAGATGAAGTATCTGTGTTTGTGGGTGGGGGTTGGCAGACGAATGGCTTTGCCTTGTCTCTTTATATCCGTGCTGCAATGACTGCTGGGAGTGACATTAATATGACTGACCTCACCGCAGAAACCTCTTTTCCCCTCTATCCTCTTCACTATGATCACCCCCAGCCCCAATTCTCAACCCGTTCTGCTTCAGTGGTGAGCTGCCACCAAAACCAACAGACCAACTGTCCTTTCATCCAATCCCATTCTCCCATCCTCAGAGCCTCCTCCCCCTTCCCTTCCGTCTTCTCCCACATGGCTCCCAACATTCCCATTAGTTTGGCGTTAAATGGCCCCTGTGTTCCCCTGATTCTCAGGAGGGTTTGGGGGTGATCCCAGCCCCCAGTTCCTGTGAATGGTTTCTTTCTGAATGTTCACACTCTGTGACCGGCTGCTTTATATTCTAACTCAGTTAATAAGATGTCCAATGGAAAGGGCCACAGGAGACATAGATATTCCATACGTCCACAAATAGCACTGTATGTCTTAAAACATGAAGGAAGACTGGCCTCTGGAGAAATGCCACTTGTAAAGGGTAAAAGAAATTGATTGCTGTTGAGCCCTCATGTGCACACCTCTACAGCTATTATGGATTTTTTAGTTTCTTTTTATTAGAAATCAATCAGCTAATTGAGAGAGAATAGTAGAAAGTGATGACTACGTTGTAGTAAAGCTGATGGGTATCACTGCAATATGGCCAAACTAAATTGCATACATCAAACTGGAAATGATTTTGGAATAACCGCCCAAAAGCCAGTAAATTAAATATTTGGCCTGAACTGAGCAATGTTGAAGAGTTTGTCTTACCGTGGACGGTGAGCGTTGCTGATGCCTCTGCCTTGCCCACCATGTTCTCTGCCACGCAGGTATAGGAGCCCACATCAGCAGAGGTCAGCCGGCGAATCTTAAGGGTGTGATCCTCACGAATCTCATACCTGAAAAAGCAGGAGATCACATAGTAAATGCTGGTCCAGTAAACCAAGCCTGTGTCCAAGTCACTCAATGTATTAGTTGTCAGTTATGACATCAATAAAGCTTGTCAAAGTGTGGGGATGGAAGGTGTAATGAAAAGCTGCTACTTGATGAGCCTACCTTCCTTTGGGCAGGTCACCATCATCTTTCCTCCAACGCACAGTGGGAACCGGGTCACCGCGGGCCTCACACCTGAACTCTACGCTTTGGTCCACTAACACCACCTGGCTGCCTGGACGGCGTACAAAGCTGGGGCGCTCTGTGTAGGTAAAAAAGCAGCACAGAAACATAATTGACAATGGACTGGTAGCACTGCAATAATGTTTTGTTTAAGTTAAGTCATGGAATCTGCGGCCTTTTATAGGTTCAATAAATCTTGGTTTTGCTCTTCATAGTTAGGCATTACAGCGAAGATTGAAATTAAATAGAAACCTGGACATAACCCAGTGGAAAAAAACATCTTGGAGAGAAGCTTAGTTTAAATCACTTTGTCTCCTGTGAGGTTTCCTAACTTATATTATATCACAGAATAAAAACTATTAAAAGTGATGTAAAATAATCTAATTTAGCTTCTATAAGTAAAGTAACTGTAATTATACACATCAGTTTCTTCAGACATTAAAAGCCCAGATTATGAGGATTAAAAATGAGACACAAGACAAAACAGTTATGCATAATTAGTTTAGACTGTGTCCCAGAAAAAACTAACAGATGTGGCTTAGAATTAAAGTGTCTGATGGCACAGTGTTGTAGATGATCAAATTCAAGAGCAGTCATTTTAGGCTCTTTCATAAAAATGATAACAGGTCGCAGAGGAAATGAAAATGCAGGTGATAACAATCAGAAGTCAAGTCATGCACTCCGCTTGGGACACACGAGAGTATAGGAGTCAGAGGTCATTCATAGCAAAATAGGGTGCAGCAAGGCAGAAAAGGGAGGCTGCTGGGGTGAGCGTGGGATTCATTGCTAAGTGTGAGATCGGAGGTCATTTCACACTATCTGATAAAGGTCGACACCATTTAGTTTTCTGGGAGACAGACAATCAAAGCTTAACATCTGGTTTCTCTTTCTCACCGTAGGCAAGCATAAAAAAAAGAACACTATGGATCAGTGCATAGTTGTTTGTGGGTGGTGGATAGATGGAAGTCTACTGTATATATTATAATAGATTGAGAAAGGTTAATTACCAAGTACTGTGAGTTCAGCTATTTCACTTTCCCGTTCTCCAACCATGTTCGTCCCGACACAAACATATTTCCCAGCGTCGCTCTTCCGGGCATTGGTGATCATCAGTTTTCCTCCACGTATCTAAAGGGAATAGAAAAGGAGGTGAGAGGCTAAATCTGGAAACTCACCAAAGAGCTTTAAAACCCTGAAGGGAGCACAGTCACAAAACACAAAATGGCTTAAAGCTGAGAAGGTGTTTTTATTGGGATTCACTCAGAGGAACAGACCTATAGTATATATTTGTACCTGTGTTGTGTTTTTCCCATTCAGCCCTCAGTGAATGTATAAATCACTATCACTCAGGCTGTACTTCCTCATAGTAAGTCGAGCCAAAGGGCACGTTTCTAATCCAACACAACCGCAGACCCCTAAGGGAACACCTGAAGCACTGCAGTACTGCAAACACATTAGCAGCCACATAAAAGTCATTCATGCCATTTTTTTTATTTTTTATTTTTTTACGATTGTGGTATTTAAAACATGGCTGTCTGGAAACTTAAGAACAATATACTTTGCATTTAATTGATCCAAATCAATTGCACATATTAGTATTTGCCAGATATCAGTATTTTTTTCCATTTACAATTTGTTTAGTGGCATACATAGTTACTTACTTTGTGTGTTAACACTTGTTCAAGTGTGACTAATTGTGCACGCTAATATTACCATCAGCTGTGCTATGTCTGACTTTGTGTTGAGAGGATATTTCAGGCTTCAAGTGATCTGATGGTACAATATACCTTTGTAGAAATTGAGCTACTGCAGAAAGGAGGTCAATGAACAGTCAGTATTCTTTTTCAGCATTATTTTTTTCCAATTGCTCATAATAAATCAACACATTTATTTGGGCAGTATTAATAAAAGTAAAGTTATCTTGCTGTGGTATGTGTTCAGTTACATGTGAGGACAAGTGAACATACATCCAAACAGCACAAGCAGTGAATGCACATCTCTCCAGTTGAATGTCTTGTCTGTTATTTCCCAGGGCTTTGATTACAGGCCAGAGGAGGTGTTTTGTTCACAGGCAGTCAAGAACAGCAGCCCTGGCCCCACCACAGGTCCCTTAGCTCTTCTCTCAACTGACAACCATGCCAGTCAGTGCAGACACAGACAAAAGCCCAGCCTACCAATGATCTCTTTACCTTGATGGGGCTTATGGTTTTAAATGCACACATCAGCCACCAAAACCAAGACCACCACCTGCAAGCATGTAATCCATACCCTCATTAGAGAGCCTTTCATAGAGAACTAGACACATAATATTGGGGGGAAAAAATGCTTTTGTTCTTGTAACGATGTGGCCTGAATATTCAACTCACATTTTTCATGTGTCTTGACTTCTGAGCTGTGTGATATGTCATAGTAAATTCATATCGCTGGACAAAACACCTTTCATGTCAGTGAAAGCAAAGACTGTACAGAAAAACAAACTTCAATCAAAACATATACATTAAAGAAAACTGATTTAACTTTTTGCAGTGAGGGAAAATCTAAGGTTCTTGAGGCCCATCTTTGCAACTGGACACTTTCTTATAGTTCTGAGGCATTCCTCAGCCCTTCACCCCTGTTTAATATTCATGGTAAAACAGGAGGAAAAAGGACGTGAAGAGGCTGTGGAAGGCTGGATTATTTAGGGCACCCTGTGGTGCTGGAGGGGTTTGAAGTATCATTATGTTACTGTTTGTTTGAGCGAAGGCTTAACAGCTAAAACACTGTGACACTCAAAAAGGCCCAAGGTCAGAGCAGACCATACGGCAGAGAAAGAGGGGGGTGTACTGTTGGTTCCACAGGGCTTTCACATGAGGATCCACTTAAGGCCCTGTCCACTCAATCCATATTCTTACCTCTGTGTGTCTGTGGCAGTTTCCTATTCTCCACAGGCATATTTGGAGTGCCAGAGCAGCAGGACTCCGAGAGCTGACTAAAGTAAATGAATGCAGCAGCGACCCTCTTTTCCTCTACATGCATATCCTCTCCACAGAGCACAGCGCGGCACACAGGCAGCTGAAAGCCCCAACAATCTGACCATTATCCCTGCATTACAGGGAGATGGCTCTATCCTGTTGCCTTTTGTCTCATGTCATTTGGCAATGCTGATAATGCAAAAGCCCCCCATTCACTATACACCCTGTTGGTATTCACACAGCGGTTCATTTTCCCAGCTGATAATTAGCCACAACTATTTCACAAAAGGAGGTGGACAATGTGCTGCATTCTGGTCATTTATGTAGCGGCAGACAGACTCTTCCTCTGTATAGACAATGGTCCAGGCTTTAATACTGGCATCCATTCCTTTTCTGTTTATTTATCCTGCCCGCGTTGTTCCTGAAAGACCTGTTTGACAAAGTGGCGAGGAACATGACTAACTTATGGTAGTATTCCAGGCAGCAGCATTACCAGGTAATAGAACAGGATCACATTTTATGGCTCTATGGGAAACTTTTCACACCCACCTCACATGAAGTCATGAATATATGTGAAGTGGTACACAGCATGCACTGGTGTTTGCACACAGCTGTATAAAACAGATAGGAAAACAGAAAGACTCTCTCTGATGACTCCAATTTCTGAACTCCTCTTGTGGAGCAGCCGCCAAAGCTGAGCCGACCCACTAAAGTGCAGCTCAGAGAGAAAATCCTCACTGCAGGTGGTTTGAAACTTCAGTCTGATCACCAGTGATCACCAAGGAAACTGCACGTTCAAACATGTTGCATGGTGTGAGGAACGGACTGAACCAAAGGCAACAATGCAGGCTGGACGAGGGGCCTTTGACAAGCTCAGCTGTTCGTCACATTATAAAGATTCCACCCACTGCAGTCCTATATGCACTCTGACCAAATATACCCCACCATAAACATCAACCCATCATTGTCATTTTTGTCTAATACAAGTTGAGCTGTTAACATGGCGTCCACGGGACATCATCCAGGCTCACATCTGTCACCACAGTTGATTACAAGCGCTTCGATAGACATACATGATGTCTAGCACTTCTTTAAAAGTGCTCATTTGGGAACACTCAGTCTGTGAGGTTTTGTGCTTGACAGGAAGTTTACAGTGAGCAATACCAGCTGGTCCACACACTGCCGTTAATCTACCAGACCTTTCTGTTAGTTCCACAGAAACTCCAACCTTACTGCGGCCAACAAGGACAACCCTTTGAGTCAGTTAGCCTATATTAAAGCAGCAGTGTTCACAGCATATGCTCTGAGGATTTCACCCATCAGTGAGCACATAGCATCACATGCAACAGGGATACAGAGTCCTCATTTCTACCCTGCAGGGGAATATGTGTAAGTGTGTGATGTATTCATTGGGACTGAAATACAGTAGACTTTTGGGAAAGGTAATGTGTGTGGGAATTCCATATAGAGTTGAGTCAAAATAGAGTTACTATGACCTCAAACTATCTTCCCTTTGACACTACGGGGGTAGCAGCAGGATAACTTTACCATTTAGTTATAAGCAAAAGTAAATGTACTATGAATAAATGTAATAAATGAAAGAGATGACAGTTTCTATTGTGTGGAAAAGCAAGCAAATATGTTAACCTGTCCGTTTTAGAAAAATAAAACGCTGCAAAGATAGATTTAACTTTGTGTTCAAAGTTAAAAAGATGCTATTATGCAACTATATTTCCATTTAACCACTCTTTTGTAATGACTGACTATCGATTATGTCATTTTTACATTGAAATATTGGTCATACAGGTTTCAGCCTTGTGGAAATTTGTTTACAAATTATGCAATTAATCATAGTTTTTCTTATCAAATGACATACAAAACACTCCTGCACACTTGACACAAATAAATAGAAATCACAAGGCATTTAATAAATTCCTTAAAGCCTTCAGGCCAATGATATGGGGCATTGGTTTCGTGCTTATCAGTGACTACTGACTAAATTCGGGGACAGATATGATTTGATTCTCTTAAACTAGATTATGCGGCTGTTTCTTTCAATTACGCTGCTCAGCAGTCAGACACGGACTCTTAATCTTGGGCCTGTGAAGAAAAAAACAGGTTTACAGAATACTTGCAGTGTTTAAGAGTGAACTGTGATCGAGACTCAATCCATCCAACCTCAACTGGCCCTCATTGAGTAAAACAGTGTGCTCAGTCATGTAGAGTCCCCCACTAAAGACAGCCGACAGCAATAAATCATTGTTTTGACTTAGCCAGTAATGAAAATGTATTGAGCTCAACTAGCGCAGGCTGGATTTCAGTGCTATGCTCACGGCATGCAGACTGGAACATCTTTATTAGTACCTTGTATTTATTATCTGAGGGAGATTTGATTTTCCATGACTGTACAGTGAAGTTAGCCCCGTCAGCACTTAGGGGCTAAACTATTTGACTGCATAACAACTGTGCAGTGTGCAGCCACAACGCTAAAACCCTACCAGTCAGATTAGAAAAATGAGATCCAGACCCACTAGTAAATGCTTCCACCTCCCTACCTGCTTGTGTTAACTAAGTGATGACTCTGAGCCGGTACCTCCCTGAAGCACACATTCAATCAGCATAATCAAACAAAACTAAACTTCTCTTCTGCTTAAGAAAAACAACTATAGGCAGATACTTGTGTTTAGTTGAATAAGTTAAAACTAGGACCTTTGGCGAGTGCATGCAGAGTTAATGGGTACTGCAGTGCTGTTGTTTTAATTAAAGCTGAGTAATTAGTTGTTGGTTTAAATCAAATGCAAGGAGTTGTTTGGATTCTGCAAGGGCTACTGCTGTAGAAATCAACTTTTTCCTCAGTGATTCAGGTCAGCTCATTTCTCCTTCCTGATGTACGTGTCTCCTAGTTGATTTCATCAGCAGGCCATCCCTAATCAATGCACTGCTGCTGACTAATGGAGCAAGAGGGATTCTATACCTCAGTCATTAAAAGCTGTAGCCACCAAAATGGGCTGCTTTGGGTTTGTGTAATTGCAATATGTGAATAATGAGGCAAACAAATCAATCTTTTGACAAATACTGAGGCGGTGGTAATGACTTGAACTGCTTCAGTGGGTCATTCTACCTTTAACCACATACTCTTTCATGCATCAAACCACTGGAGTCTGTATATGTAGTAAATATGTAAGAGCAACTACAGAGAATCAGTATTCTTACAGTTATTCTGTCGTCACGGTCATCAATGTTTATTCCATCTTTTTTCCAGGATATGGTGGGTTCAGGATGTCCACGTGGAGGCTGACACTCCAAGACGGCAGGCTCTCCTGCAGCCACGATCACATCTGCAGGGTTCTGTCTGAAGTCATCACGCAGTACTGCAGCAAAATAGAAAAAAAGGGAAAGTAACATTTAGCGTACATGCTAATATCTCTTCATTTTGCCAGAGCACATCAATTGAAAAAGTAGATGACAGATTTAAAAATAGGATGAAGGAAGTACATCTCACACATCACTGTTATTTACTTCATCTACTCTGGAGTGAAAACAACCTCATCAGAATTCTTCAACTAAAAATTATATGCATGGAGAGTGAAGTATAAGCCCCTGTATATGCCCGTCAGTTACACAAACTTCAGTACACACTGATCACAGCCTTTCCATCATTGCCTTTTCATCTCCCCATGACACCTCATGTTTACATCTTGTGTGCTAATACACCGCCGCTATAGTGACAAGATGGAGGGCTATATTAGATCCAATCTACCACTCCTGCCTTTCTAGAGACTTTGCCAGGATCATTTGCATTGATTTCCCTTGCTGAAAGTGGTGTAAAAAAGATGACACAGCGATGGATTTTCATTATTTGTGCATAAGGGGTCCAGCGCTTCTCATTTGTAGGTCTAATTTGTTGGTATCAATTTGATACTGAGCAAAAGTGAAGGTTTAAAGAGATGAGCCGAGCAATTCAGATTTTCATTTGGGACTGATACAGAATTGTAAAACCTGTTTCACCAAGAAGGAGATCAATGAATATCAATTTTGTGGAGGTCGAAGAAACAGCATATTTCTAGACCCTGCTCCGTATCTTCAGTTTTAAAGATAAACTGAAGGTTTATTGAGAGAAGAAGAAACTAATGAAAAGGAAACAACCTCCCGTTTACAGACAGACAGAGTGCCAGTAATCATTTTCCCAGCCGTAGTGCATATAGATATAAAACATATGAAAACAGGACTTGTAAATTTCAGTCTGAAACTCAGGCCACACACAACGGAAATGAGGTCAGTGTGTGCATTGTTCTGTGTTTGTATGGAAAAGCAGTGTGAATATATGTGTGTAGGTTTTTTTTGTTTTGCTTTAGGGACAATCCAAGCTTTTACCATCTATTGTCTCACGCTTCTCAGTTTTTACTCCGAGTCACCTTATAGATCAAAGTCATGCTCACCCCCGGACCCTGCATCTACTGACAGCTAACAAATTCCTAACTAAACCCTTTAAGCACTTAATTGGTTACTGCAGAGCCCAGATACTGCTGTCTGCTTCTTGTAACATGGAGTGGGAATCCAACCAAACAATACAAATCAAATTTTAAGAGTACTGTGGCCTGTAATAACATGTGTGACTGCCACTCTTCTCTACACTGTTTTTACCTGAAACATCACTAACAAAGGAGATGCATCAGCAACAAAATAAAAGGCCTCACAAATACATATGCGGAAATGTGTGTGACCCCTCCAATTTTGTAGACTCCCTCTCATCCACCTCAAACCCAGCAGTGCAGCTGCATGGTGAGTGATCTCATTTGGTGTAGTTAAAAGCAGGAATGTAAATGTAAACACTAAACATCCGATCCATTAGAGCACCAGCTACATCTGAAGAAATATTGTCTCCATTTGTATCTGCAAGGTCGGCCTGTATTGCGCAAAGTTAGTATTAATCATCCTTGAGCATCACAGTGAATGAAACATGGCAGGGCTGGTTCATTATAGGATTGACATTTTTTTAATTTATTTAATGAAATTATTTTTACATGGCCAGTTTTGACAGAAGCTTCCTTTAACATCAATAACTAACTTTTATACTGTTAGAAATATATTATTGCCTTGCATACAGTAACTGATGAAAGGGTGAAAACAGTTTGTCCCAGCAGCTAAACATTGATTGAATCATATACTATTTTTTCAAAGAAACATTGTACTATATTTGAAATATTAAGAAGCCATACCTGGCTAATATAAAAGTCTATTAAATGCTCGAAGGACTAAAAGCAGTACATTTGTGACAGTAGAAGCAACTCGATCTTTCTCAAGAATGAACTGCTAATGCTTCCAGTCTCCATCTATTTAAGCTAACATGCAGATGCATATGTTTCTCAGGAAAAAAAAAAAAAGGCAAAATACTGTATAGAGGAAAATATGGGAAAAAGGAATGTTTTATTGACTGGTTGGAGGCCCGAGGGAGAGCTGGCATCATGCAGTGTTTACACCAACAGCGCTGTGACCTCCACCCCTTCTTAACAGCACTCACTCCCCCACCTTGCTGCCCTCTCTCCTCCTCCAAACCAACACCTCTTTGTTATAAACACAGCTGAGTGCAGAGCAGCAGACAGCCCTGAACATCTGCGTAGTGGAAAACAAAATCCTCAGGGATGCAGGAAGAGCTAGCAATAAGGAGACAGAGGTAGCCAGACAGTCTGTCAGACAGACAGACAGACAGACAGACAGACCCTGATCTGGATGGGGTACAAAGCCCCAAACTCTTCCGCCAGAAGCCCTGTCAGATCCGGAGCCGTGGTGGAATCAGTTGCCTCTGGCCCCACTGGTTTAAGTAAGGCATCTAGCATCCCTCCTTCCTGTGTACATACTGCATAAGGCCCTGCCTGCTTGCCTCACTTTCTGTTCCTGTTCTGGGATCCAGAATTTGGTGGAAAAAAAAAAAATAGGATGGAGAGGCTCTCACACTGTGTGCTGTCCTGAGTGTGTGTGAGTGTGGTGTGGTCTGTGTTTGGGATAATGAGTCTACTCTACCATTCTGTCTCTCTCTAGTGAGCCTGCAGCTGTCCCCCAGCAGATAATATTTCCTGCGCTATTAACAGGGAGGCCAAACTCAATCTGTGTGTGTGTGTGTGTGTGTGTGTATGTGTATATACTGAGAGATTTTCAGTTTGTGGCTTAATATGTGGAAATGGGCCAAAGTCACACGTCCCACAATGAAGACGCCTCTTTGTCCGCCTTGGATTTACTCAAATATGCTGATAATGGGATGAAACAGTGAGAATATCCGGACCTGGAGAGTTATCAATAGTCTTTGTCGAGGTAAAGGGAGACATTTGGCAATGCTTTACCTCTCTTAGACCATTCTGTTTCATCTGGCTTTGTTACAAGAGCAACAGCTGACTGTGCATAAAAGAACCCTATTGATCAACTGTAAAGTTTAGACTGCAGTGGCAAACATCTGTTTAAGCCTACCCATATTCTACTGTACAGTGTGATAAATTGCTCTCCAGGTCAGCAATAGCAAATTGGAGCGGTGCTGAACACAATTAGCTTCTATTATTTCTTATATCCAGTCCCCCACCCCCTCCCGCCACCCCTAAAGGTCAGCTGCGATGGCTTCTCTCAGCTCTGAAAACTCAGGTTCATCACCCTCACAAACTATCGCCCCTCCTCACTCACACGATACACACACACACACACACACAAGGCTGCACTCTTCCTGGGGAAATTGAAAACAGATGTTTAAATGTCAAATTAAAATGAGATTCCCGTGCTGCCCCTCCAACATTAATGAAAATGAAGACTTAATGCCACACACAAGTCTGGGTGGGAAGATCAGATGAGCTTTGTTCTGAGGAAATTAAACCAAGTACAACAAGCTTTTGGCCCTAAGTCTTTGGAAGGATACAAAAACAAACCCACTGGGGAATTAAACATTTATCAGAAGGCACCCAGAGTCAATCCTGTAAAGACACAAAGCTCCACATGGGTCTCGCCTTTGGCTCTTTTCTTGAAACAAGAGTGGACATTGCTGACCCCGAGAAGTAAAAGTCAACCAGAATGAACAATCTCAATAAAGAAACAACAATAGACTATGTTCCATATATTTCCCATCATTCTCTTTGCCTATACTGCATAAAAACAGGTGAAATATTGCAATGAATAAATGCATCGAGACTGACTTTCTACTGTATTTTATGTGAACAACAGTAAATATTATATTAAAGCTGCTTAAATATTATAAATCTGGCCTCTTTCAAAAGGCGATTTTGCTTGGTCAAATGACAGATTTATCTGGACCAAAATTGGGCTTATGCTGGCTGAGCTCCCTTGCAGTCCATCTTTACTTACTGTACAACATAATTCTTCTGCCCCTTCATGAATGTTGTTTATGCCGTGAGCTAAAACTGGACTTATTCACAGTTCTGTTCAGTAAACCCTTCCATATTGACGGTGTTCACCTTGCCTCCAGTTCTGTCCTGTGAGACAAACACCTCTAGTACCCTCCCTCTGTACATCTCCCACTTTGTCTCTAAATTTCTGTCTTCGCCCTCAGCATCTGACCCCCTTACGTTACCTCTCTCTCAGCTTACACACATTGAGCAGCTTACATCAAAGATAGGCTCATAGTAGTGATGTGTTAACCCCTGCTGCTCTATTGCAAAGCCTGCTGCAAGTAGATTATTTGCCAGCGGCATGCATACAGTTTGTGTGTGTGTTTGTGCCGCATACGTCTGTAGTTTTGCTGGTGGGTGTGAAGATGTAAGCAGACTTGTAGAGCATAAGACTTGCTGCCCTCCCTCTCCCCCTCCTCCATTTCGTTCTGTTGCTCCATGTTGACCCAACCATCAGAGAGATGAGATTGGACACGACTTGATCTGGCCCTGATTCTTGGGCTCTGAGCTCCTGCCCTCTTGTCCAACCCACAGACTACCCTGTAGCATGCAAGCAGAGCTATGATGATAGACGACTCCAAACTACACAATGAAGCCAACTATCATAAACAAACATGAAATTCACAGATAAGGCAGCTGTAAATACTCCAGAGCATCACACATTTTACGCTCGACAATCTTTTCTTCTCTGCCTATTTATTTTATCGATTTCACATTTGCTTCAAAATAGAATATTGATTAATCTTTGAAAAACAATAGCACACCTATAGATAACCCCAGGATCCAATACGGAGTCACATCTGCAGAGTCATATTACTTGACGGCCGAAGTGCCTGGTTGACCACAGGACACCTTGTGGATGCTCATAAATATGTCAACAAGCACAGATTATTACCCAACCAGCCTTTAGGGTTTGCACCTGCACACCCTGAATGCAATGAGGTCATCCTCTAGACTCCAATGTGATGTCATGTCACCGCACAGAGACAGGATGACCCTATTAACTCCTATAAACATCCAGCTAGAACAATAAACTATATTAGTTAGTCATAAGTAAATACACAATGGAGGATTTGTCTCATTTTCTGGGCTCAGAAATGGGCAACATAGAGAATCACTGTTTGAAATTGAAGACATCTCAACATCTGAAAATTAGCCAACACTTTGTTTTAATCAAGAAACACAGAATGAGCCGCACATGTGCTACTAGCTGTAGGGAAATACAGATACAAATGTAAACCACACCATGAAGGGAAATAATCAGGTTGGCTCTACAAGTAATGCAATGTGGGGTAACGGCTCTTAGACTGGACCTTGCCAGGTGATTACATTCTGCCTGGCACTCGCAGTCATGGCAGATGGCTTTGCAGACCTTTGAGTGGCACAGCAGAGGGCATATCTGTACTTGATGTGGCCCAGGGAGGCTACCCAGAACAGAGAGCATGAAGCTCAAAGTCAGCACTTTGCTCTTTCCGCTGCATACTTGAACCAACACATGCAGACCTCATGCGCATTAGAATCCGATAGCAATTATGTCTGTACATAAAGAAACACAAACATGTGCATACACACGGGCACACAGCCGCACACACATACACCACATAAAGGAAACCCTGCCCCACAGCTACACAGACAGAGAGGCCATTGAGTGCCGATGTTTGTTTAAATGGTCATAAGTCTTCTCGTCAGGCTTGGAGAGAGAAAGAGATGACTTTTGGCGAACACGGCGAAAGGCGCAGAGGGCAGCAGGGAGGTTTATGTGAGTGACTGAGTGAGTGAGTGACTTGGCACCTCATAGTTCAATAAACAGTGCCTATTTGATTGGAGTGCTGGGTGAGCTGCAGTTAGACTAAAATAAAGAGTGTTTCGAGTGGTTGGGTTGAGCAGCCTGGAATTCCAAAAAAAAAGAAAGAATGAAAGAAAGAAAGACTCCCTGTCCAGAAATAAAAAAGGGAAAAAACAACAAGTCTCATAAAAGTCTAATACTAACACCCTCACTACAGAACAAACCATGAAACAAACATCTGCAGAGGATTATCGCATTTATATTTACTGATTAAAAAACACAGACAAGCTATTTGTGAGGTTGTCAGCTACTGATAAAGTCAGCCTGTGTGCACCATCTGCATATGAAAGTGATTTTGGTGTTATTTTGACTGTGTTACCTATTGTGGGAACAGAGTTTCAAGTATAGATAAACTGAATACACTGGGACAAGTCTACATTTCTCATTAGCTGCTAGCCAAGCTGAATAAAATATTCTGTTTACACAGCCTTGAGCTGATGCCAATGGAATTCATGTTGTTTCCATTGTCAAACAATGTTTTAGGAGATCTACAATGTTGTAAAATAATAATGAGTGGGAAAAGTATGGGAACAATAGTGAATTAACATGTTATGTTGAGAATGGCTTTGATTTGCACTTCCCATGCAAAAAACAATGACTAAATGACAGACTTAAAGCTGTAATATTGTACTAGTCAATACCAAGGATTATTATTAGCCATGCTTGACTGGGCATTGGTTTCAGGTATAAAGGTTGTATGTGGACTGTCAGTGTTAAAAGTCTCATCTTTAGGTGGAACAAGCTGCCTATTCCCTGAGGACAAGGACGAACTGAGAACCCAGTAACCCAGCTCTCACCACTCACTGTATCGCCTCAAGCTTGAAGCTCAGTGCATAGAAGTACAAAAGAGCAGATGTAACACTATAGTGCACACAAACATGTACACCTGTATACTACGCACTCTCATTCTCTACCTCTGTCTCCCACTCACATACAACAGACATAAAATAGGGCTCAAGTTAAAGGCTAGCTGCTCTTTATGCATGCCTGCATTGCCTGTGTTCATCTTTACTAGACTGCATTATTGTGAGTCTTTACAACATAATAGGATTTTACACGCAAAACTGGGGAGTATATGCATCTTAAACATTTGTCAGCACACAATGCTCATTACAGTAAATCCTTTTACCTCAAGAAAACCAAGCATGAACATGCCAAGAGCTGCAGAATATCTTTATCCATTGGAGTCTAAATCCTTCTACATGTTTTGCACAGCTCAGTTCACACTGAGTCAGTGATGTTTGCTGACAATATCTCACTGTGAGCTGCCCTCCTGCCTGTGTGGCCCCACCAGCTAACCCTCTCCCAGCATCTGCAAAGATGTGAGCCTTATTAAAACAATCTTCCCAATTAACATTCTTGGCCCCTGGAGCCCCTTCGGCCCTCCCCCTGGACCTCCTCTGCTGTTCCCCCAAATTTGACCCTTCCTCAGCTCTATGGCGACAAAGAAGCTGCATAGGACCCGGACTGACCGCAGGACCCTTGAATGGAACTGGATTTAGTGGTTCAAACTACTTTTTTCTCTTTTTGCAAAGCAGAATCTATAATAAATGTTGATGTATCGGTTTGAACGGTCATCTGTACATCATGTATGAGTGCGAATGAGGACAGAGAAAGAGGTTGCAGGCATGGATAAGTGAATTATAGAACCAGTCAGGGCGGTACAGTCAACACAAATGCTCCTAATGTGATGTGACACGCAATGATGTAGACTCATTTACAGAGGGTGGATGGCTCATGATCCTGGGCAGGAAGGAGTACTGTAAGGGGAGCCTGTCAGCTAGCTAACTCGCACCATCAGAGAAATTACGTCCATAAACACAGAACACTTTCCTGCTGAGTGCCATATGACCTACTGCTTACCCTCATCTGAGCATTTTGGAACACAAACATCTGCGGCCGATCTTTTCACTTCTATATTAGCCTGAGATCTCTGGGCCAGATTACACGAGGCTTCTCAATCTCTCACTCATCTTCCCAAAACATAGATGTATTACTGACAGACAGCAAAACTGATACACTGGTTTTATGAGAAAACAGCACCAGAGCAAGGAAATGAGATCCTGGTGTGGAGACAGAGATGGGGCCGTGGCTCATGTCAGAAACAATGGTAATCAGCAGTCACACAAGAAGAACTCAAATCCTTTACTTAAGCAAAAGTACCAATACATCCATGTATAAAAGACACTTGCAGCAAAAAATCCTACCTAAGTAAAAACATTAATAGCAAATATGGTTCAGGATTGAAGCCAAAGAACCACATTAGCCTCTGAAACTGGTAAATTATTACAGAGTGCAGAGCATAATTTTATTAAGAGTGAAAGATCCACAGCTGAACACTGTGTTACTGTTGGACCTGCTGGAGGTGGATCTAGTTCAATGCTGGATGTCTGAAATGTGAGCCAAACTACACAATGGTTTTTGTAAGATGTCAGAAGCCAAAAATGTCAGAACCAACTTGCTTAACCCTTATAATGTGTTGTTTTTTAAATGTTGATTATATTATCAGAGAAATGTGTAAAAGTGTAATCCAAAAAATAACTAAAGCTCGAGCCAAGCATCAACATTCATTGTAACAGTAAATTTTACTACTGACATGCAGCTGAATAGAGGTATAATGTTGCATAAAATGGAAATACTGTGGTAAAATAGAAGTACCTCAAATTGGTGTTTGCATATGGAGAACATGGGGCAAAAGGAAACCCATTACCAATGTTAAAAATGTAAATAGTTTGAAAATACAAGAGTCAGAAAGTCTGGACCACCCTGATAGCAAATCAAAATCCTTTACTACCTAAAAGGACACTATCACCAGAGTGGATTGACTATAGTCTTCATCAGGGCATAACACAAAAGATGTACTCTGGGTCTGGCAAAATTGAACATCAGGGTCAATTTCTATTTTCTCTAAAATGTGTACTTTCAATTAGTCAGCATGAAAGACTTAGTTTTTAAAACCTGCATCTGAATTACAACTGGATATATAAGAAATGTATTCAGCACAAATTCAGAATGTAAATACCAATGTGTCAATAAATATGTTCTAAACATACAATCTAACCTTATGATTTATCATCAAATACTATCATGATTTTGAACGCTATTTATAATAAACTGCAGAAAGATGTGTATTAAATATAGTCCTGAAACATATGTCACCAAATATTTGATTATTATTCTAGTGGATCACACTGAAGAAATACTTCACTCCATTACATTTTTGGATTCTCACTGTGACCGTGAATGAATGTATTTAAAACTAAAAGAAAAAATATATTTCTTGCATTTTGTATATAATATAGTTTCATATTAAGAACATTGTGGTGTGCTAAATATTTCCAGTTTATTTGAGGAACATCCCTTTTTGGCTTTTTTTCAAACCCTGAATGACTGTTTGATATTTTCCCTCACTCCATTACATTGTCAGTGATGATAAATCCAAGTTTTAATTCAATATTTAGTAATTATTCCTTAATAGCATATTAAAGTACTTGCTTAGAACTACAATTTGCTGCTAAATCTAATTTTCAAAACAGATGAAATGATTCATACTGTATTGCTGCATAGTGCTTGTAGTGACCATTTGATAACAAATTGAAACCAACTTAAAAGTACCAGAACTGTGTAGTTTACACAGTCAAAGACATGTCTGTACCATAGATGTATTTCAGGTGTTTTATTAGACAACAATTAAGGCCTGTTTGCTGACTCTCCTCATCCTGACTGACTGACCCAGGTGCATGCTGCCAAAAATTCTAAATATATTATATAAAAAAAGAAAACCAAAAATAAACAATTAGCAAAAAATAGTAAGTTACCAAACAAAATCTAAATTGACTAATAGCACCTATTGTCAGGGGGTGGGGGTGGGGAGTCAAATGCTCCATGTTGAAGGGAGAACAGATTTAATGACAAAAAAAAAGAACACCACAAAAGAACAAGTGAATACAACAGTACCTAAACAAACAAAACCTGAGATAGATCAGCCAGAGTCCATGGTGATTGATGAATGGATGAATGAATGCCCAGGTTATGATAAGCAGAAAGCATGACAAGCTGTCTATGTTATTGTTGTAATAGTTCTGTATGGTCCCACACCGGTGACTGCAAGCTTCACATCTTAAATAGCTTGTCGAGTAGAAAAGACTTGCAGCTGCATGGTGTGGGCCAGGTGGAAATGATGGGAATGGGGGGAAAGGTCATGACATTTATAGTACATTCTCACTCCGCTTCTCACCAGATCAGGCCCTATTGCAACCTCATCATGGGATACAAATCATGTTGACCATGTGGCAATAATTGGGTTTGAGTATGATTGAACAAATGACATGAAAGTGACATGTAAATATAATTGAAAAGGGGATGACATAAATGACAAGAAATCCCAGTAATACATTCTACCTATAAATATATATATATATATGTAGAATTTATATAATACTGGTATACATATAATATTGGTTTCATTCCACCATTGGTGATCAACAGAAATATAATCCAGCTCATGTTTATGTGGAACCTACCAGTGATTAATGTGCACTGATTCCACTGCTACAATACATGAAGACAACATGCAGTTTGTTTGTGTTAACATTCATGTGCAGGCAGGTGTGTTTGCTTGTTTCTCTACTCTCTCTACTGACTGTACTGCCAGTGTGTTTGGGCTTTGTCTTATTAATGTGTTTTTAATGAGATCCAGTGGACATGTGGCACATGGATGTTCTCTCTGCACCATATTCCAAATAAACTAATTAAAAACAGAGAAGTCAGAAGTCTCCCTTTCATCTTAAATCGGTGTGATGGAAATCTCACCCCAACATACTTAGTTTCCAATGAAAGTCTAATTTGATAGAGGTTTAGGAAACAGTAGGAGTGACTGATTGTTGTGAGGAATAGTGTGTCTTGCTTGGGTCTGGACCAGAAAGGATTACATCAGCGGCTGTTGAGGAGGTGACTGGGGAGGAGTAATATGATAGGGGCTGCGTGGAGGGTAAGAGGCAGGCGGAGAGGAAAACAGGGGAGGAAAAAACACAAGGGGATCCAATGTAATGTTACAGCAGATCCCTCAGCCTTTCGTCATGGCCACTTTCATTTCCACCATGCTGATCTTGCTCCAATCACTTTACCAGGCACAGGGGAGACAACGTGGGACAGGGAGAGATAGAGGTTGAAGAGGTTAAGTTGAAGTCTACAGCTGGGGGGGGGGGGTAGTGGGGGCGAGTCCGGTAGAGATATAGGGCATAGAAACGTTAAAGAGGGTGAGACAAAGCAAATAAGAGTACTGGGATCCAAACATGTGCTGCAGCTCCAGAGGGGCACATCTTTCTCTGATCAGTTGGCGTCCCTGTTTCAATGGTTACCACATGGACTCTAAACTCTCCCAGATGGACTTAGAGAAGATGAAAAGATGTCCGTATCCCTATCTAAGACGAGATCTGTAACAGTGGGAAGAGGTACAGAGAGAAGTAGAGTGAGAGAATGCTGTTGGAGATAATGTCCCGTCAGGAAATAGAGAGTTGAAATTTCATCTTCGACACTTGTCGACCACGTGAGCGTCCACTCCTACGTGATCACTGCCAAACACTGCGGTGCTATAGATTTTCACTGCACTTGTCAAGTTGTCCAACACGTAATATCAAGCCCGGCTGATGCCAGGGAAAAAAGTTTTTGTAAGTGTGCCAGAAATTACCCTGATCCCTGTGAAATTGACACTGTGTAAGGTTTCAAGATGGATGTTAAGCCCTGGATTTTCCATCTTTACATTTTCATTAGATGGGGCACAGACAAAAGAAAAGTGCCTTCATAGTTTTCCTTGCTCTGTTTTATGGGATACCTTGCTACTGTTAACATGGCTGAAACATCCTGGTGAGCTGATTTATGATGACTCTCCCTTGGGTATGAAGCCAAGCCCAACAGAGGGGAAATTTAAGGCTAGCACACCAGTCCTACTCACAGAGGACTTTAAAATATCTGTGAGATTTATAGAAGTGGGAGAGAAATCCTTTTCCTCCTCTGAGGTACTGCATGCCTCTTGTGTCGACTCCCTGAATTCAGACTTGGCAGTTTGACCCTCATCTGATAAATAGTGAGAAGTGTCAAGGTGCATTCTGTACAAACATATTTTGAAGCTATGATTAGAGTTTCATGACTGTGTTAATGCTTCAGTGTTGATTTGTTCCGTCTACTCTACTGTCTGTCTACTCTGTCTGCTTCAATCTTGTTACCCTGCAGCCATGTTGGCAACATGTTGAAGAAGCTCATATTTCACAAACTGAAGGAAGAAACCTCCTCTTTTATGTTTTTACAGCATTTTTTTTTTTCTTAAATGGGACATTTTTGTGGTAACAACCCACTCATAAAGTTGTAGTTGTTAGTCATAGAATATGTTAGATTGTCTGTTAAAACTAACCTACTTTCACTCTGTAATAGGGAAAAAAAATAATATAAAACCAGCATTCTGCACAACAATTCATGAAAAAAACCCAAAACAACTGAAAAAAGAATATGTGAACATCTCATCAGGCTTCTTCTGACGGTGATTCCTCTTGGAAAACCAAGGGAGCTTTGCCAAGGACTGAATATTAAATGTACAAAAACTCATCTTGAAGATCAGCCTTTGGAATGTTTATTTTCTTTTAATATGAGTAAATCATTCCCTTGTCCTTTTTACATTTCATTTTATCCTTTTCATTTCTCTGAATTTCAATCTGTTCTGTGTTATGGTCCATAAGTGGGAGTGTAAGATGTACTTTGATGAAATGATTCTCCTTCTTGCAGAGATCTACAGTGAACTATAGTAAAACCTGACTCTGACTGTGAACCTTGTGTTCACCCTGCTCTGCTGAGCAGGTGTCTACAGGGACAACTACCGGAAGCAGCGACCTCTGGTTCACCTTTTCATAAAAAAAAAAAAAAAAAAAAAGACTTAACATGGATGCCATTCTCAAACATCCAAAGTCATGTGGTCAGCCCAAAGCCTCTGCATCATAGACAGATTACTCTGAAAAGGAAAAGAGGAACCCATCTGGAGCAGAAGGGGGAGGGGACACAGAGTAAGGGTTAGAGTTAAAATCAAGAAATGTAGGAGGAAGGACAGGCTGCACGATTTAGAGGATAGAATGCAGTCAGAAAAAAGTAGTAAGAGGCAGTGCAGGGGCTTCCTGTTTTCATGCATGGGAGATCTCGACTGCTTGGTTTCTGCACAAATAAGGCAATGAAAGATTTATCAATGGCATCTGGAGTTGGAACACCAAAAAATCTTTATCAGCACTCAAATGAAAAATAATTAAGGGCAATCAAGGTAAGTGATTTTAGAACCAATGGGTCTATGTGAGAAAGAAAGTACAATTCAATATTTAGTGTATTTTTAAAGGTGATGGACTATGACCTGTGACATGAAGCCAGTTCGATGGGGGGGGCTTAAGACTCACACCTGCATTAGTGAAAAAGTACAACTTAAACCAATCAGATCAGAATTGCAGAAAAAAAAATATAGACCATCCTTGTTTTCTTCAATTATGTGTTCATTCTAATCCCTGGTACAACTAAACGTACATCATAACAACAAAAATGGTGTTAAATTTAAGTTGATATCTATCCATTTTCAATATTTTCTTGATAATAACCAAAATCACTTCACTTCTTCCATCAATATCTATGACATTGTACTGACAGTCCATGTTTTTTTTCTGCCTATTTCAGTCACATGATATACACAGGAGTTAGTACTTCATTGTGTAAGCATTGTTTTTGATCAATTTTTTTTCCCATGACTGTATATTAGCATCTGATCATTTGCCAGTGTATTAAATGGTCCAGCCCTAATGAGAACATTAATATGATATTTAGTTTGTACTTGGCTCGACTGATTGAGCAGAGTTCCTTCTCCAGCCAGTTCAGCTGAACAGTTAGACAGATTGGCAGACTGTTTGCATGAGGCGAGTGGTCATGTGTACACACAGCAGTATGTGAGAAGTGGTCAGGTTTGTGGTCAGTGGTACGTCTCATTAGCACTTACTGACCCTGCCTGGCCGCATTTATAAAGCCGAGCTGGGGCGTAAAACAAGCAAGTGTGAAAGCAAAACACATAACACTTTACTGTGCCAGCGCACAAACAGTCCTCTGGCACAGAGAGGAAGCAGAAACCTCACGAAACCATCACCCCCCCCACCCCCACCCCCCCTCCCATTATCTCCTCAACAAAATGAACATCCTCGGAGCAGGGAGGTCAGGACTGAACAAACAGATAAACTCAACCTCGACTCTTCCCAGCAGTCCGAAGATAAGACGTGCCTAACATGCCACACATGGGAAGACAGTTCGCTACAAAATACTGCCACAGCCCCTTATTTTGGGCGAATCATCAAACAAATCCGTGTTTACTTTCTGCCAGGCCCAAATATGCCAACAAAGCCATGATAAGAGAGCATACAGCTAAAAAGCTACATTGTGCTCAACAAAGGGGAAAAAGCAAATCAGGGCGAGGATGTGATGGGGCTTGTTGCCCTCGGGAGCAGGGTACATGAGGGTGTTCAGTTTGTTGTGGAGAAGAGAAAAATAAAACACAACGCTTCACAGAATGCGGGTAGGACCTGCCTGAGAGCACAGGCCATATGGGTGACATCAATAAAATGGGCCTCATTCATTTTCTATTGTGTACAGAGTATTATTTTGTATAATAAAATGTCTTTGTAGTTCGCAGGGATGGAACACATGCCAGTGTGTGCAGTAGGTGGAAGCAGTATTCACATCATTTAATTTTAATACAATAATGACACAACAATGTAAAAAAAAAATAGAAAGAACAATGACTTATTATTCATTTCAAAACCTACACAGCATGATAATCTTGTAACAACTAAAGGTGGATATTGTCTGATTTTCCACACAGTACAGGGACACCAAATAAATCTGACAACTCATTACATGATTAATGAGTGAGGAAAGAAGAAAAAAATATAGTTCTGATACACAGATCTGTTTTCCGTTTTCAGACATGCTCTCAGATCTGTAATTTTGGTGAGATACTTAATGATTCGAACATGCACTGAAATGAAACCATGTGAGAATTTGAGATGGAGATCACTGTTTAGAACTGCTAACGGCTCAGAGCCATCTGTCCGACTGCATGCTGTGTTTAGTAAGACGTCAGGAGCCAAAACTGTTGGACTACATCCGCTTCTAACTTAAAAATGTGTTGTATTTTAAATGCTTGATGTTCTATTGTGTAAAATGTGCATGTTAAGAGTAACTCAGCTGATGATGCAAATGGCATGCAATTGAGTGAAATGTAACATATTATCCTCTGGGATGATGTGTATAAACGTACAGTAACATAATGGATATTTGAGTAAAAGTACTTACATTACACTGCTAATGGTCTGTGATACTGACACAGTCACAGTAGTGTGATACAAATAAAACTCTGAAGGTAATACAAATGCAAAAGCCAAAGATTGTTTTAAAGGTAGGGTAGGAGATGCTTGAAACATTATTTGTGGATGGAACATTTCATGCACAATTCAAAAGTGCAAACCCCTTTTGTCAGACTTGCCCCTGAAGCCAGGCCTCCAGGGTACCAAGTTGCACAATGCTTATTCAAGAGGGTTCACAAGCGCTGTGCAGCTTCAATTGTCCTTCACACACTTATTTTGATACGTGTCCTAAGCAATCTCAGGCTAGTCAGAACAGCTGATTGCAGTCAAACTGATGTCATTCCATTAAAGTTAGCTTTATTTTATTTATTTTTAATTTTGTTCTTTGGCCCAGGGGGGTGGTGGTGCTAAAATTAGCTTTAAATTATGTCATCTGTGCATGTTACTATTACATTTGTCAGCAGAACAGCCCCAATTCATACTTATCTGGCTAACGTTACCTTTCCAAGTGATTCATGTCAATGACAATACAGTTTGCCAGTAAACTTTACATTGTACTATAGCTAATATAGGTAGCCAACCTCTTCGTTTCCTGTAAAAATGCTCCAAGAATGCACAGGTTCATGGAGAGGGGGGAGGGGCAAATGGCAGTTGAGTTTGATAGATGTATCACCATTCAATCATTTGGATGGGCCGGTAAAAATGATTGGTGTTTTTGCTGTACTGTCCAATCCACAAGTGACTAAATCTTTTTGTGTTAGAGCATTTAATTAATTGGTTGCAATCAGGGTGTGAAGCAATGTAGTGAAAAAATGCTTCAGGAAACCATTAGGGCAGATGTTGCACCTAAACTCAATCAGTCAACCCAAACCTGTTTAGGATGGAGGTGACATCTGCCCCTTCAGTCGAGTCCTGGCAAGTATTTAAGGCCTCACGAACGTCTAATTTGACACAGCGTTCTTCTTAAAAGCCACATCTTTTTGTCTGGTCGACGCATAACACTCTGCAGGTTTCACGCCACCTGACTTGAATCTTTTTGGAATGTGGGATGAAAATGGTACACCCGGGTCACATTATGTCCAAAGAAAAACTCAGCTAAACACAGTGCATATTTCAACTGAAGTAAGAACAAAACAATGCTATCCCTTGCAACCAATTTGATCTGCCCACAAGGTTTAGCGCTGATTGCAAACACTCTCCCCCCTGCAGTCCCAAAGTCCACATGCCTTCTATTGTCTGAAACCCCTCCATGTTGTCTGTATCTGTGAAAGATATCATCTGAGCAAGTCCTCGCTGTGGCTTTCTGAGACCTCCAGAGCCTGTGGGAGGCAGCACACCTGTGCTACAGACAATGGCGATGGCTCCTATAGGTCCTGCTGGTCTTTGAAGTGGCGATGGATGAGAGCTCAATACCCCAGGCCTTTTTTATCACACACATCTCTGTGGTTTCAACAGCCTTTATGATGAGAGGCGGCTTTGAGATGAGTCAAGCCTAAGCTTTTAAGGACATTCAAGTAGTTGGTTGACCAACTCTCCCACATCACACAACGTGCTCATATGAGACGTACGTAAAGAAAACATACTGATGGAGGTGCATGCTATACAACCCACGTTCACTGAGTGAATTTGGTAGTGATCTGCCCAATTTTCATAGCCAAGTTAATTGGTATTGGGTAGGGTATCAAAACACAGCCAGTGAAAATATACATGTGGGGAGATACAAATCATGGGAGATGACCCGAGAGCTACGGTATGTTTGAGTTGAAGAGGGAAAACAACATACAGACAGAACTTCCACATTCAGCCACATCTCATATGTCTTCCTTCAGACAGTGGTGTTAGCGAGCTGTCTAACAGGCCTCCTAAGCATAAACTAGCTATGAAATACGACATCATAAAATGCAGTGGGTTTTTCGATTATGAAGTATCTATGAATTATTCAGTGGCAACTGATGGCAATATTTTTCCCTCCATCTAGCTGCTTTTATCCCTGTTACATAGGTCTATGTCTCTTTCTTATTTATTTATTTATTTATTTTTACTTTTCCTCAATATATCATTTGTTGTCTCATCTTTTGTTTTTCACCCTGCATTTCTCATTCCTATCCTCTGGGATGATTGCAGACAACTTCTGCAAAAATCCACTTCTCTAAAAATTTTCCCAGAAATAAACAAACATGTCCAGCAGTTTCAGACAATTTGAGCAAAAGTGTAGGGAAAGAAAGATCCACATCCACACACATCACAGCTGTGTGATTGACTGGTGCTAAAGTGGACACCTCAGCTCTTGTCAAGGCTACAACAAAGTCAAGTGAGTGGAAACTTTTACAAGTAAACAGAGACATCCTAAACATGTTTGATGGTGGTTCACCGTCAGCTCTGTAATCATGTGGCTGAAAAGAAAAGTAATTCCTGTCCTTACAAACCCTGCTTTTTGTGCTTGTTCACCATCTATGTTAGGATTCCTCCTTAACCACACCCATCTGAACATGACCTTAGACTAATATTCCTTATATTGTACATCATACTGGTTTTACTGTGCTTGCCTCAGTGCTGCTCTGTGTAAAGCAGCAGACACTAAAGCGCATCCTCCCTCTGTGGTGACAGACAAGGCCATACACTATGTCACTGCACAGTGATGAGGAAGGAGATCTCAGGGGAGTTTTGTAGTATAACATCTCATTCTATAACATTTCCTGTACATCATGCAGCCCAGACATACATTGATGCACAGAAAAAACAAAAATCAGGAAATCCTATTTATGCCATGTGAAGATAACATTTTATACACTTTTGTTATTTGCCAATACATTCTATCTGGACAGATGCATAACATTAATTAATCAATTTAACCAGTGATAGTGTAGCTGAAACCACTGTCCAAAAATAAGGGCTAAACACTACACATTGAAAATCATATGTATGTGTGCTACAAATTGTATGCAACTGTTAATATTAATTCATGCTAACCTTTTTTAAAGGAGTGATATTTATTTTTTTATGTATTTTGCGGTGGTCTACATCAACTGTAAATGCTATGCTTGGGCCTGAATGTTTCATTAAATAAACTCCACATAAACAACCCCATTTCTGATCAATAGCACCTGAAAGCTCATTTTAAACACTGGCCCTTTAAATGCAAATGAGTTACTTTACGCTCCAAAGCCCTCCCAGGTTGTTGGCTGTGTTGCTCTGTTCCATTCAACCAACAACTGAAAAATTAGGTAATTGGCTCCAAGGTTGGACATGTGCTCAGTATGGACTACAACCGCTGCTGCTGACAAAAAATTGTGTCGAACTGGAGAAATGTTCATTGGAAGTCTTGATCTTACATGTGTAAATGTCATTCCCTAACTAGTTACAGACACAACACATTAAGCAGGAATTGAAATAGATTGTATAAATTAAATCAATTTGTCCCAAAATAAATATAAAGAATGCATTTTCAACTATTAGGGTCCAAAAACATAAAAGTGAGTTCAGAAAAATATGACCCATTTACATGATGATGCTATTTTGCATAAGTTCTGTATTGGAAACCACGTTATTGATGTTTGAAGAATATCCTCTGTAGTTTATACTCTGATGTACTGGATGCTGTGACAGTACATTTGCAAAACATGCCAGGAAGGATGTTTATGTCGTGGAAAATGGGCACATGAAGAAGCATGTTATGGTATTAGAGTGACTCAATTCCCACAAAAGAAAACAACCCATAAAAAGACGTGCCTTTGTCAAAACCTGCCCTTTTCAGGCTGTAGATGCAGCTTGGATGTCGTAATATACTGATGGACAATGGCAATCCTGCCACTGCACGATGTGATTTTCACCCTTATTCCAGCAATGAGCCAGCGAAGTACTACAACACCATATAATGTTATGTTGAGATAATATTATATGTTTAATAAAAAAAAAAAAAACGCAGATTTCTATTTTTTTTATAATAATTCCATTAATTGTTCATTCTTTCTGGAAGTCATAAAAAATAACATGATGTACACCTATTTTAATTGGTAGTGCTTTTCTTCCTCATCCATATACAGACATGCTAGTTTATTTAAAAAAACAAATCAAAATACAATAAAAAAACAACAACTTCCGATTGAATAATATTGACCATTATGCATGATAGTTTCTGCCCTAACTGGGTCAGACAGAAAACAATAAGCAGACTGAAATGTTTAAACCTATCTATGACTTTTATTACAGATTTTTCATCAAAACTGTAAAACCTGAGTCATAGCCTGAGTATCAAAAATCTGTAAGCCTTAGAAATTGGATGAAATTGTTTACCGTGAGGGAATAGATTCAGGTGTGCAATCACAGAAAGACCCACAGATTCATGATTACAGATTTGATGAAAAATTGGTGCTGAAAGTCATTCGCACCTGTAAGTTCCAGGCTACAGGTCACATTTCCCTCAAAACCACATATAGATAATACTGGTACATATCGGTCTAAAATGGCTGGTTTTGGTTTTATCAGTTGTCTGCAAAAAGACAGAGAAATATCAGCAATGCATCTAAAATACACCCACAACCAAGTCTGGATACATGCCTTTGGTAAATGCTTCAATGTTTAAATGAGTTGAATTTACTGGAAAAAAAAAAAGTATTTCTACAAGTAAATAGAAGAAAAAAAAAACACACAAATTGAAGCATTTTGGCAGCAAAAGAAATTCACCGTAAGGCAATCACTTTCTCACAAAGCGTACACGCCAGTGTCAACTCCAGACCGAAAATAACGGAAAATTGACTTGGCCTACTTCCAAACTGCACATTGGTGTTGCATTCATTTATGTTTCCATGGAAATGTAATTTATTAAACATGTATTTTTCCAAGTTTTCATTTTTGTCTTACATATTAAGCAGATGACAGATATTATGATGATGTCAAAATGTTCAATATAGATCATTTGACCTAAACTGTCCTCTCCTGTACTTTGTAGCTTTTCTAAATCATCACAACATGATCCTGATGTGATCTAATGCAACGCAGGCAAAAGGCCAGAAGAAATTATAGAAGGAATTACAATTCATGAAATCCTCACTTCCTGAGCCAAATCAAATGTCTGTCTTCTTCTCTGTAATAACTCTAGTAATGAGAAAGAAAATTAAATCAGTCTTAGGAATAGATAAAGTATGACATGCATTCATCAAACAGGGCACATGCTCTGAATTTTCCTCTTTTTCCTACAATTCTTTACATGCAAATTTAAGCATGATTTATTAAAAAAAACCTGTACAGGTAAGTCTGGAGCACCTGTGTTATGAATACTGTAAAAACCCAGATGAATGTGTCATTAATAAATCTGTCACTAATTCAGACCAGTGTGTATGAGGAGCATATGAGGAGTGACCTCTATTAACAATGGCCATTGTTCAGAACAGCGAAGGACTCGTAGTGATCAACCCGAGTGGTGTAGTAAGAGCAATCTATGGCCATTCCACAGCAGATAGAAGATGAGTGCCTGCGCTGAAGAGGCCCTCCACCTTCTCATCTGTTCACTAAAAGCCCTGTCACTGCTTCATGCATCCATCCTCATCCACCCACAGCCTGTACAAACCCATAATGAGCCCAGGGCTAATGCATAAAAAAACACAATTAAAACTTAAATGGACTCTCCACTCCAGTCCAACCATGAGCATATAAAAGAGCTCTCACTGTGCTATGTTTGTGTATCCTACGATGAGAGCGTCACCACTTGTGCATTTTAATGTGTGGGTTTGTGTCTGCTTTGACAAGCTGAACAAAGTTGACAGCTTTAGCCAGTTGCCCTTTGACCTGTGGCCTGAAGGCCTCACATAAGATGGCAATGCTGGTTTGGAGTTAGTCCCTCCCTCTGGCACAGGATCCTTGGCAGGTCACCATGAAACACAAAGGCCACAGGCACATGGAGCTGATCCAAGATGCCACGCTTGGTTTGAAGTCTCTCTTAACAAAGAAGAAGAAAAAAAAAATATTTCCTTCTAGAAAATCCTGGAAGAACAGAACCTGAGGAGCCGTCCAACAGTGTGCTGTACTCTAGTCAAAGAAATTTAAGTCAGATTTCCGCTCTAACAGGCCAACCTCAGCTCGCAGTAATAGCTTCACAGAAGCAATATTTGCTTCCAACTACACTGTGTGTGAGTTAAATTGCCTACACAATGGCACATTTGTTATGGGCCTGATATATTTGTCTTCTGTCTCTTTTTTTCCTTTGGGCCAAGAAGAAAATCATTCTTGGTTTCTGTGCTGCCTTGCCTTCCCCTTTTTCTGTAACAGCTATTATTTCATGAAATCTGATTCCTGGTGTTCTGTTTCTTTTCAATTTCCTTTTCAGCAAAGCCCAAACGCTCCCATCTCCCATGTCAACCACCTTTTAGTATAGAGCACAATGTACCCATAATATCTCAATACCTAGAAAAAAAACAGCATCTCTCAAAACTATTTTCAATTAAACAAGTTATTCTTTTTCCAAAACAGACAGAAATAGCTCAGCTGTTCACAAAAATTCTGAATCCCATATTTTGGGAAAATTCATTCCACATCCCTGACAGTCGGTTTATTTACTCCATGGAACATGTTTGTATTTGAGACAGACAATGTGATCTTAAAAGACTTCTGCAGAGTCCCTCACTGCCTTGCCATGATTTCCTTTCCCCAAAGATAATATACACACTAATGTGGAAGAAGAAAGCAGCTAATTGACCTGAAATAGAAGCTAATTGACTCGTATTTTGTCTCTTCCTGTCCTACAGCAGTGGATGCACTGGGGGAATAGTCTTTGGCCAACTTCAAAGACCACCTCCCCGTAAATGGCAGTAATCAGCAGTGGGAAGTGTGATACCAGACTGTATCTTTATCTGCAGGGTGTGGGAGGCCTCTGGCTGAACCACCGGGGGCAGACAACCTGACCTGTGTTTGCTGGCTGGGCTGATAGATATCGGTCTGAAGCAGTTCCCACCAAAGAAACTCATTCAAATGTCCACATTTCTTCAGAAGAGTTACTCCAGGATGCTAACCTCTACGAACCACGGGTCATTTTCCAGATTTCTTTCCAGCATCATGTTGTAACATTTCCGCTCTCTGTGTATGTGTGTGTATGTGTTTGTTTTAAATTGAGATAATTTGTACAATGACTCCCCATTTTCCTTCCCCCACTTCAAATAAAATTCTATTATTTTCCCTCAAATCACACACAATACTCCGTTTGCGCCATTAGGAGTCTCTACATTAAGATAATACTAAAAGACATAGAAATGGATGATGTTATGAAGTCAGCACAGCATCCTGGTAGTAGTAGTTTTCAAACACATAAAAAAAAAAACACACTAAAAGCCCATTTTTATTCAAACTGTGCTCATTTGGTCAGCTGTCAAATTCTTTTAACTGAGTAGCATTGACATTTAACACTACTTGTGGCAATGTCACTAAAATGTAAAGAGTAATGTTCATATATTTCATGTCAGTTGTGATGTGAATAGATAAGTGAAGTTATTCAGTGAATGTGTTTAGAACTTCTTTTTAAAAATGTACATTCACTACCCTTTGACTGTGGTAGAAGTTAGGTTTATAAATGAGGTAATATATTAAAGTACAAGTTGACCTATAGTGGACTTTAATAATATGATAATAGTGAGTATTACTGGCACACTCAAAAATTCCTTTTGGATATTAGCTATATTTAACTTTATTAGAAAAGTGTTAAGTGCTGAATTGAACACTGAAAATCCTTTCATAAATAAATCTGGTCCTGAATATTTAACCAACTACAGAAATCTAAGCTTCTTTTTTTTTTTTTTTTTTTTTTTTTTTTTTTTTTAGTTAGCAGTTATATTCAAAAAGAATATTATCCAACAGACATTACAGCATCAGTACCTCGGTATTACACTTAATGATACATAGAGTCATTTTATTCTAATGAAGCATCAGCAAGTAATGTTAAACATTAACGTTAGTCATGAAACAGGTCATTACACGGAGCAAAGCGACAGATGTATTTTTATTTGAAAGTTGTTGGAAAAATTCAACAAATAGAACCCAGGCATAGACATTTTAATGAACAAATGTTATTTCTTTCAAATCTTCCTATTAACAAAAAAAATATGTTCATCTGTGTTGTCCCAAGTAATTACCGTGCACTAACAGTGATATGCTTTACAAACAGACTTTGTGGATTTTTCTTTTTCTTTGGGTTTTGACTCTAAAGCCCTCCACAGTCTGCTTAAGCCATCTGGCAGATTCCGTTTGTTAAGGCCCTAAGCAGGCACAGAGCCTTGTTCAGCAATAGTGTGGAAAGCAGTCGGTATTTTTGTGCTCTATTTATACAGTTGATATAATTTCATAGTTAGTTTTCCAAGTCCAAAAACTCATGAGAACATTGTGAACAGTGTACCGCCCCCACTTCCAAAGCTAAAGGGGCACCGTCGTATGACTGTTTAGTGCCTAATGAGTGTATAACCGACACAGAGACACTGATTTAATTTTATCTGCTCCACGGATGCCGTGAAACAGAGATATCTAGTGGAGCTAGATACTCAGTTTGATCTATGAGGTACAAAAGCAGAAACTTCACAGTACACAGTGATGAGTAATAAAATAAATGAAGCAAGACTGAAATGTTCCCTGCACCACGGTGGCTACATGACCTACATCTGTAGAGTGGAGGAATGCTGATCCTTATCTGCTGTAGGATATGGCTTGAGGACAAGACAAGTCATCTTGGCACACAAACTTCTGTTATTCACTGTAATCTTCTCATTCAGAGAAGACGGAGATTCGGCGTCTGAGAGTGTGCCGCTTTAATTGATGTGGCGATGCTTTGTTTCATGTTACGTTCTACAAAAAGAGCCATGAAGTATCCGATGAGAGCCTGGGCAGGGTTACATTAAAGGCATTCCCGTGAACCCTCAGCACTCCGCGGCGTAGGTCTCTGTTTCCCCCTTACAGACAGATGCCAAAGTCATTGTCGCTTTGAGCCTGCTTTTCAGAGAGAAAACTCGATCCCACTGGCTGCCAGTGTCACCAGTGGCCCCCGTCCTCCCTTGTCATTCAATCCCATCTCTCCTTCTTTTAGGAATGCACTTCAGTCATTCTTTCTTATTCTCCCTCCCTCTTTTCTCGGGACCACGGTGCCCTAGGCAGTCTGAGGGCACTGAGTGTTTGGTTGTCCCAGATCTATTCATCCTCTCTGCTGAAACAGGATACAGTGACCTCCTCTGTGTCCAGTGGTCCCCATCTCAGGCTCCTGTCTGCTAAGTGTTAGAGATCGAGAACCTGCGAGGGGAGGGGGGGTAAGTAACTCAATGGCTGGTCAGGAGACGAACCGAAAACATGAGCCTGTTGGGAACCATGGGGAGATGATTCCGGATGAGAGCGAATGGACCAGCAGTAGCGTTCTGCAGAGACTGTATGTTAACCATGCCTCAACACTCTGGACCGAATTCCCATAGCCATCTGTTGTGTTGTCATTGTTTGACTCTCTCAAACAATGCAGGGGAGCATAACCGAGCTCCAAGCCGTGACTAATAAATGACGAAGCTTGGTGAAATACGCCATAACGTACCTCAGCGGGGAACAGTGCGTAAATGTGTCCATTTCGATGCTATTTTAACACACGATGACATACTTCAGCACCACAAGCAAACCCCTCGCTTCCCATTAATGTACAAAACTAAGGGCAATTACAGAGAGGGTGTCTCCATTAAAAAAGGGGGATATATGACACTCTGTACCTCATGAGACACGACAACCTCTTTGCACCTCACATTAGCATAATCTACGTTTACCACGTGAGCTGCAATTTGTCTGAAAAATCTTTTCCCCCCTTGAGTTCATTATTGAGAGTGTGTCCATTAAAAACAACCGAATTACCATCTCAATTGGCTCACCATAAGGTACAGTGCTGGCAGTCTTTGAAAGAGTAATTGGAACCATTAAGACAGGAAAAAACTGAAGAGACTGCAACATGTTCTTTTGTCAGAAGATGTCTGTAAATGCCAGTACATGTCAGTTCCTCTTGACTTTTTCTGATGCACAACCAGAAAAAAATTGCTAATAAGGACCAATTAAGATAAAGTTTCATCATTAAAATTAGTATTCTTACATGCATAATCGCAGGGAGTTATTTTAATGACAACATTTGACAGGAGCAGGACTGAACAGACATTTTACTGTTTTATTGTGTCAATCACACGGACGCTGACAGCAGTACCACTTGCCAAACATGGTCTGCAATAGATGTTTGAGTTTGCTTTCATTTAAGGATAGAGAATAAGTTAATACATGTAAAAGCTTATTTTTATACCATTATGTCATTTGTAGTTAAGAATCTAATACTAAAAATATTAGTAGGGTTTGTGGCTGTCATATGATTACTTTCATTGTCAGGTTAAAACCAATGTGTCTTGCATTACTTTTGAAATGAGCACAATATTGAGACAACAAAAAGAATCATGAGTTAAATCTGTTCTGAATCAAACACCCTCAGTGCTGACAGACTCTAGAAAATATGGACTTAATACATTTTTCAGCTCTACAACATTAATGTAAAGCTTTTTGTAAAATGACACAGTTATCCAGCCTATTTAAGATCAATTTCAGTGTAAGAGGAAAGTTTACACAGGGCTGTTATCTATTTATTTAGTGATACTATCCGTACAATTCCTCTGAAGACTAGGTCACATGGCAAATTAAGATTGTTCATGATATACGACCTCTATATCTCCAGACTGACTACCCCTAGTTACAGTGATATGATAATATCTAACCACACATACACACACACACACACACACACACACACACACACACACACACACACACACACACACACACACATATTTGCTTGTTTGTAAAAGCAATGGTGGAAAAACAGGAGCGCCAAACCACAATGATCCATGAGCAGACCGGTCACCTGTGTATGGCCACTCCTTGAAGTGAATCCATCTACAGTTTAGCCTTAATAAAAGCCTCTTTTAACTTTGCAGCACCTGCAGCTCTGGACAGCCCATCCAGCTAATGTTAACAAGCTGAACAAGAGTTGTCCTTTGTGATAAATCTGACCGCAGCCTGAGAAAAGCTCCTCCAAACAGCCTTCCACCTTATGATGAATGAACAAGGCACCAAGAGTCCTTGAGGCATGGGGGTTACAAGGAAATGCCACAAACCTATCTGTCTCAATCGTGTTCAATGGCCTGTGATTTCTATGGGTCCGTGCAGGAATATATGTGTGTCTGTGTGCATACCTTAAAAAGAATGAATGCTGTAAAGTCATTACCTGTCTGAAATGGTAGGCCAATTATGACAGTCTCCTTCAGTATGTAGCCTTCAAAACCAAACTCCATGAAATTGATTACCTACGCACCTGGACCTCATTTGTGACAGCCTTTTTCTCACTTTCCTGTGTCATTAACTCTCTGCTGGGCCCTGTTCAGTTACAGCAAATGGAGAAAAAAAAAACACTTTAGAGATGCATTCGTATAAATAATCCCAGGCCAAGGCACAGTGATTGTTTTGTGAGCCAAATGTGCAAAGAGAATTAATTTTGCTGAGATGTGAAGAAAACCCAACAATAGCTTTCAGAGACCCATTTGAGACAAAGAGAGAAAATTAGAGGATGAGGAAAGTGGATAAAGGAAAGAGAAAAAGAAAGGCAAGCGGGTGTATATAATGTACATTTCCAGATCTTGAATAATCACCTGACTCGCAGTGTTGCC
Source organism: Siphamia tubifer (assembly GCA_020466265.1). Lineage (NCBI taxonomy): Eukaryota > Metazoa > Chordata > Actinopteri > Kurtiformes > Apogonidae > Siphamia > Siphamia tubifer. The sequence continues at coordinate 40,522,992 of CM035795.1, read as the reverse complement.
CTCATTTCTGCTATCATTAGCAACACAGCGTCTTTTATTCCCTCATTCAATTCTGTATTCCTCCTTTAAAAGACCCCCTTTCGCTCGGCTTCGTATTGACCTCCCCCCATTAGGTTCCAAGGTTACTGGGGCGGGCACAAGGACATTCCTTTAAGGGAAATATCCACGCTTGGTTGCCACTAAATAAATAGAGATATTTTATGGTTGCAAGTGACAGTAAAAGTGTATGTGATGACAAATCTGCCAGCTGGGTTTTTCCAAATATGCACTAGGGACTTATTTTTTTTCCGAAAGTATGTATTGAATATTGAGAGGTTTTCCTGTGTTAAGTCACTGTGTTCGGTTTTATTTCAGTCTTACTTGGATGTAAAGGCATTATACTGAAATGACATGCAGCCAGTGATGGCATGTGAAAAACCATGTCTTGCTCCATCTGGCCTCTGCCTTAAGTCTTAGCACCTCTAATCTGTAGTCAGTCGGTTATAATGAGCTCTCAGTTCTCTGTGACTGATCAGGTTGGTAAGAGTAAGGGCTGTTGTCTTGTTCCTTCGCAGCCTCTGAATAAAAGCCTATTTCACTGTGTTCTGCTTTTGACCTCAGTCTCTCAGCAGGAAAACCTCTGGGGACTCCCTGCGCTCTCCGTCCGTCCCTCCATCCTTCCGCCTGTCCGGTTCTGCCTTCATCGCTGGCTGCTCAGTAGCTATGCATATCTGCTGATAATGTTACAAGACTTTTTCCCCTCACAGGGATACCTTACTGACAAGAGGGATGACAACACACTGACTCACATCCAATTGCACACAGATGGCTTATATCATTGCCGGCATTAAAGAGAGTACAAATGTTGACTTATTTCTCTCTGGATCGAGCTTCTTGGCTTGAGACGGTGATTATTTGAACTCATATTTGGGGCGCTTTGCCTGGCCTGCTGGTTGTGCTTAGAGGATACTGTGTTAATGCAGGGTCAAAAACCACAGCTTGAAATCGAAGCCAATGTGGAAGCATTTTAAAAAGTAAGATAAAATCGATGGTGCCTTAAAAACACATGGCTATGACTGACTTCCATTCAAAAAATATCAACGTGTCTTTAGAACACACATGAGACTTCATTTTTAGGTCTATATATATATATATATATATATATATATGAACTTACCATGAGAAATGAGGCATATTAGTGCTTTGGAAATGTTTGTCATCTATTTTATGAATCCCTTTTTCCGAAGCACCTCAAACAAACCCTTTTTTTGTCCAAGAAGCACTCCTTTCCATGATTTTTTGACACATTAGAATTAATTTGGTAGGTATCAGTATACTGCAGGCCTGTCGACGGTTCCAATATGACCAAAGTGCTGAGCGTGAAATACAAAAATTATGCTTAAAATATTAACAGTCAAGGGTGTCAAACTCACTTTACCTCTAAACTCCAAATTCCAAACATCAATTTTAATATTTTTGACTGTTACTAAATGCTTTGTCCCTTAGTAGATCCACCCCAATCTGTAAGGCACATGTAGAAATGATCACTTGAGACATAATACTGTTAAAATTGCACTTATTTTTCTTAAGGAGCTTTTTTGTCAAAGAAGAATTTGTAAATGTACATTTTCATAATTTAATTTGGAGTTTTTCTCATTTCTGGGTTTTTATTCTGTATTTTCCTGATCTGGTTTGTTTGCAATCAAATTTAGTTGTATGAAACCTCTGAACTAAAATGAGTTTGACAGCTGTTATACAGTGTTAACATTCAGGATCTGAAATTACTGGGTGGTGTTTCATAGTTAGCAGTATGGCTGGTGTTTACAATAAGTTGGCGGTTGCATTAGCTCAGTGAGTTTCACCCATAACCCCTTGCTCTTCCTCAACTCCACCCTGTTTTTCAGATATGGTCACATCTGGAGCCAAGATGGAAATGGCCAATATAGACACACAAGACATTAGCATGGTTGTTCATAATGGCTCCATCCATTCCTTTAATCCACACAACGATACAGAGACTGGTAGTAGCCAGACAAAACCTCTCATGTGCCTGTGATATACAGTATGTGGTATTTAAAATAACAGATTATTGTATTAAAAACCTTAAGAGCATAAAGTGTCTGGTCTGTATGGTCATGTGTGTGTCTGTATTGTGTGAATAGGGCAAGACAAGTTAGTCACGCGGTGGCGGGTCCCACGCTGCAGTAGCTGTTGAGTAAGCCCGGTGTACGGCTGACTGCGACACGACCTCTCCTGTCTCTCCTGACTGTTGTTTTGCATTCTTCATAATTAGAAGCACCCAAGCATGCCAGGCATTCCTAATAGAGGTGTTTTACACTAGCGGCTGACACCATCACTCAATCTGAAGCCAGTGGTCCTTTCTCAAAGGTCAACCGCCCGGCCCTCTCCTCCTCAGAGTTGCCTCCTTCCCACAGACGGGGGGGCCCACTCATCAGCGTGACAAAGCCACACACCTTTTTTTTTTCCTCCTTTCCTTTTGTTCCTCCCTCTTGCTCTACCTCTGTGTACCCTGCCAACCAATACTAAGACTAGGTTCTAGTTAAACCAATGCTCCCTATAGTGACGGATGACTCCTCTGCTCCCTGTACCAATGAAGACGAATGCTAAGCATGAATTATTAAGGGCCAGAGCAGAGTGGAATATTTTGATATTGAACCCCTTATGAATAATTCCAGCAGGGTTACACCAAAATGAATTACCTTGTTCTCCTACTACTGCAGATGGAGATGCTTCTCTTTGTCTCCGGGGGTTCAGGTAGTGGAAAGAGCCGTTGGATGCAATATACCGGCCAGAAAAACCCGCTCATGCTGATATTTGGTATTGTGAGAGTGAGGCAAAAGCAACCTGAGCCATGATGTGTTTGGACAGAACATGATTGCATATTCTCTTTGATCCAATGGTCAAAGAGGGGTCCATGGAGAGACTCACACTGGGATGAGGAGCGAGTGGAATGCGGAGGGGGGCCGGGGAGACCAATGATTAGGATGCGAGGGTTGGGGTTGCATGTCCAATTATCTAGCAGGCGAGGGGAGAGGGGAGCTAGCCAATTAGAGAAAACGAGCAGAGACCCCTACCACAGACTCAGAATATACCCCCACAGAGAGAGACAGTCTACCAGACAGCAGCAGAGCCGACAGAGACAGAGGCAGCAAGTGAAGTTGAAAAAGGTCAAGACTGTAAGAGCGGGACAACGGCTTAAAATCACATTTATTTCATTTTTTTTTATGAGGTGAGAAAAGGTAACGATGATGAAAAGTACCGCCCTTATGTTTTGAGGGCTATAAGTGTTCTGGTTGCTGTGCGAGTTCAATATATTTCAGGGTCATGATGGGTTTTGTTGCCTGTTTGACACATGTGTAGTATTTAATCATTATTTCACTTGTTTTTCATTTCCTGGAACCATTTTCTGGAGCATTCCGGCTGTGTGAGTTGCCACTGTTAAAAGAGTATATAGCATGGTGAAGACTAGAATTTAATTACTATTCACTCTACTCCTTCTGTTGACTGGAAACTTGAAAAAAACAAAACAAAAAAAAAAAAACATGATTATAACCTTTGAGAAACTGCAGCCGGGCACATCTTTGACTGAATAACACTTAATAGGGTTATTACCTAATAAATAATGTCATGTATCCACCCTTACAAAAGCTCTCTGTTCTGCTGCCAGTGTTCATGAGGTTTACTATAATTTACAGTGAGGTTCACTATAATTACCCTCTCTCTTAAGGAAACTTGTCAAAGTGACTGCAGATTAAGTCCAGGGGTAAACAAAGAAGAAGACAAAGTCTGCTTTTTTACTAAAACAATGCCATCCTGTCTTTCCTGAGATACTTAATGCTCTGCCAATTGAAAAGATAGTGTTGTAATGAGAAGCCTTCAGCACATCTGGAGTTGAGATTAGCAGAACAATTAAGACTCATCCATCCTCACTTTCCAATTACAGAGATCAATGACTTATTGACTTTCAGAACATAACATAATACCCACCTCTCTGAAAGTCATCTGCTTAGACGTAATTCATATTGTAAATACATCTAAAAAGTATCATGATCGGTGATTAATGATGAATTAAGGTTAAATTTTAACATCTTAACGTGTATTGAAGATTAGTCACTCACAGGCCCAGACCTGATATTTGTTTAGGCATTTACCCCCTGCAATCATGTTTAAAAAATGAAGGGGAAAAAATGTTAGAATGCGTCACTTCTCGGAAAGCCTCATAAACAAGCACTATCAGTATTCAATCAGTATTTGTACACTGTAAAAACCTATGTTACCATTTTTTTTCTCCTCTCATTTCTAGTCAAAATATCTCATCACACTTAAAATAAGACAGAATCACTAAAAGAGTAACTTTTCAATTAGATAAGAACTTATTTTTAGACAATAGAGCTTGAAAATTGCATCTGAAAAAACATTACCAAGATAATTTTCACTTATTCCATTGGCAGATTTTTTTGTGGTTGCTTATTTCAAGACCTTATTGGTTAATTCAAGGAAAAAATGTAATGAATAAATCTGGCAACGGAAGAAAAGGAAACGATCTAGGTCAGATTTTTGGAAATAAGATCGTCAAGATCTATTTTTTAAAAGGTAAGTTCTTACGTTTCACTGAAAATTTATGCTTTAGGTGATTATGACTTATTTTAAGTGTGATGACATATTTTGACTGGAAATGAGAAAAATAAATTAAGTAAGATTTAGATTTTTTTTTTCCAGTGTATAACCTGAACCCTTCCTGCCAACCCTTTTAATTATTTTTTTGAGAAATTGTCCTGTACAGTATCATCTCTGTGTCTTGACAATACTAAGTGATTGCTCACTCATTTCAGGAATGTCTGGTGACTACCCCATGTCTCATTTAAGTCTAAGCAAATTGGAGGGTTTTGAGCTAAACCGTCCTACACTGCGAGGCAAAGTCAAGTCCAAACAGTGGATTCTGTCGTTTCTGCTGTCTAATTTTTAACACCACAGGAATGGAGCCACAACTGCAAATTGAGACAATACAAAGGGAAAAAAATCTCTGAAAGTAAAGTAAAGCTGTCCTAAACTTTGACTGCGACTTAACTATTACTGTATACACTGTGATAACAGAGGATGGTATTCACTGCAATCAAGAACGTGGCATTCTCTGGCTAGGCACCTGCATTACAGATTATCATCTGCTTCCAAGACTGGAGGACAAGCCCAATCATCATCAAAGCAGCAGCCTCTTTTTCTGTCCTCCAGGAATGCTTCCCTCTGATACTGAGAAACATTTAGGAGCTGAACAACACAGGATATTAAAGACCTCAGTGTGCTAGTCTTACAGCTGGCTCCCAGTACAAAGGCTCCTGCAAGCCAATAATTAGCCACAGGTCCACTTCACACGCTCGCCTTGACCCCTGACCTTTTTTACTCACCACTACTTCCTGTGTGCATATTTAGGGTCCTGTTGTAAATGGCCCTTTGATCACGGAGCAGCACAGATGTTTAATACATGCAAAGCCATTAGTAGTTCTTTGTGCTTTAATACATCATAATTTGGAGTTAAGAAGACAAAGGTCAAGAGGGCACTGTGGCCTGATCCAGGACGCCACTCGGTGCTTGATCAGCGGTCAGTCTTTAACAAAGCTCTTCTACAAAAGCACTACTGAGGTGGTTCAGAGAGGAGTGGTGGAGGGCTGCTTACTGATGTGAAAAACAATACAATTTATTTTGCATTAGAGCAAAAATTAAAAGCAAATGAGAAAAAAGACAGGGTCATCAGTCTTTTAACCTTAAAGCCCCTCCCCCTATTTGACACAGCTATTGATCATATGTTACTGTGTGTAATAAAAGTTGTAAAAACTGGATTTTAACATTATTAATTATGCTAAAATACATACAGTTGGCTTTGGTGAAGTATTTATCATATTGATAACTATGTTGTTTTTTTTGTTTTGTTTTTTTTTTACTGTAGAGCCATAACGTTTGTTCTTTTTACAATGAATCTGTTGGTTTTGTTTGTTTCTCGTGTTGACCACAATGATTCCAATAACTGTAATATTATTAATGCTAGCTCACTACTTAAACCACTCATTCATGCTACTATTTTTTAATATACATCTATTGTTTTTAGTAAACTATATAAATAATTTACACATTTAGCTGACTATCATTTTATTACTGTGCCCCCTGAAGGAGGCAAAGGGTATTGTTTTTAGTTCAGTCTAGCAGCAAATCAACTGGTTGAATTCATACCAAATGTAGTTAATAGGTGGTCAGTGACTAAGAATAGAACTGATTACATTTTGGGAGAAGTAGGTCAAAGTTAAAATTTGTTATGAATTTTTAAAATTCCATCTATTTTTCTCCCCATTTACTTACAATGAGCCATAATTCAATCATCTGTAGAAGCTAAAGTATTGGTTGGATTCATACCAAATTTGGTTTATACTGTAGATTGCCAGATGTGATTACATTTAGGTATAATATTTAGGTAAAAGTAGGTCAAAGTTTGAATTTTTAATGAAAATGTTTTTTTTCATGTACTTACAGTATAATAGCTGATTTCAAGGACCTATATAAATGTCAGTTTTGTTTAAGTTTACTTTAAACTAGACACATACATACAAAGACACGATGACATCAACTGGATTAATGTCAAAATAAGCTACAACACATGCAAGAGACAGTTTGTTGTTCCTGGCACAACTTGATTTTGTTTTTGTGCGTATTGTAACTAGTATTTAAATATATTTCCTTTATTCCACTTGTCTGTTTCTCTGTCTGTCTGTGCATCAATTTATAAAGTATGTTTCTTTTTGTGTCTTATTCAGTTAATATGTCCCAAAGCAACCTCTGATCTGCTACTGATTTCTGTCCAACTACATTTACAAGTGTTGCATAACTACACACACTCAGGGTCAGGAGTAACATCTTTGGTATAATAGGAAATTAGTGTTAAAAATTACAATTTAAGTTCAGCAGTACAACACACAAGCTCACACAGCAACCACAGATGTCAGCCTTACTACCATGAATATTATCAGGCAAGAATATTTTACAACTTATCGTGCCTTTTGATCTTTTTTTCAATTTGCTCCATATTCTATCAGACCACTGTCTCCTCTCCATTCCCCAACCTCTTGCAAAATACATTTATCCCAAACACCTACGTTGTGGCCTTCTGCGATGTTTTTAAATATCTTTGTTAAGAACTGTGTGTAAACTCTGTACAAATAGTCCTGTGCAAATAAGTTTGCATTGCCTTTCATTGTCATAAAGCAAAATAAATATATCTTTATCTACTAAATCCTATAGGGTAGGATACATTTCCTTATAATATATGGAATATGGCAACACAAATTTCACATAAAAGCCCTTTTCATTTCAGGTCACTAGCATAAAGACTTGAATTATTGCAAGGACGCAGATGGACCCAGTGTTAATCTTAAGAGGAGCCAGAGTTCATTCAGTGTGGTGATGTGGTTATCAAATGAAGACATCAATAAAAATTAGTACAGATCCTGAAAGCACATAATGAAATATGCTTTTAATAAATCAATGTATTTTCATGCTGTGGCAAAAAAAAAGCCATTTCTCTGTCAGCAATTACAAAGCTGCACAGAGAATTCAAAGTCATTCATCATCAAACACTTTGATTTATGCAGAAGAAAATAGCTCTAATAATGCTGGTTCCTTCCAAGGGCCTGAAAAGATGCAAGAAAACCTTGAAAAACGCAGTTTATTTGCAGAAGACATAGAATGGAAGAAGAATATTGCAGGGAGACATCTGGACAAATTGAAATGCAGGAATTTTACTGCTCAGCATCCGTCTTTTGTGTCCTCAGGCTTAAAGAAGACCTCAGACTGTGCATCTTTCTGATTGTAATCTGTGGGTGACCGCAATCAATGTCGGCCTCTGTTTGACAATCAATGGAGGACAACAGTAGGTGATAGGAATTCATCATGAATAGGTTCTGTGTGTGTATGTGTGTGTGTGTGTGTGTGTGCGTGCGCGAGCTTGTACTGATGTTCATTACATAATGACAACTATATGACTGAAACTCGCAAGAACTTATGGGCACATTTAAGATACAATATACTGTAATTGATTCCACTTTTGTGCACAAATTTCAAGTAATATGTGGTTTGCAATAAAACAAAATTATAGTATTGCTCCCAGTGTTCAGACATTTATCAAAAAATGTATGATACAGTTGCTGTTGTTGTTCTTATGTACACACTCTTACTGTAAAAGCAAATTACAAACTGAGCAAAAGACCAACAGTAAATGGTGAACTGTCCATCCATAAAACGCTAGCATCAGAGGGATGAGAGGGGAGAATGTAGGTTACTAATCCTCCAAAATTAAAGGCATAAAAGAGATTATTTCTACCAAAGCTCTCACTTCTAGGCCACTATACTCATAGCCCTTTTCTACTCTCTGCTTGACTTGACTATCTGTGTTTAGTTTAGTTTTCTATCCCACTCAATTTTGAGCAAGCGGTGTGGAAAAGATAACGGATCAGATGTGCAGAATGGAAACATTACAGCGAAAAAGAGCACAAGGGAATTTATGTAAGCAGTAGTCTTAAATCTTGTTCAAATTCCAGGCACATAACTATACACAAATACGTGTGTCACTGTGTGCACACAGAGACATTATGCACACTTGCCTAACACTAGCATGACTACACTGCAATTAGCATAATAAACTGTGTGGAAAATGCTGTAGGAAAGACAGTGTTGATGATTTACTAAAGGAATATAGCCCATGGAAAATGGTTGGTTAGCATGAATATATGTGTAAACAGTACTTAGATGCATTTACCCTCCCTTTTAACACCTGTCTAAACACAGCACAACATTGAAATGGCTGTTTATGTTCATATATAATGCCACTGACTTTTATCCTTAGGAGAATCAAAACAAAACATGAAACTTCTGCACATCTTTAACATACATACTGACCAAGCTTCAAATACGAGCATTTTAAAAATATTATCTATTTAACCCTTTGTTGGTCAGCTCAACCGTTTGGTAGAGATAACTTACCGTGACAACACCTGTGCTATGATCTTATCTTTTGGACAGAAAATTGCAGGAAAGTTAGATTTCTTCATTTTATTAACTCAATTTTACATAAATAATCCTCATCATGTTTCAGAAATACTTTGGTATTCGTGTAATCATTTTTTGAGAAGATGCTCAAGCAAACAGTGGCAATGATAGTAAAGGGCCATGAAATGCTAATGCTAATCGCTAATGATACAAACACAGAGTTAATACATCTAATTTGAACCAAGTCACAAAATATGTTGGTAAGTTTGGTGAAGGAGTAATGTTTGACTTTTAATACTTTAGTCAAATTTACGGTCGGTAAAAATATAAATAAATCTATATTTCCTGTCCCTGTGAGGTGGAAAAAGCAAAAAAAATATTGTGATTTTTGTAGTGTGATCAACAAAGGATTAAGAAGAGTGTTTGTGTTAAAGGATGGAAAATACACCCTATGTTGACCTGACTATTTTAAGTTGTGAACTCTGACCTCTACAAGGGTCTAACATGTGGGGGGAAAAAAACCCTCTATAACCTTTGTTCAAGAGCAAACCACAGAAGTATATCACATGATCCGCATTGTAATTAATAAGCCCTCCAGCCATAAATCATACAGTATTTATATCTGACTGACGGGTAAGTAGGCTAAGCATTCCTGTATCATATGCTGACCATGTTAAAGTGAGCAAGAGAATGCCCTTCCAGTCTGTAGAGCATTAACGGCTTCTTCATGTAAAAAAGCCTCTGCAATGAAACAGCCCGTGGAGCATAGACGTGTTTAAATACCACCGATTCGCAGCTGTCTGTGCTCACCTCACTGAAAGCACAGCGGACAGGAGGGAAAAAAAAAAAAAAAAGCTATGATAAGAACAAGGAGCTGATAACCTGAAGCACTACTGTGACGGTTATTTGCATGGGAGGCAAATAGAAGAGGAAGGAAGGAAAAGTACAGAGCGTGGAGTGCATATGAACCCACCTCTGTCCCAGGTAATGACAGAGGAGAGCTCCAAAATTAGTAGGTGCAGAGAAACATGTGGAAAGACAAGTGCATTAAATAGGGAAAGAGAGAAGGAAGAACTCATAGATAGACACCGTACGCTGTCAATTTCTTGTGTGACTTTTATCCCGTAAGGGGGGGGGGGGGGAGTTACCCGAAGTTTCTCTTGAAAGTACATTTTCAAAAGGAGGAGGATATCCTCAAATGTCTGGCTTATTGTAAACCTAATTATCACTAACACATCTGTGAGACTGGGAGACCTCAAAGAAGAATTTTGTCGGTGAAAATACATAAAAGATTAAAAGAGCAGGGAAAAGGAAATATTCACTTTGATGAAAACACATTATGCTGGTTATGGACGTTTCCTGCTCTGTTGTATTTTCGTTGCCCTCCCTCATGTTCAGTGAGATTTTAAAGTCCTGTGGAATCTCCCAAACTCGTGTTGGCAGGAGGGCTGCGCTTTCAGAGTAACCACGTCCCAAAGGGATGTGTGTGATGGGAATGCTTTCATCCCTCAGAAAACGGCTTTTCTTTATGAACTTTATCATAACACTGCTGTCTTTGATACACTTATGTAGTTGCAAAAATTGTACCCGAAAGAGACAGCAAAGTTCAGACGGTTCAGACAAAATGGATATGTTGGATCCATAGAGGTGGGTGTTTACAGGTACAGCAGCTGAGAGAAGACATAAATAAAAGCCTTTTTTCCAAGAAAACCATTACTTTTGATGATAGCATGAGGGCTCATTAACACCGGAATTATCTTGTGTTATTATCTCTGCCCATCTCATTCGTCACTCCTCCCTGTTTTTTTTTTCTCCCAAAGGTTAAGAAGGAGGTGATTTGTTATAAAGAAAGGATTAATATCACTGTCTGACTACTACTTGGTGGTGGAACTCTGCTGATAACAAGTGCCTTTGTGCACAAATTTGACATCGACAAATTAACAGCCTCTACAGTATATCCATTTATTTGATTCAGGCTGTGAAAGGGCATTTGTACAGAGATCCATCTTCACTGAGTTTTTCCATTTAAATTTAAGAAACAACACTACTTTGAGGAAAAACCCACAAAAACACTGCAGGCATTTAACCACAAGCCAGACGCATGTTAATGTCACACAGAGCACAAACCAAATACAACACTGACATGACCGTACCGATGCACATAGCTACTCATTGTGTGCAAACTACAACATGGAATATGCCTATTCTCTTGCTTTATATGATAATTTGTTGAAGTTGACATGCTGGTAGCTAGATAAGCCATGTCAGGCTGTGAAGATAAATGGTGAGGTTTGCTGGGGAACGCTGCTTACATATATGTAGTTTATTTGGACACAGTCTGGCGTGAAAGTGAGGATATGGCCCAGTGAGCTTCCGTCTTCCAGGTGTGGGTTTTGGCTATTACACTTAGTTTCATTACAGAGTTGCTGAGATTTTATTTTGCACAGAAGCTCCTTGGAACAGGTGAGGGGCTAAGAACAGCATCGTGTTGGATGAGAATATAAAACCTAAGTGTAAATAAAATAAATGTAGTGGAGTAAAAAGAGGTAATATTTGCCGGCGCAATGCGAAGAAGTAAAAGTAGAGCATAAGGTACTTAACTTGTGCTCCATCAGTGTTTTTTAAGCCTTGGAGAATAGTAGAGCAGTACTTATATATTGGAGTATATAAACAGCTTATGATGGAGCAGATGATACGCAAGGATAAAAGCTTATACTTTTCCTCTGAGTCCATGAAGCAGAGTTGGCCGTCAGTGTGTTTTTTCTTTCCAACGGAGATTTAGTGATTTCACTGAAGGTGAGATATTACTGTTACGACTAATAGCATGACTGCGTGCAGGACGGAAAGCTCAAGGATCCTCCACTGATAGATGAACGGACTGACAAGTGCTGTGGAACACCGCTGATAACGTAGCTAACTGTTTCCAAGAGGGACCAATTAGTTATTAGGAACAACAATCATTCACACTTACCTGAAGATAGTGATTTAGTATCTTTCAACCCTCATCTGGAAATGTGTGTGTGTGTGTGTGTGCCGGTGCGGAAGGAGGGGTGTGTTGAAGAGAGCACTACAAGGAAGGGGGCAGGTTGCACACACATCCCATCAGACTTTGAGGTATGGTGATGAAGTGTGGCAAACAGAGCTTATTAACACAGAGGAAAGCAGCTTTGAGGCTCCATCTCCACCTAAACACAACAAAACAAACAGGGTGACCCCGCTTTAACCCCAGTTCTGTCCATCCATCACCCAGCGGCACTCGCACACACACAGTCCATATCTCTGAACTCTCAACATCACCCTGTGGAGAGATTCATGCTGCTCCACTCCATTAATACTTCCAGCTTCCACACAGAGTTCACACCATGAGCAATCTAACAATCAACCAGGGTTTCCATATTTCAGCAGGTTCATACGACAATCATTTTAAAAAGTGCTTGTAAACTGACAGCAAACTGACTAAATTAAGCCATTAGTCTGTGTAAAGTTTTAGACATCCAGACTTAATGGCTTTCCACCTGCTCATTAACTGACCAGGAATAGAGAAAGTGTGCTTTGTTGAAAAAGCTCCGCATGACTTTTTTTTTCTGCCTTTCCTGGAACATAACTGTGAAATTGTGCCTTCCAACATTTACCGGGAATGTCGGCAAAACCTAACAAATAGAGAGAGCTGTAAAAACGGCAATCTCTGACAATGAATGTTACTGCCAATTTTCTTTTTGAGCTCACTGGCTCTGTTTCTTCAGCTCTGTTTATTATAATTGTAAACTGTGGGCATAAGACATGGTAGTTAAGATGGTACTCCAGGTCGTCAAGACGGCAGACAGACAGATAAGAGATAAGAAGTTAGACAGTCAGACGTGGTCAGTACGGCAGAGGAAATCCCTATCATTTGTCTGGGGCCCTGCAGACGTATGTTCAAGCTCAAGTCTCGACCTCCTCCAGTCTGTCTCTCACTGGTTTAAGGTTCATGTGGAGGTGAGGGTTCGTACCTCCCCTCCCTCTGTGGTGACCCCTTGCTCCCTGTGTGTCTCTGTGCAACAGTCCCCCTCAGGGAATGACCTTTTTCCACTACAAACAAACAGAAAAAACATACATACAGACACGTGTTGCTTTTAAGTGCACTGCAGGTGTTGTGGCACACACTCGATTTCACAAATTTCTATGGAAATCTGAAAAAGTGTCCATAGACGTACACAAACACATACCACTAACAAAAGGCCACATGGGGATACAGACTTATAGTCTATAGAGTACATTATAACTCGCTGGACAAGAAGAGGCAGGAGCTCACAGTGTTCTTTGTGAGCATGTTTTGTGCTTGAGAATACTTACGTTGAGCCTAAAATCCTGAGCCTTTGATGCCAGTGGCAGGTACAGTGTATACCCCTTTGTTCATACATGGATTTAGACAGCGCTCCGTGTGTGAAAAACCTTAAGAGGAGGTGGTTGTTGTAATTTGATCTTAAATGGCACAACAGCAAAAGAAAAACTAGTATGGCTACTTGGTGGGAGGGCTGTCCAGGGCAAAGGGCAGGAAGACCTGGGTTTAGCTTGCAATGCATAGAGAGAACTATCAGTCAAAATGCCAAACTGTGTTTAAATCACTAACCATTTCACTGCAACACCTGTCTCTTAGCACAAGTGATGAAAGATTGTTCACAGTGTGACTCCCCATCCAGGTCTTTGGCACTTACGTCTCACCAAACACCCTGGCAAATAACCTGTAATAATCTGTTTTTCTACATGTTGGAGCCTTTTTAACATCGTAGTGTTAAAAATAATAAAGTCAAGGTACCAAACTTACACCCCCTTGACCCTGGACAAACCCCATTAATAACTGGGTTTTGTTTTTGCTGTGAAAGTGTTGGTCACAATTGGCAACTAACACCATTCATACCCAGGTCACATAACTGCAATTTTCAGCTCCTGATTGGCAGTGATGGAAGCAAGACACCTGGTCTGAACCAGGTCTCCTTTCAGTCGCTCTATGCAGTGTTCTGCACAAATGGTTAGCCATATTTTTGTTCTCTGACCTAGAATGACACAAAGTACCATTTTTATTTTTCATATTGTCAAAGCTTACTGTGATTTGTGAGCGATTCACAGGGAATATACAGTGCCCTGTTTTCTGCTGCATTTTTTACATCAAATGTGACACTGAAATTAAAAACAGAAAAGCAAAACTGTGCTCTCACTAAAAGGAGTCAATCAGCCATTTTCAGTGGAATTACATCCATTTAAAAACCTGCATACACAATTATTTCTGTATAATTTCAGCTATTGATGTTCTCGCAATAGCCAGACAAATAAATGAGTGGTTTCAGCTACTAGTCAGGACAAACCAGTCTTAAAATAACCTAAAGTAGGAAGAATGTTTCCATGCTACAGCCTTGTATAATTCTGGTTACTTGTGTGCATCCATATATGAGGTTATGAGGGTCTGGGGAGCTCGATCATCTTTCATCATCCATAATCAATAACTGCCAGATTGCTCATCCATGAAAATGTAAAATGGGATTTTTAACCATATACCTGTGTGTCATTGAACACCAAAGCAGCATTGTATTGCTCCACCTCTCAGTGCCCTGGCAGCACCCCTGGGCCCAAGTTGGTAATGAGAGGGCAAAGGGACAGGCATCCTGGGTTCACCCGTGGAGCAAGGGGCAAGGGGCAAGCAAGAGAGAGCAAAGCACATGCGGCATATGCCTGAGATGCATACTAAAGAGGCATGCATTTCAAATTCCATTTCCAGCATTCTTCATCACTTCCATCACAGCCAATAAAATTGCCCTGTGATCGAAAAAAAGCCCCTGCTGAGCACAGAAAATCTACTGGGGAGGTTCTGCATATCTAAAGTGGAACATCCCGACAATAACTGCTGTTGTCACCTTTGGGGATCAAATTTCTTCCCGTCATGGACAAATGGACTAATGGAAAAGGAAGAGAAAAGGATTAATGAGAAGAAGCACACTATGCCTTTGTAGTTTTGTTCATACCACAGTAAATTAAAGACAGATTTTTAACCTGAGCATAAGATGTTTGGGATGACAAGAAAAAGACATTGTGTCCTTAACTTAACCAATAGAAGTTCATTCCCCCACAGGACTGTGGGTTAAGTGACAGCTTGGGCCCATCACTAAGATGAATGGTTCTGTCCTACACAAGGCCTTTTAATTAGCTCCACAAGCTGCCATTTATAAAGAGCACAGACACTCACACACAGACAAATGCCCCCGCACACACATGGCATTATGCACACATATGGTAATAAAAATGAACCCAATGAAACCAAACACAAAAACATTATAAAATACAAATATAAAATTTTGAGAAGAAAGGGAGTGCATTGGGAATTTTTTTATTGCGGTATATTTCACAAACAAAAAACAATAACTAGCTTTGACGAAGCTCTACCCCCATCTATGCACCACCAAACCATGTGGGCGTTAAAAAGTCATTTCCGCCGGTTGAGATCAATCCATCATCATTGTAGTGACAGAAACTATGGGGGATGGGTGAGGATTTGGGGAGGCATTGGAGGGGCAAAAAGCCTGGCAACCAGACGGGTACCACCATAACCCGGGACAGGAAACAAGACATCAAACTCCTCCTCCCCCTCCTCCTCTGGTTCCCTTTCATTCCCTCCATTTTCCCTTCTTCTCCTACTGCAAGAATTTTCCTCCACACATGGTTGGGAATGGAGAGCCTCATCCACCATTAGAGTGTGGGTGGGGTTATAACCGGGTCTGGGAAGGCAAAGACGAACCACTACCGCTGTTCCAATTACAGAGTGACTGATACCAGATGATGAAGCTTGCGGCATCTCACATTAACATCCACCATATCCACAGCATCAGCCCAGATGGAGTAAGGAGGGACACTAAGCTCCACACAAGTCAGTACCATCCAATTAGTGGGACTGCCAGCTATCCAGTATCATGTTGGTGGGTGGAAAAAAGGAAGACTGCCTGAGTGGGACTGTCAAACCTGAGCCACTAAGCAAAGACACTATAATTGTGCTACACGTTCTCATTAGCAAAGGGTCCATTTTTGGGCTCCAGCATACTTGGGTGGCGTGTGCATTTGTGAAGAATGGCAGAAAAATGTCACAGACACGGATCAAAAGGGGAGGCACCTTTGATTGGATAACCCCCGAAGATGGTGAGTGAAACACACAAAAATAACATGACTTGAAAAGCTCATCGTCTACAAAGTTCCCCTGCTTCTTTACCATCCACACATGCATAAGACACACCGACAATGAAAGGAGCAAAGGGGCTTACAGTACATCTGTCACACTGCTGAAGCAAACGCCGCAGACTCACAAGACAGCACCAGCTGTTCTGGAGCCCAGACTCAAGGTTTGTTTATAGCTCATTGTTTTCTCTGCCCCATCTTTCGCTCCTCAATTTCAATTTACTCAGATACACGCTAACACAAAGGAGGGCAGTGTGTCAACGCCCACAGGCCTTTGAAGTGGAGGCTGAATGTTAGTTTAGACATTCGAGAGCAGCTTTAGAGTGAACACACTCTACCCTTGGCCTGCTGTGCACACGCTCATTGCACACATTTTGTAAGATATAGGACACTGAGAGTATGAGGAAGGGACAAAACTTCACTTTTTGGTGCCCACTTTGACAGACAGCTGATCCAGGTTGTATAATTACTAAAAATATAACTCAGATGAAAAACAGGTATCGCATGGGGAAGAAAAAGTAGGTGGTTGTTTAAAAAAGTAGCTCTGAAAACCTATACTGGATACCTGAGAGATGTGTGCTTATACCATTAATTTCCTACCCGGCTCTTCATGAAAATAAAATAATTCTTTATCTGATCTACTTAAAATACTGTCAGTCCTATAAATCTGTCAGGTGCAGAGTGAGTAACTGCATTCCATTCACTCAATCCTAACATTCTCTGTCTGCATGGAAAATGGTCATAGCTGCCGGGCAAGTCAAACAGATTTGATTTCACTCATATCTAGTAACAGTACGTTTTTCTTTCTCCTGCACTGGCTGTAACAGAATATGCCTTATTCCTCATAGCCTCAGGAGAAATCTTCTGCCTACCAAGGCTAGAAATGGACGGAGAGGACCCTAGCTTACTGTGACTGGTAGTGGGTCTGTGGGGAGAGGGCTGATCAGCAGTCTATTGGAGAGGGAAAGATAGATACAGGGGTGGGACGATGGGGGAAATCAATAAGCTGGCCAAGTGTATCCTTTCTCTGGTTTGAGCTCATCCGAATTTCCCTTTTCTCCCTTTCGCATAAAGGAATGGTTCACAGCACTTCAATCTAAGAAACACTCAAATACTGTGGACATTCTGTGGAGGATAAAGAATCCAATCACAGAAAAAACTTTCTTTAGTTTTGCAACAAGAATCGAGTCTAAACTTAAAGAAAAGACTATACTACCATCTATATTCTCCAAAACTGCTATGAAACACAGATATATGAATGTTTCTCTGAAGTAGGTTTCAATATTTCTCTCAACATATATTTCATCATTTTGGTGTTTTCATTAACCCAGAACACACACACACACACATATATATATATATATATACACACACATATATATATATATATATATATATATATATATATATATATATATATATATATATATATACACACACACATATATATATATATATATATATATATATATATATATATATATATATATATATACACACATATATATATATATATATATATATATATACACACACATATATATATATATATATATATATATATACACATATATATATATATATATATATATATATATACACATATATATATATATATATATATATATATATATATATATATATATATATATATATATATATATATATATATATAGCCTTTCCTCCACAGACAGACGGTGGTTTGACTGAGTGGTGGATACAAAAGATCTAGAACTCTGATTTGGTTAGGTTTAGGGAAAAATTGTGGTTCGGGTTAAATATTACTAAATACTTTGTAAAGGAAGAGTTTTGTGGGATTTTCGTGATATTAAATCAAACCCCAGTATCCTTCGCTAACCGAGTGCTGACAGGGCTAAACCTAACCATAAAAAACATTTAATACTTACATATGAATCTAATTTAATGAGAGACACAGTGGAAACGCAGCAGGAATGGTTAAAACATTGTAATGCTCATGTACATGTATAGACATAAATCTTATTTTTAGTTCAGAAATGTAATTGTACACATTTGTGGGCTGCAAATGTACAATATCCATCTTTTTTTCTGGATATTGGATTGATATATTCTACAGGCATAAAGACGGACCAAAGCCGTGATCTGCTGATTTGCATGCATCCATACACAGTAGTACTCCAGGGGTATATTCATTTCATTGAACACATAGCTCTTTTGTTTGCTTCTATAGGTGTTCTTATCAGGATCTTGCAAAATATTTCTTAGTTCAGTGCAAAGAAAATGTAAAAAGTTCTAATAATGATGAAACAAGAAAAATCAGGACTCATGAGGAATGACTTGAAAAGGCTAAATCTCCTGACAAGTGCCCTGACACCTCTACAGAGAGGCGAGTGATGCAGCCAGATAAAGTAGAGAAGAGTGCTTTCGCTAACTCCAAAAACTTGTTTTGCATTTAAAGCTGGAGGCAGAATATATCAAGCAACAGTACATTCATGTCTGACACATTTGGGATGGTAAGCTTGTGTTCAAAGGGCATCTCTGTTACCGCCATCAATGACGAAGAATGCATTACTCAAGCTGGTATGAGGACACTTAACCTCTGTCCACAGCGTCAGCAAAAGGTCCAATCGATTCCTGCAGATCAGTGAGGAATGGCAAACAATAGCTAACAATCGCACTGAGCTCAGTATGGAGGGCAAGGCCGAAAGCCTATCCCACAAGGTCAATATTGGAGCCACTCTACCTTGATAAGGAACCAATGAGTGATAAAGAGAGGGCAAAAAGTGGTTAGAACTTGACACAGTGGTACTTTCCAGTTAGTGTGATTCATAGACAAGATGGCATCATATCCTGTTTATGACTGTTCATCTACTCAAGTTGAGAAGGACAAAAAGATGAGTCAATTTAGGATTACACTTCTGTTTGATAAAGCGAAGCAAATCACAAAAGAACCCTCAAGTCGTTATATATAAGAGAGACCTAAAATCATTCATCTTGACTCTTGTCAATGAAGTCTTGTCAGTGTTATTCAGGGTTTATTTATCTGAAAGGAGCATGTTTGATGAAAGGACAGCTGTCATAGCGAGGGAACGGCATAAGTAGTATGATGACAGAGTGATGTGGAGAGAAAAGGAGGTCATGAAGCTGAGAGGCACTTAGGAGCCATGGTCCAAGGGGGTCAGGATATTGTTCGTCAACACTGCTAACCCCATGGGGCTCTCAGAAAACGGTCTGGCTCTCATTTAGCCTGTCCCTGTCTCTTTCAATGGGACCATAGTACAACAAACATACCAGTACTTACACTAACATCTTAAAACACACACTCAGTGATATGCTACGTTAGTGTGATGGGTAATTAGGTCAAGAGTATATGACTGTAGATTGATGATTTCATATGGTATCATTGTAATCCTTCACCATTAATAAACATCACTTGTCCTGGATATATGGGCATTTGTGTTAAAAAAAAAAAAACATTCAGACCCTAAAACTGTCCATCATGTTTCATGATTTTGAAAAAAAATTGATAATGTTGAACATATAATTTGGTAATTCAATACTATAAATGTGATTCTTATTAGACTCACAAGTAATTTAATGACAAAATCTGGACAAATGTGTAATTCATATAGGTCCAACAGATGATACACTATGATAAGAACCTGCTATTTTTACTAATTAGACCCTGAAGAGCTAGTCTATTTATTGGAGTGAAATTCATGTGTGAATGCCCTCCACATACAGGAAGTGACTAATAGAAACACAGTCTTCTAAACAGAAGCCTGATACTGTGAAGCACTCATTGGCTGAGCCGCCAAACATACGCACACTATCTGTAGTTCACTGACATTTTCCTGGCAAAATTTTCAAAGAATATAAATTTCCATTTTCCAGTTTTCTCTAACTGTTCTGTGAAGCCACCGATGTGTTAGTTGGCTAGTGTAACCTTAAGTCTAAAAATAAAGGAAGTGTTGAACAAGCCAAAACATTCAAATTAAACTGAGACGGAAGCGCAAGAACAGCAGAACACTGGCATATGTCTTATTAGTTTAGAGTAGCATGCAATCAACTTGTTTTATCTGTTTCATCTTTTTTTTTCTTCTTAAGGGCTTGCAAACAAAACCACCTCATTTGAACAATAGACCCCTGATTGTTGTGGGCATAAAGTGAAACTTATCTGTCATGTAGCCCTCTTCCAGTATGCAGCACTGAAGCCTTCAGAAAGAAAAGAAAAGCCAAAAAATTTCCCTCTGGTACAATGGGGGCCTTTGTCAAAGTGCAGGCTGATACATAGCAAACAAAATGGCAAATGTTTGAGCAATGAAACAGAATCCATGTTCATTGCTCACAGCAAGGCCTAACCTGCTCCGTTGTTTGGCAGGATCCTTGAATATCTAGGGAGAGGAGAGCAAAGCAAATTGGTAGATAATACAAAACTACTTTTTAGGAAAAATAAAAATATTTTAGCATTTTTAAGTCTTCTTTAAAATACCTTTGTCTGTGAACTGGAATTATGGTTTCTGTTACCTTTTCACTTTAGACCCTCTGGTGGAAAACCCAAGTTTGACTTTTTGGTCAAGGGTCATGTACTTGTTTAGATTTGGGCCACTGAGCTCACACTGCCAACACATACTGTAAAACCACTCATTCATTAGCTTTCTGAAAACGACTAGTGAGTGTCGTTTCAGACAGAGTGAAGCAATAGCTGAGCTGATCGAGCCTCTGCACAAGGCTCATAATGATTGCCTTGTTTAGTTGTCAAATCAACATTTCTTTGAGATGACGGAAAGCCCTCCAGCAGAATTGGTCTTTGATATATACATGATGAAATCCAGAGCATGCCCCTATCTCAAGGGACAATGATTTGGTACCAGTCTTTGACATACATGTCCAGATTCAATACTGTGGCCCTGTTCACTCACTGACTGAGAATAGCCAGATTTGTCCCCTTTCACTAACTCTTAGGCATGGATGCAAATCGCATGTGACATCACTTTGTAAAGACATTGACCAGAACTGCAGCATGGAAGGAGGCATGGACTGGAGGAAGGAGAAGATGAAAAGAGGCACCAGGATGTCACAGTGATTCTATTGTGGGTTCTTCAAGACCCAACGTGTCCTATTGTAGAGGGAAATCAACCGTACCTTCCTGTGCATGTGTGGTAATGAGGGTGTCCAACCATGCTAATAACTACCACAGTCCAACAGTCCAATACACACAAAACACAATGTCAACATTTTTATAGCTGAAAGCGGTTTTGCTTAGTCTACCTACTCACATTGTGTGGTTTAGGCCATAAATAGATGTGGCCAAATGGTACAACATAAACTTAAGACTGAGTTGTGTCCCCCTGCAGCATCTGCCACAGAGTAAATCTGCCCACAGCCGGCAGCTGTCAACAGGAAGCCCAGAATGACCTCCACAGACACACACACACATGCTCAAAGGGTCAAACAACACACTCAGACTCACATACACAACATCTTTCATCTGGCCATCACTGCACCAAATCCAACAGTTAAACATCCTTTCTATTCACTTACAGAAACAATCTGAACTGGAAAATGACATTTGAAACGTAGAATATTTCACTTATGAAAATAAGGAAATGAAAAGTGCTATTAGAAATTTTGTAAACACATGCTATATTTAACCACAGTACTAGCCCCTATACCCTGTAAGAGAGTGCCGACAAATGCACGATCTCAAGGGAAGGTTTCTGGTTTTTGTCACTGCAATAGCTTGTAGCACTTCAAGTGCTCTGTCTCAATTGTCAGTTCACTCACATTTTCCTCAGCCTGTTGGCGGAAAATTTACAAGAACAATTTTTTTTCAGTTTGTTATTTCATAGGCTGGCACAGTCACTTTTGCTGAGAGCTTTGTAAATATCTGAGATAATCAGGGGGGCTATATGGTAGGCGCTTTAGTGAGTGAAGTCCATGAAAATAGCAACTTCCAATCAACTATCATGAAGACAGAGAAGGAAATCTGTCATTGATGAGTGGAACTGTGTATATGTCCCTCCCACTCATCTTCTAGCAAAAAAGCATTTTATCTTTTTCAATATTACTAATTATATAAGAGAAGTAGAATGGGAACATAGGCTTCTGATGTACTTACTGCACTGTTCAAACTGTTTTTTAAAAAGAGTAGTTACGACAGCAGAAGCAACTGCCTTATGCAAAGTAATGTCTCACGTCAGTGTTTGTAAAGCAGACAACTGAAATGAACTGAATCAATACCCATAATAATATAAGAAGACCAAAAACATTTACATATACACATGCATTCCTCACAAGCCCATTCAACACACAAATACAGCAATCCATTTACAGTAATGAGCATATACTAGTCAGAGGGATCTCATGGTCCAACAGTGGCAGAAAGATAGCGGGGTGTTCACCCTGTTCCAGTGCCAACCTGCCATCTGCGCCCAGTACTGGCTGAGTTAATGAGGGGATTAGACCCACGAGCACAGCCCTGGGACAGGGCCCCTACCCGGCCACCAGCAGGAACCTACCACACCGGCACTTTAATATGGAAAACATGACAGAGGCAAGGTGGGCTACAGCACACACGCTGAGCAGAAACCCCACTGAGTGTCGACGTGCAAGGGCATGTGAGTTTTCTGTTTGGCCATTCCTTTATGGATGAAATTGCTTTGTGTCTACCTGTATGGATGTGCAGGGCCGTTCGTGTGCAGCTGTGCCAGGAAGATTCATGACCGTGGTAATAAAGAACTAAAAACCTGAATATGATGCAAACCACAGTGAAACATATGTGAGCAAGTATGCAATCTCTGCATGGGGAAGAGGAATACCATCTCTAATAATAAGTGAAATCAGTCTTTTGCACATGTCCCATTAATTCTTAAAGACCCCCTTCAGTCATATTGGAAGATGTGATGAAATATTCTGTATTCAATAAAACATTGAATTTAGTGTGGTTTTCTAAAAAAATTTTCTTGCGACACTGTCAAAAGTGTAATTGATATATTCCTCTCTACACTCAGTGAAGAACTTGGAATATGTAAAATATAGAAGTATTGTTTATTTCTGAACTAGATGTTGCTGGAGTTTAGGGTTATGTTTCTAAATCACAGTTGAAAAGTTGCAGTTGATAATGTCTGGTTTTCCTTTTATGTTCATCCTTTGAATCCAGAGATTAATGAATGCAAACAAACATCCTTCTTTGATGGAATTAATGTAGGAAAATCTTCAAAATACACATTAAATTTCATAGATTATTTTAGTTTTAAGCACCAAAACCTATAAATGTATACTTATTCAACATTTCACCGCCCATAAATAGTGATGCATTCATGTGTTATGTTGGTCACACACACACACATAGACAGACACAATTAAAAACAAAACCCTGATTTGCAGGCATGCAGGGTAATGAAGTCCTCATCATGTGGCTCACAGACACTCTTCTCATCTGGCATAGACAAAAGGGACGCAATCTAAAAAGAAAACCAGGGGGCAAAACAAATCTGTTCACCTAGATGATTAATATGAGGAGAAAGGAACAATCTGTCGAACAAACTAAGACTATGTTAGCAGCTCTGTTAGTGCACCCCGGCAGCCCTGGGAATACATAACTCTAAACCCAACAATGTCACCAGCACATCCAACCACCTCAGGAGACTTAAGCCACACATCAAGAGCATGAAAGCCTTCAGGCAAAAAGGGTTGGTAGCTACACCTTCACGTGTCACTACCTTCCTCTTCATGGCCATCAGCACCTTCACTCAACACAGAACACTGAGGTGGTGTTGTGTTGCAGCAGGGGTGAAAAGGGTCGTAATAAAGGATGTAATTGCCAAACAGTGTCGTAGGTAAAATTACCTTAAAAATAGCTGATTACAAAATAAATTAACCGATAAATGAATAAATACACTGACCTTGGACACAATTACCACTTAATTACTGCATTCTGTGCTCCGGGAGATATATTAATTACAGGGGGATATAGGATGGCAACAAGGGTGGGTTTGTATGGAAATACCTGCCAGCAAACAAGTCATTTAAGTATGCTGTATTTTTTTATTGCATGCCATTGTATTATGTGCAATTGCATCGTACAGAGGACAAAAACATGAAGCACACACCATAAAATAGAATGGGTGGTGATATGTACTAATGCACAAAACTCATGAAGCTCAAGATTTATTATTATGGAATAGGGAAGTAATGAAATGTGAAATCACAAAAACTACTAATGTGCCCCAAAAAATGCCTACCATTATAGGTATTATCCGCAAATTTCTACCAGCATTTATGTTGGACATTTTAATTCAAACCTTTCATGCCCAATATTGCCTGCTGACCACAGCAAGGAAATTTTAACAAGCAGTCAAATAGGGTCTTGGCAAAAATGATAATCACCCTACCCCCCTTTTTCTCTGTCTGTGCTTGTTTCTGTCCACAGAACTGCTGCTGGGTCTGCTACTGAAACTAAGATGGACTTTCTTTCCTTCATGGCTGTGGAAACCATTATTACTGTATCATGCCTACCACCCACGTTATACTCTATTCCTCTGACAATCACAAGAACAGAGGGAAAAAAAAAACAACCAGTTCCTCCACATATTCAACTTGTTTAAATCTCTATCATTGAGCCACAATGTTTATTTCATCTCTTTGTGCTATGCTATGTAAAGATACTGCAGTGTTTAGAATTAATTGCCAGTGGTCCCATGAAACCAAAACACAATTATGTTTATGCTTTGACCGTCCCTTTCTCCTCCCTTACCTCATTCGGTGTTTCTGTCTCTCCACACTGGCTGATCAGGGCCTAAGGAGCCCTGTAATAACAGTCTGTTTAGACACTCATCACTGATTGTCAATTAGAGCTTCAGTCTCTGGTGACCCCACACAGAGACTCCAAGGAGCTGTTGACAGGCCCAGTCGGCTCTACCTGGTTAGTCACCATACTATTTATAGACCACATCACCTCAAAACATCCCCAAACTACTGGAGTGCAGGGACAAACATGCACAGTTCTTGGATGGCAGGCAACCAATAAATATAAATATATAAACCCAGAGCCTAATGGCTGAATGCAGTATGTGTTTAAAAGATAATAAAATAAAATCACTGGGACTTTCAGATATGGAATGAGTCATCACTACTTAAGCAAAGCCCAATAAAGGGAACCAGACCCCAGAATAGACTGAAATGGCATGAATGGCATGGCTTTTCTGTGCCTCATATACAGCCTATCAGACCACTGGCAGAGCTGGCGGAACATTGTCCAGCGGTGGTGTTTTATTAGGGGCTTGTATTTGTTAATGTGTCTGGGCTCCTGCACTGTTAAGTGAGAAAGCCTAACAGAGAGGCTGTTGTGCTTTGGTCTGGCGGAGCTCCACTGTCCCCTCAAGCCAAACTACCATATTCACACTTTTTTATAAAGCCTTATGAACTGGGGACACTCTGTGTGGGTGAATAATCACTCTACCTCTTCACACACAGAGTACTTTTTTTAGGAGTTCACAGTGTCAGCTGGGCTGAGAGCAATTGTTCCAATGAGACTGATTTTGCTTTATTTCCATAACTTTTTTCTTGTCCGGCCTTCCTCTGTCTCTTTCCGGGCTGCTGAATAGCTGCCTACACCCTCTCTTTCATGGTACCCTCTCTGTTTCTGGAACTGTGACGCCTAGGCAGAGCCTGGGCCTTAAATTAGGACTTGAGGCCTGACACATGTGGCCTGTGAACTGACAGCAGCTTTGTGGCAGAGGCAAGAAAGGGTGGGAGTTGGGGGCCAGGGGCCAGGGATACTCAGGGAGGAGAGACAAGCTGAAGGAGCCCCTTGAGAAACAGCTCAAGCCAACAAGCAAAACAACACCTCAACAAGGGCTCCAGTCATTCAGTGGATTCAAGCTGGAAGGAAAGGATGAAATGGGACTGCAGTTAGATGCCAACAGGATTCAAGAAGCACTGCCAGACTGACACCAGGGCAGAGGCAAAAAAATAAAAGGGGAAATGGACAGATGATGGACAGAGGGTTAGAGGAGGAGTGGAGGAAGGTAAGGGCAGACTACATTGAAGGCAGAATGCAGTGATGGACTAACAGCTCCAAAGAAGCCCCCTTTTTGTTTGTCACAGGGGGAATAAACGTTGAGCAAAACAACCTGCGTAAAGGCTGACTAAAAATGGAATGTCGTGAAGAAATAGGAGCAGACAGGTGAGACAAGAAAAGGGAACAGCTTTCAAGTGTTTTGTGTGTCACAACTCATTGCTGAATAGACCATAATAAGTACGAAAAGGCCAGCAGGGACATAAACAACTGTAGAAGACAATGAAAAACAGCACACAGAAATACTTCAATGTGACAGCAGGAAGGTAACATAATAACAGCGATAGCACATTTAAACGGCACCGCATAGAAGGCATAAGATGTTTTAAATGCATTAGGGATCTGCAAAATGTGTATTAAAGGGTTAACTATGAGGTATTATCACTAATAACTTATAGGATTCCCGCAAAAGCTCTGCAAAGCTGACAGAACTTCAATGGGAGGCAAAAAGAAAAGGCAAGTAGGAGGAGTGGGTGGTTTTCCAGGACAGCAGACAAAGAGAAAGACAATTACAGAGGCTCTAAAAATCTATTCAGTGCATTTTGCTGGGAACTGTTCCTCCTCCATCTCTCCCTGAGTCACTTCTGCTCTCCTCTGGCCCTAGACCAGCCTAATCCTCCACTTTACCTCCATCTCAGATGATTTCACAGTTGTCACCGAATGTTGAATTTCCTTTTTCTTCCCACAAATGTTAACTGGGGGGTATGCCAAGATGGCGCCAAGATAGAAGCTGGTTTGGGGGTTGAGGGGGGTATTGTCTATCAAACTGGCAAATGTTTCCCTTACGGTTGTTAGCTTTCTCCACAACAGCAAGTTAAAACACTTGGCGAGCAGGATCATTTTGCAGGTGAAAATATCCAGACTGGAGTTGCTGTCCTTTAGAACTATGGTGCTTTGGGTCCCCATATGCATGAAAAGGGAATTTTTTTTGTTGACTACAATGTGAGGAACACTTCTGTGACCTCGTAACCACTTCAGTCATTTCCACAAGTAGTTAGCTCACTAGTTCATACCAGCTTATCTTTATATTTACTGTGGTCAGAACATCACAATTTTATGAATGAATGAATATTATCTGACAAATGTAAAAGTGGTGATGACTGAAAGTAAGGCTATATCTTGAGAGTTCCTTTAAATTTGGCTTCATTTAAGAAAAGAACTAGCTTCTGGCCATAGAACGTACTATTGTTGGCAAGAACTAGCAACTGGCAGCGTGAGGCCGAGCAAAATGAAACAACATCAGGAAACAAAACACCAGGAATCTGTTGGTGGAGTATTCACAAAGATAAAGTTTGGAACCAAAGGGAAAAGAATAAATATAGCTAAATTTGGCCAATAAAGTTTGGAAACAGCTTGATGTATGCATATGGGCTTGGGAGGCTATTCTTAGATTTAAGCAAAGAAGGCACACAAAGGAAAACTGGTTGGGTTTTAGAGAGTCAAAGGGGTGCACATGCCAGCTAATGACCTTCACTTAACATTAGAACTATCAACATTATACTAACAAGACAAGAGACCCTCTATGAAGCCAGAAATCCAAGTCAAAGACCCCTCAGAAAGGCACAGGCATGCACACAATCCCACTGAAGGTTATGATGACATCCCCACCTGTCTCCAACCGATCAGCTAATGTCCACACATTATGTTGGAAGTCTGTGTCTGATTTTGAAGGCTGACTCCCTGTCTAATTACAGTTAGAGGGGTCAAAAGCTTTTCTGCATCTAATGTGGATTTATGAACCCTAAATCCCACCTTAACAAGCCATAGAATCTTTCTGGCAGTAAGAAAAAAAACCCAAAAACATACAGCTGTGCAACATGGACAGTTTGTATAACAAGACAAGAAACAGTAGCTAATGGTTTAAAATGCCACTGAACATTAAATCCCGCCTGTCATGGCTACAATTGTGCTCACTGATTCTCTCCTACAGCTGCAATAGTGTTTTGTTTTCTACACTTCAGATCTCTGGAGGTTTGTGCCATGAAGCCATGCCACTGGTATGTAACGACTCCAGGCAGTAGAGTGAATTAGGTTTGAAACAGGGTCAGAGTGACTTCGTCAGGGCAGTGTTCCTGGCATAGACAACACCATGTGTTACCCGGCTGGTTACCACTACACACAGAAGGAGTGAGGTGTGGTAACAGTAAACAGCCTGGACACAGGAATGCATGGGGCAGTAAAACGCTATATAGAGCCATTCATCACAGCACCCGAAGCTCAGCAGGCGCACAAATATCCACGTTTCCTCCACACGCCCTTTTTCCACAAAGAGATTTCAGCATACTTTCAGCCTCTCACCATCTATAACTCTTCCCCATGTGCCTTAGTGTGTCTAACTTACTGCCTGGCATTCTTGCCGTCTGTCACTGATGTGCTTGTCAGTAAAGTTTTTTATTAATAGCTCTGTGAGTAAACCATTTGAGGTTTAGTTTAATGCCACATAGGCTGAGGCGGTGGATGCCACGAGGGTCAGTTCAGGAACAGAAGATGGTTTAGAAATGGATGCCCCCCAGCAGCTGAGGACTGAGACTCCTATGTACGCAAGGTTGAAAAAACAATGTTTTCTGGAAAGAGGACAGAGTCATCACTGCAAATGACACTGCAGAAAAAGGTACCGCAGTCACAGGCCATGAGTCAACATTTGTATGGACTAACCTGGTAGATTCAATAAAAAGCAAGTGTCTGTGACCAATGAGAGGTGGTGCAGTCCATATACAGTGCTACGGATCATTTAGTCCACCATCAACACAGAGCGGCACCAGAAATGACTGTGCATGTGACATTCAGGAGTTTAGAGGTGCCCGTGTGTGTTTGTGTGTGTTCAAATGCCAAGTGCACGAGTTCCCTCACTGTCTTTGGTGATAAATCCCAACATTTCTAGCCAACTTTAACGCAACATAAATCTGTCTTCAGCAACAAACAACCTCAGGGACAGATGTGTAAACGGGGAAAAAAAAAACAACAACTGACAGCCGGCAATCTATTCTCAGCTCAGTGTCCTTCCTCAACGTGAACACAATCACAGTTAATCTCAGTAAAGCTTTTAAACTCTCAATTCTCCACCTTCTCAAGTTTTCTGTGTCACTGCAAAGTAAAACTATAGCAATAGTGTAATCCAGACATATGTTACCACATGCACTGAACACTTTTTATTCTGTCAGATTCCCAAGGATATTGGGCAGATGAACCATTTAACAAAGTGCTAGGATTAGAACAGTGTGAACACGGTGCTTGAAGCAAAAACAAAAAAGGAAACAATGAGCGATAAGGAAGACTGTGCAGAGAAGATAATTAATGAATAGCTGCGTCAAATAATACAAGCCGTAACAGTGGGACCTCATGTCCTACTTCTGCTGCACATTACACACACACAAAGACACAAATAAAGGGGGAGTAGGAAGAATTAAGAAGCTGTTCCAAAAGGATTTTAACAGTAATTTACCAACAGACTATAAATATCACCAACAAAATATAAATGTAAAGACACAAAGAATACAAAGACAATGAAAACACAGAAAAGCTGGCAGGGACGTTCACATAATAATGATAATAAGGCCACATTCTAACAGATAAAAACACTGGTCAACTGGTCAAACACTGGTCAGATATGTTCCTTAAGGAAATGTGGCTAAAGTTTGGGATTTGAAGGATTTTGTCCTGCAGAGTTTTGGATTTCACTTTTCTTTGTTGTCAGCTAGTTACAGCCACATGGGAAACAGAAATGCCCTCCCTAACATGGACAAAGCCAAATGGTCTGAGAACTATTTTATATGGAAATCCTGACACTGCATTTGCATTAAAAAATGCAAGTCAGACGAGACTGGAGGGGAAAGAAAAAAAAAACATACCATGGAGGTAATGAAACCAGTTTCCAGAGGTGCATATTTACTATAAGAGGTGAGTCTGAAATTAATATTCAAATTTATTCCGTGCATGAGTTGTGACTTGAATTATGTGAGGTAATTTTGCCAGTGTGTAGAAATTGCCTCATTTCTGTAGCAGGTAATTGAGAGCAGTGATGTGAATAGCGCGTCGGATATGGTGAAGGCCTGACTCTCCCCTCAGTGTTGATGTCTCTCAGAGGCCCAGGAAAGAACCATTGTTCCATCAAGGGACACAAAAAAGGGATTAATTTGAATTTGGTTTACAATGCCATGCCTTTCAAGTTAATCCATCTGGCCTGTGCCCTGGAGTTGCCAGCTACTCCCTCCATTCCCTTTTCACTTTGCCAACACTCTTTGTCTGCAGGAGGTTTAAATGTCAACCCATCCACTGTGGACAGACACTGCCCTAAAAGCCATGTGTGGCAAGACGTGCACAATATTTAATTTTTAAAGTTGATTCTCTTACTAATGAGTGTAATTTTGCCTCATATTTATGATCTACCCGGAGTCACTTGTGTCCAATGATAATATATACAAAGTAAATATTATTATGCACAGAACTGCTGCAATTTGGCTTTAACAGATGGAGCTCTGGCAGTAGGATTTCATAAATTACAGGCTTTGTGCACAACAAAATAGTCATGTCCTTACTTCCTGTGTAGATACTAAGTGGCCTGCATTATCTAGCACCCCTGCTGAGAGTGTTAAGAAGAGTCTCTCCATACATCCATCATGTCCTTTTCCATCCCTTCCCCCAGATCCAGAGTCTACTATCCAGACTGTATGAAATTATAATAATAGGTTGCTGAGGGACATTTCAGATGCTGTTACTTTAATTAATTTGAAATAAATGTTGTCTCTAATTTCAAAATCTCTTTATTCTACCCATTAAAAAAAGTCAGTGATTCTTAAAAAAAAAACAAAAACAAAAAAAACCGATACTGTAAATTGTGCTGCTAAAAACAAATGGAAAAGCAGAACTGTAATTATTCACGTTGTCATTACTTAATTTACAGCTAAGAGTACGAGCATCCAAGATTTTATACACACACACAAACACACACCGTATATATATATATATATATATATATATATATATATATATATATATATATATACATATATATATATACATATATATATATATATATATATATATATATATATATATATATATATATATATATGTGGTAAATAGTATTCGAGAAGATACAATGACCCAAAGTCATAAAATCTAATTTTACTGCATAGTGGTTTGGAGAAAAGAATGAGTGGGTGACTGAAGCAGAAATGGAAAACTTATGGAGCTGTGATCATTGCATAAGATAACATCTTTGCCTCTGCTTCACTTTCTCCATTAACTGAGGAGATTGTAAAACCACTGACCTGTGTTTTTTTCTTTCCAGTTCCTTTCTACGTGACACACTCACCTCAGCAGATCGACCGAGATGAACAGCTGCAGTAGAAATGTGATTAAAATATACAGAGGAACATCTAAGGTACACAGATGGGGTTTTTCAAGTCTTTTGGCTGCTCCCTAGTTAATAAACCTTTCAATTAGCAGGAATGGAAATCTACAGCAACAAATATCACTAAAGACAGCAAAATGGTTCATTTGGAGCTGAACTCAATTAATGCAATTTATCTAATTCCCAAGAGAGCTAAGTAAAGTACAGATAACATATTCAAAGAACAAAGGGGGAATTTTAATTGGAGATGTTTTATCAAATAGCTCTACCGTCTCAACTGATGTCCTCCTGCCACTACTTAAACAGCCCTCTGCATTAATCAGGCAACTCACAGTATAGTCAATTATGCACAGACAATGTCAGAATAACTAGGAAAGTGTGTAACTTATTTAGTTTTATTATAACATTTTTTTTTATTTCAGCCCCACTAACAGTTTTTCTTCTCACTTTATTACTGTGCAGGCATTCAAAGAAAGCAGCAACACATTGCAGTGCAGCCAAATAGAGAAAAAAAGGCGAACAAAGGCCACTCTGATATATTATTTATATAAACAGCAGCACACATATCTATCTAGTTTATGAGCAAATAAATCCACTTCAATTGCTCAGCTATCATCTGATTTGTTTTAGAAATATAATTTGGTTTTCAAATATTTAAAAGTAGAAAATACATTTTACATTCTTGTGCTACTTTTGGGCTTATAGACGCAATAAGAGCTAAAAAAAAAAAAAAAAAAAAAAAAAAAAACAGCCAAAAATGAAAAGAAAAAGTTTGATAATCTAATTTAATTAAGATAAATACCATAGAAGAAGGCAAACTGTGAAGCCTGAGGGTGGCACTCTACTCCAATTACAGATTTGTTATTTTTTTAGGTCAAATCTCAGTTGTATGGCAAGGATTTAACTAATATTCAATTACACAGTGGCTTAGTTCTAATATAAGCCAGCAGATTTAGCTGTCACTCAGCTCATGACAGCGTACAGCATGTAAAACAGAAATAAAAAGACAGTGTTGTGGCCATGTCAGATTTGTTTAACTTGCAAAAAATCATGCATCCTGCTTGCACTTCCTGGTACACAAGCACGCTGTCAACTTTGTTTATGAGAAGTATTTTCACAGGCTGAATTACATCCGCTCTCTGGCTAGTGTTATAAGTTAGGTTCATATTGCACACTGCATATCTGCACTGTGATTCTACAAAGCTGCCATTCTTCAGGATGCAATTGGAAACATTACACTTGCATCAAAAGTACAAAACATTGTGAGGCTGAGAATAGGAGAAATGCAATGTGTAGCCCCCCCACCCAGTAAAGAGGTGTATTGAGGTAGACAGCTCATACCACCCTCTGTTCATACACCATTAGTCCTGGCAGTGTGTTGCACATTCCAGCCCCCCTGAGTGCGTCAGGAAAGTGGGGCCCCTCTGCTGTGGATCCATCTATAGAGTGCTAATCCACCGCTGGGCTATGCAAAACAGTGGACAACCAAACATAAATAAATAAGAATGAGCTGAACCTCTGTCTACTTCTACCATTTCAATAAAAATGCGTGGATGGAAACCAGACGGCACGGTCACATTCAGGGGTCAGTCCAGGCTCAATTAGAAAGCCCCTCACCAAAAACAGTGAGTGATTATTTTTAAGCCTTTAAAGTGTGTCTCCCTGGTGACTGAGAAGTGGGGAAGTGGTGCTCAGGAAGAGAAAAAAAAGTGCCTCTAAACTTGCCTTTCTCCTCCAACACTGGCTGTCAGAATGTTTAAAGTTTATAAACAGAGGCAGAGGGATTAAAGGTGCAAGGAGGGAGGTCAAAGAGAAGGAAAAGGAAGATTGAGGACCCCTGACTCTATTGCTGATAGATATTAGGCACCACAATGTGCCAAGCTGAGATGGTTCATCAAGACCACTGCTGTGGAAAAAAGTACTGAGTCTTCAGGAGCAGCAAGGTCTGGGAGCTAAAACTGACTATTTATTCTTATATTTTGTTTAGCGTGCAGTTCTATGACAGTACAGTATATGAAGTATAATCACCACACTGAAGGGAAAGGAGTGGAAAGGGTGGGATAGGCATCGCTATGATGGTGGTTTATATACCCAGAGAGCATTATCATGTAAATGGTAGTTACTGTACAGTAAAACCCCTGCTTTTACAAATGATAGCAGCTGGGCCTCAGAGAGGGAGGCATGTATCCTGAACATAAGTGCTCTTCAGGGACACTATTCCTGCTTTTTGTCTACTACATCAAAGAGATACAGCTCAAGAGCCTCCATTTCCATTGCTGCACACTACTTACTTTGTCTATGAAACTTCCAGACCACCCTTTTCCACACATTATTGCTGTAAATGTTAGACAGGTGTGCAGGTTTGTGCTCTTCGCTACATCATGTTTCTTATTATTTCACACATTAAGTTCATCCCAGCATGCTTTTAACATCTATAAATGCTTAAAGCTTCGTGTAAAGTGGTATTATATTTCTTGAACTGGGAATCATTCGAAGTATTTAAATTGAGACTCCGCTTGGTGGCATAGTTTATTTGATTACCGTGATGACATCCAGCTAGTTTTACGCTCCACAGGTGTACACTATTAGCACAGTGCCTCTATTACCTTTTATTCAGCTCCTCAGGCAATATGCTAAAAAAAAAAAGTAATCACTGCAATACCAGTTCCTGTAATTGTTACTAATATAGTGATGGCACTTATTTGGACGGAGAACTGAGTAGTAGTAAGAAAGGACATCTGAGGACATGTGTTATTGTTCATTGATGCAGCTTTTGCTCATGATGCCAAATAATGAGACATTTTTCTTTCCTTTCTATGCTAACCACAGCTTTCTTCCTACAGTGTGTTACAGTAGGTGTACTGTGATCATATATCAGGGGCCTTCATGGTGTATTGTTCATTGAAGACTCAGTCCTCCTCTATTGGTCTTGTCCACAGATATTTAACTCTGTCAGCCAATTACAGGCCGGTGCTGTCAACGGGACAGAGTGATGCTTAAGATCCCTGATGAATAAAGGCATGTCGAGGATATAAATCGGTTGCATCTGGAGTCCGTCCATAGATCTTAAGTGCATGTAGAAGTATGTACACGTGCACACTCCCATGCGCATGCACAACATTGCTGAAAGATTCCCCCTTGGGTCTCATCTGTCTCACTTTGTTCCACAAACTAACTTGTGATCGTTTGCAGAAAAAACCTTAGGAGAGCATCTGTTTAACTTAATTCTACAGGAGTTCGACCCAACAGGCTTTTAACTTGACATCAAAGTTGACCAGTGAATAAAGTCCCTACTTAGCAAATATGAACATTCCCTACAGATCAAGAGGAGATATGCACTAACAGGAATACAGATTAGACTATGTGAAATAAATAAATAAATAAAATCACTATAGTGGCGCATTGTGTTCCACAGCTGTAATATCAAGACGCTAGATATAATATTTGATGGCTTTCCATTTAGGCATTTATTTCACCAGTGAACTATACTACGTGTTGTTAAAATATGTGTTTTCATCCAAAGTATGCAAAACTTTTAGTACCTGAACTCTGCTCATGGGAAATAAATGTTCCTTCAGACCTAAAGACTTATGAGGACTAATAAAATGTGTACTGTGAAAAACTGATGGTAGTGTATGGAATACTTTATACATTTCATTATGCAACATTTAAAATAAATGCTTGATAACACCTGCATTTTGTTGCAAATCTATCTGGTACATGCTTTCAGCTACAGCATCATGGTAAATTAAAAATTGCACAGACAGGAAAAGCTTTAAAAAAAATGGTACTTCAAATATTGACCAGATAGATGACACTGTCAACCCTACTCATGAATTTCCAGGGCTACTACAGCAGTACACAGCAGCAGTAGCAACCATCCACCATGTTACATGGAATAATACAGATTTAATAGAAATTTGCTGGGGACACTATTAAGATAACCTTTGTTTATTGCTTTTTAAAATTGAATTCCACAGAAAAGCGAGGAAATATAGGTCTCACAAATATTGGGAGAGTTAGTATTTTGTCCAGTTTTGCCATCCTAAAACCTCTAGCGAACAGCCTAACAGCTAGATGTGATGTTCACTCTCTGTCCAACTGAGTCGATTACCAGACAGGCTAAGGGAGAGTCTTATCTCACCTTGCAGATATAAATCAGACAAGGGCACAGAGCGCTGTTCACAGACTGCTCTGGTGAGGAGAGGAAGAGAGAGGGAGACAGAGGTATCTGAATGGAAACGCCACACACAGTCTTCTCACCACAATGTTTGTTTAAAACTAGCTTTAAGGGTTTACGCTGTGCTCTGCCTGCCCTCAGGAATGGCAACGCGCTCCAAGGTTGTTTAGAATTGGCAGCATCGTCACCTTGATCTCTTCTCCTTTGACAATTTCCAGACAACTGTCAGACAAAAAAAAACTGTCTGGCACCAATGTGGCCTAGTTCCTCTACCTCTGACCAACCTCTGATTTTTCACCTCCTTTGGGAATATCCTGACACTCTGTCTTGTTTGTTGAATTTGTGGCGTAACCAAATTTAGAAGCTTGTTTACCTATTGGGAAAACAATAAATTCCTGGGATTTATGAGCTCAACCCAGCTGCAGACATTTTAGCAGAGTTTCTACATAAAGACGACAATACCATATGACTGACATCAAACAGTCATTTAATATACAGACAGTAGCTTATTATAACTTATACTTTCAGTCCTGCACGCAAAAGTAAATATGACATTTCCCTCTATCCTACATGCCCAAGTAAAATACTGGACTCCCTACAACTTTATGGTCTAGATGAATAACAGTTGATGTTCAAAATGAATATATTTATAGTTATATGAGGACAGCTATAATAATGTGTGTGTTTCTCGAGGACAAAGCTAGCTTTATGTGGCTTAGCCTCAGGGGAAATAGACAGAATGTTGTGTGGAATGAAAGAAAACCATATTTTCTGATACAATTCAAAGTTGAAAACACTGCAGTAGAAATTCCTTTGGTAGCAAAGTGAACCTTAAAAAACTGGAAAAAAAAAAAAGTGTCTGACTCCACAACACAGTCGAAGTAGCGTGTGGCAAATTTGATCTTGCAGCCGTACTTTCATCTTTGCCAGCATAAATCATAGCAGCTGTTTTTCAGTTTCAGCATTGCCAGTATGAGAAAGAAATCGCACTATCGGGGTTTATGATGGTGTGAAATCTATATTAAAAAAAAGCCCTTCCATTTAACAAACAATTACCATTAAGAGGTAGGCATGTGTGCACAAGAACCTGAGCAATTACAAATATCTGATCTGCAAAATTGTCTCAATAATAATTAATTACAAAGAGCTCATATCTAAATAACTGCATAATGAGACGCACATTTCAGAGAATATGCTAATACACAAAAGTCACAACAGTCATTGTGCATAAATGATGAAATATTTGAGTGCAGTGGAGTGAAGGTAAGTGTAATTATGGTCTTGAAGGGTCATTCATTATAGCACTGTCATTATGCTTCTACTTCAGAAATTCACTCCCATCACCCTGATTCATACTTAGCAGAAGATATAGCTTCTACTTAAGAGAGATAAGGACTGATATAGTAGAAGAAAAATAAATGGGTGGTGGAGAAGCAAGTTATTTCTTTTCATTTACTTTTGCATGTGAAAAAGTTTCCCAGCACCAAGTGAAGGTGACCTCTGTGGTGTGAAACATCAATGGATCAGGTGCAGACCAACTGCTCTTTGAGGGTAGGATACTGAGAGGCATGATAGCAACTTCAAAGAGACCATTGGTGGAACATAGAGAATAGAAGAGGACACAACTGTTGACATCAATCAATAACGGCCTGCAAAATGGATTTCAATTGTATTGAGCAAAAGCAGCGCTAGAGGGGAATCTTTATTATGCCCCAAACAGAGTCCAATGTCATGAAGAGTTTAAGTATGAATTTCATTTAAGAGCAACTTGCCTTGTGGACAGAAAACTTTGAAGCACACAAGGATGAAAGCCAGCTGTCATGCCGCAACAGCAACTGAGTACTTCACCAATGAGGACAGTGCATGTTTGCCAACAGCAAATAACCGCCTCTGGCCCATTTAGTACCATCTCTTTTTTTTCTTCTCTGCAAACAAAAGGCTGTCTGCCATCGAGATGACACGAGCTCTTCTTTGTGGCTGCCACTACACCGCCCGATCAAACATAGGGCTGTATGTGGAACGAGCCCAAAGCCAACACAGTAAAGAAGTCTAAACTAACCAGAGTACATGAACACTGCATACAGCCAGGCCAGAAAAGAGGCATTTTAAGGTCCTTCTGTTTGACTTAATTTGTTTTCCTGGCATCTGCTTTTCATGGTGCAGTGTTCGCTGGTCATGAAGTCAAGTTTATGACAAATACAAACAAAGAGATAGTACTTTCACGCCACACTGGGTTTTTGCAGATTTCAAACAGTTACATTTAAGACATTTTAAGGTAATTGTGAATTAAATTTAAAGCCCATTTCATGTCTTATTGTGTTAATCACATTGTGACAGTCACATTATCGACATCAACCACACAGAACAATTGTGGTGGCTTTTTTTAATGGTGTAGATCATCAGATTTCAACTTTCAAAAACCTGCAAAAACCCACTATAGGGCTACACTATTTATACCAGTGGTATCAAACTAATTTTAATTCAGGGGTCACAATCCAGCTTAATGTGATCCCAAATGAGCTAGACGAGTAAGATAATATGTATAATAATTGGAAATCATCTTAATTTTCTCTTTGTTTTAGTGTGAAAAAGTAAAGTCCTGAACAAGCATCTGCAATCTGAAATTTATATATAAAAAAAATAAACCAATAACTGTCATTTCAAAGATTTTACATCTCAGCTTATTAATATACAGAACTTACAGATAAGACACAACATATTCAGTTCAGACATTATATTATTAAAACTGCACATAGTTTGAGACATTTAGGTTGTTTTTATTTTTCAAATTTCATTTCCCTTATACTGTAAAGTTTTGATTTATCATTATTTATAGGTTATTACAGTACTTGCATGTGGCCCTTAAATGAAAATTACTTCCACTCCCTTGACTGTTAATATCTTTAGTGTAATTTATGCACTTTGCAAATGCCTCCCATTGACTGGATTAGACTCTTTGATGAGTCAGTTTTGGACCGTGGGTCATTTGTTTAATATCTCTGATTTCTACTATTAGTTAAGGGAGAGGGACTGCTGTACCTACTTGGCAAATCTTGACAGAAATATTAAAAAGAGATTGTACCACACCTTAAATCTTGCATTTTAAAGTCATAACAGGAATTACTTTGCTAAGCTGTTTCACATTATGATTGCGACATGCAGCCAAATGCAGTCTAGGAGGAAAAAAAAAAAAAAAAAAACTAGCGTAAAAAGCCAAATGTGTTGAGTGTGCCTGTAAGTACAAAACACAAGAGGGACAAATCATCTTTTATTTACAAAGCACAGGTATAAAAGTTGAGTGTGACTTCACCTGGCACTCGCTCAGACAACCATCAAATGGAGGCACATGCAGCTATAAACACAAATATACCCACAAACCAATGTCACACAAATATGCAAAAGCACACACTCAGGGACACGCACACATACATTCTGTGGCAACGTGCTTATAGCAAACTAGCTGCCAGCTGTCGGAGATCTTTGAGAGAACAGAACGCCACCTGTCCTCTTATCTTCCCCTCACGAGCCAAGAGAATCTCTCCCTTCAACTGGAGCCACCTCCTTCGACTCTCTCATCCCCTGCTTAATGGCAGCTTGACGGCTATTTTTTCCTTCAGCTATTTATCCCTGTCTTTGTTGTTCCTTCGTATCTCTCCTTCTGTGCACTTGATCTCAAAGCACTAGATTCCAGGCAATTGTTTTAAGCACATCAAGGTCTTTTTGGTTGATTTTAACGCTGCTGCACCTCCTCCTCCTCCTCCTCCTCTGAGTGAGACCTTGAGTTAAGGTGGACACTTTTGCCAGACGTTCCTCCTGCTGCTGCCAGATAAGAATTCAACCATCAGGTCAATGATAGAGTGTTTGTGTGTGATGGGGTGCAAGGTCAACATTTCAGTCTCTGTGTTTACATTGTTTCACTCCCTGCCCTCTTGTCCTCTCTGTGCCATTGTTTTACGTTCATTTAGCTGGAGTGTTTGATTGCAGACAGATTGATAGGAAACGTTAAAGCGCTGGAGTCAGAGCATAGCTAAGTTTTGCTGCTTTCTGTGTAAACATTAGCTAATTTAATACCATGCAGAATCTTGAATGTAAGCATAGGAGGCAGCTGATTTTGGCTTTGGTTGACTATGCAGCCAAAATAAACACATGAACCCTGCTAAAGTCACTGTGTTCATAAGCAAACTGATAATAGTCAGTGTTATTTAAAAAACATTAGGCCTTATTGTGAGTATCTTAGAAGCATTACTGAAGCCACGTCGACAGCTCATTTAGAGTTTTTAGTGCAGTTTGTGACTGTTTTTCTTGTGGTCAGCTGTGTGTCAGCCAACAAGGATGAGATGAACAGATACATATAGATTATACATTATTATTTATGTTTTTTAATCAACTGTTTATTGTCAAATGTGTGTCTTGTATGTATTGTAACTGTGTATTCGTATAACTATGTGTTGCATTGATGCTGCCTATCTTGACCAGGACTCCCTTGTAAAAGAGGTTCTGAATTTCAATGGAATATTTCCTGGTTAAATAAATAATAAATACAGAAACTACACAGTAGACAAGAAGAAGAGCATTGGACAGATTAGAGAGACGCCCATGGAACATTATAGACATTGATGACTACTTCTCTAAAAAAAAGGGCTTGTATGTTGGTATGTATGTTTGTATATGTGAATGTATATATATTTAGATATGTATACAGTGGTGGAAATAAGTGTTTGGTTGCCCTTAAAATTTTACACAATTGAAATATCATGAAATATTTGTGGAAAAATCATTTTTGCATTTCAAAACGCGGTGGCATCAGACAAACAACTGCAGATGACTTTGTGTGCTTGTTGGTAAAATAAAAAATATATAAAACTAGAAAATTACCCAGAAAGCACAGACCTACATTTTGAAAATTAAATGAAGTTTAATAAACACCTACTTTACAATAATTGATAGTGTTTCTATTTTTTTTTTTTTTTATGATACCCTGTATATGTGTATGTTGACAGGTATATCTCTTAGTGTAAGTGTGCATGCATTTGTTATTGCAAAAATATGAAACTGTGTATATTTATATGTGTGAGTGTGTAGGAAGTTTATTTTAATTCAGTATTGTGAACCTGGGTAAATCCATAAATATGTATAGAGGTATTAACCACAGATTTATGACCACCATTTATGTGTTTTGTAATTTTTTATTTTTATTTTTTCAATGAATTAAAGTTTCTTTTAAAAAGGGAAATGTAGGGCTATATTTCTGGCCATAAGGAGACACATTCCTCCTTTTTAACATTCTGAAAGACTAGGATATCAGTTTTGGAAATGCACCAACCAACCTTTTTTACATTTGCACGGTCAAACAAGACCACCTGTGGAAATCTGGGTTTTTCTTCTTTGTATTTGGAATCCAAGAAAAAAAATGGCTCCAGAAACTCTTAACAACTGTCAATATTGCGACTTGATAAAAAATGTGTTATGGCCTTGTTAATTGGAACACGCACAGCAGCATGTAAACACAGATATTACTGGAAAATGAAGATGTAATTACCTCATTGACATTTTTTTTTTTTCAGATTAAGGGCAAGAAATGGAATATTTTATCCATATAAACATAGTCAATGTTGATGTAAAGCATGCTAATGCCAGCTTCATTTGGAGTTGTAAAAATATAGGAGTGTTCTTTCAATCATTGCTGGCAGCCACCAGTCAAATAAAAGCAGCATGTGCATTTTCCAGGTAACCAGCTGTAGTGAAAATGTGTATATGGCAGTGCTAATGAGCCAGAGTTCCTCTATGAAACACACACAGACACAGACTTTCCTGCCCATACTGTACACACATGTACACACCGCATAAGAACACTTCAGCCTGGGAAAGAGTAGTGGAAGAAATGAGTGATGGTCCTGCCAGCTGTCTGGGAGTTATGGTCTGATTCATGAAAGCAACGCTGACGTTTTTCAGACAATCTGAGCAGAACTATAGCAGATGGAGGTCACCACTGGGTAGCACAGCTAAAATTAACCCAGCAGCTTAACATGAATTAAGCTGGGCCCCTAGACACAGACCCTGGATCCCACAGGAGTGCTGCGAGAGCTGGGCAGGGAGTACCAGGTCAGCGGAGAACCGACCACAGCTGAGGAAAAGGTTCCACAGAATCAGCATGGTCCCCACTGCCTCAGACTGGTCCCTCCAAGTCCTCTGAGGTTGGAAGTGAATTTACATGGCAGTGGTGAACCTTGGGTAATGTGATTAAATCCTGGCAACACACCGAGCGATGATTAACTTATTCTCTCCCCTTTCCGTGCCCTTCCATGCTGCTTCTTGCATCTCTGTCAGGCAATCAATAAGCTATTATAGCTCCAAACAGTGGGGTAAATTAACTTACGGCTCCACCTGCAGAGTCGGCACTCTCTACTAATCCCATTGGCAGAGAAAAACGAGAGCGGACGCAAAGGCCAGGCCCTGAGATCATCTGCTGCCACACTGTGATTATCTGCAGCGAAAGCAAAGTGGGATCTGGCCTGAAAATACCGGGTAGATTCTAAAGCCTTAAGAAAGAGCCTCCAGTGCCTGTTATGAAACATGCAGTCAGTGACACCCCACTAGAGGTACAAGGAAAGTGATACTGGTTAAACAAGTGTTGAAAAGCAGCACAGGTGAGTGTCAAATCCTAAACTATTTTTAGGGAAGTGAAGATCTCTGGGAAAGGGACAAGCTATGTCCCGCATGGTCACTGAAGGACTTTTTTATCTCATCAATCAAATGTGAACCATTGGCCTAAACGAAGCTGAGGCACCACTGACAGATTAGAATCTGATACCAGCGTAAAGCAAAGGAAGAGAGGTCTGGGGAGGAGAATGGAAATGTCACCCCCAAGCCTAACAGCAGCACTGTGGTCATATAATACCAGGCTTTACTGAGTCACATGTCAGCTATTCCAAACTTACCCACAGCAACACTGACTACTGTTTGGATTTTCAATGGATCCTCTCTACTTTTCTCCTTTTACACATGACGTCCCCCTGTCTGTCTTTTATCTAACTCTTTGCAGTATATGGTTACACGGAGATCCTTTTGTGTCCTTGCCACACCCAGTTTAGAAAGGTCACACAGGCACAATGAAGAGGTGAGGGTGTATCTGTTCTATTCATCATGCACTCAAGCTGCTGTTCTCCTTATGGCCCTAATTACATTATTGCATATGTTTACATACACTTCACTGAGGATGATTATGTTCACTGCATGTGTAGTTAAGCCTGAGGTGCGTAAACAACATTCTTCAGAAATTAGGACAGGTGTTTAGGAAAATCAAATTCAGCTATGACCTACTTTAATTCATGTTCATTGCAGTGTGTGAACACCACCACGGCTTTAAGGGAAGCTCTCATTTTTAGCGCTTTTCTTGTGGTCAGAAAAAGTAGGTTCATCTTGGTTAAAACACTGGTTTTAGCTCTTATTTATGACTATTTCTATTAATAGGAAAATAGAAGAATATGAATGAAAATATAAAAAGCAGTTGCCTGCTCTGCGTCTATCGGCACCACAGAGGTGTTAAGAGATACAGGTGTTTATTTCTGTAATAAGTGGAGCACATTTTAATGCTGTTATTGACATGATACTCCTTAATGAATGTTGTATCTGATGTTTCTTATGGGGAAAAATAAAGAATCCCATGTCATGCAATGTTCTTCTATTTCTCATTTCCTGATGTTCTGTATACGTGACGAAAACAGCAGATAACGCACACATGCATTATGTATTATTCTTATGATTAAGTATATGACTAAGCCAGTATCACTACAGAATCTATTAGTGAAGAATCATCCTCATGCAAAATTCATGCATAACTTATATCCTCATTTTACATAATGATAATGGCAAAATGAAATGCTAAATATTATACAGATAATGTTTTAGAAATCCTCAAAATGACTGGCTGTCCTGTACTCCACACTCAGTTCAGTGCTAGACTCTTATGTTCCCTGTTTATTCAATGTTTTTGATAATTAGTATAATATTACTGGAATAATGGTGTCAATCACATTTGTAAAGTGTACCTAGTATCCTCAATATCCGGAACTGTTGGCATCATGAAAGGTCAAGATAACAGAAAGTTTACATAAGAACTACACTGATAATGAGCAGCAAGTCTCACTCATACCTATTTCTAGACCACTTGTGTAACCCTGACATAACAAGGAGAAACTCA
Organism: Siphamia tubifer; assembly: GCA_020466265.1. Taxonomy (NCBI): domain Eukaryota; kingdom Metazoa; phylum Chordata; class Actinopteri; order Kurtiformes; family Apogonidae; genus Siphamia; species Siphamia tubifer. The sequence continues at coordinate 40,478,975 of CM035795.1, read as the reverse complement.
TTTTCTCCCAAATGCTGCTTTAATGATCAGATTAGTTACTAGAGCAACCAAGGACTATGATATGGCAACTGAATGCCATCATGTATCTCCTATTTGTCATTGTCCTTGACTGATGGCAGAGCAGTAAGTATCCACAGTCAGCACCATGTAGACTGCAATTCATTTGTAGTCAGATAGCACAAGGCAGATCATTATCAGTGTTTGGGTCGGCTGCTTACCTCACCAGCTCATCCTCCCTGTCACGCTCCAGGCACAGCAACATGCTACAACTCCGATAAAATTTCAGATGTCTTTTTTTTTTTTCCTTTCTCCTCATGTTTTCTCTTCAAAAAGATCTTAGAAAAACACTTTGTCTCTGTTGCTTCAATTTCACAGGAGACCAGGAAACGCAGGGGGAGAAACTGATGGAAAAATAGGGAGAAACGGGGGAAAAAAAGACGGAAGAAGGGGGAAAAAGGGAGATAACATGTTGGAAGGGAAGATATATCAGATAATGGCTGATAGTGTACCGCACTCAAGTGTGGCGAAGAAAGTGTTTCTAGAGTTATCACTCCACTGAAACTAAGCAGAATCAGCCTGCCTGCCCATGGCTACTGTCAGACAACTAAAACTCTGTCTCTCAACAAATCAACACTTTGGAGGAGCAGGTTTCCATTTCAATGGCAGCCCAAACAACTCACCAAGTACGGTAGATGTAGATCTGACACACTATGTTGTTTTAGGGATAACAATCATTAACATTGTCTCTTAATTAGTCATTATAAAGCACTATTTAAAGCCTTACTCTGCATGACCATATTATACAATTTCTGGGTCATCAAATGAATCCCAATTGTTCCTTATTGAGGATAAGTAGCTATTGTACATTATTTATAGTGTTACATTTTACGACCTAATAAGCTCCATAGCTAAGTGCATAACAACTATACTTCATTTACAATTTCTTTAGCAAATAAAAGCAAGCAGTAATTAAGAGATAATTGCAAGAAAATTGTTAATGACTTAGAAATTGTAGAACGGGGTCATGCAGAGTAAAGGATTAAAAAACAGAAATATAGCTATACCCTATCTATATATATATATATATATATATATATATATATATATATATATATATATATATATATATATATATATATATATATATATATATATGGTAATAAATGACTAGTTAATGAGTACCTTAACAGAAAAGTGTTACGCAAATACAATGAATTTACGATGGCAGATGGCACTCATCTATATTTCAGTGCAAGTCTTGTTAAGTAAAAGCCAAGTAATTCACCAGTCTTGTTTTTCACACTTCCTATGTTCTTCCCAAGGGTTCACAGTTAGATGTGGGCATTCAACTGAGAATTAAGTGTAGGAAAAAAAAGGGGGAAAAAACAAAACACCAGAATTTGAAACGACAATCCTTCCTTCTATAGCTCTCATCGTTGAGTCCAAATGAAAAGACTAAATAATAAATATAACGACGCTTTTACAGAGAAGTCAGACCATTAGTGACAGAATCTCGTCCAGGTCACATCTGACAGAATCTGATTTTAATTATAGTTGTCTGTCATGTATTTAACCTCTGTACTTATCTAGAAATGCCCCTCATTAACCTAACTCTACATCATAGGGTACATTTTCTACAGCCTGAAGATACAAGATTAGATACAAATGTCTCATGTCCACTCACACTACTTTGTTTTTTTAGTGCTGTCAAATGACTGAAATCTGTAATCAGATTAATCACAGGGTTACAGTGGATTAATTTTGATTAAAGGTGTCATTCAATTATTATTTCATTAATATTGCTTTTCTCTCCATTGTCAATTAATGCATTGTGTGTTCCAGTTTGCTTTGTTTCCAGACGTTTTTGTGAGGGTAGAAAAATGACTGGAGGTGGAACAACAGAGTTTACCGGTACTTCCTCATACATAGCCACAATACGGTGATGAAGCATCTCTGATGAGCAAACAGACTCAAGAATCAAGTAAAATATATATACATCTGTGTTTGTCACAAGCTGGTCGACACATTAGCCAAAGAGCTAGACTTCACATAATAAAGATGGAAGTGCTTTGGTGAAAAGAAAACCTTCAGGCAGCCTGCGCACAATACTTTATGTCGGTCGACTGTTCTGTCTTGGTTTTTTCTGTCCCCATATTTTCATTCAAAGGTCAATGTGCTGTTTAGTGTTTCCATATTTATGGGCTGGTTCTGTTGCTTGTCACTACTGGATCAACTGCCTATTTTCGCATGCTGGTGATGGTCACTCTATTTGAACAAACTGCCCGAAACACTTTCTGCACTTCAGATAGTTTAACTACATTATTTTTAATCACATTAATCATAATGATGGATTCATCAGAGTTGATACTTTCATTTTGACAGCCCTATGTTTTTTTATCTAGTGCAACACCGCAGCTTTAAGAAGGCAGCTGAGAGACGATCAACACATGGTGAACTGGTCTCCTGATAGCAAACACTGAGGACAAGGAGGGAAAAGTTGCATCACAAGGTTCGTGCAATCTCACCTTAAGTGCACTGAGCGTGCCCCTTGAGAACATTTTTCTAACTTTGCCAAAATGTTGGCTGAAAATCCCTGAAGTTCCAGTCTCCAAACCCCTTAATCCTCCCTAACTCCATCGTCTCGGATCGAGGAGCATGATAGAAGGTTTCAAGTGAGGGCTTAACCTAGGTTTAATAACCAGAGCCTGGCCACAGAGCAGAACGCCTCGTCATATGACCAGACACCAGAATCCAGGATAGACACATGCACACACACACCTCAGAGACATAAACACACATAGAAATGGACTCTGTGGCCGCAGGAGAGGCTCAGACTGTGGGGAGATTACACCTCACAACAAGAGTAATACCGAGGTTTCTGCAGAAGAAGTGCAGATTAGAGTCAGCAGCGTACATTCATCTAGTTCTCACAGGCCCTGACACACAGCTTACCACCAAGAGCATTTATCACATGTGGATTGGGGCCAGAGACACAGTTCAAACAAATGCAGTAGCACATTGATACGAAGAAGAACACTGAAACATTCAACATAGATTTTGTTTAAGTGGAAAGGAAGTGAAGACAGTGTGCTATCAGAGCGTCCTGACCGCTGGATTCAAGAGCTTGCATATTTGATCTTATCTACCCTAGACTACCACTTCATAATGTTAATATCATACTTCACTATCCTGGGACACTTCGCCCATTCTACTCATGATCCTGTTGTCTGCTACACCCAGAGGCAAGGATTACATAGAGATGAATAAGCAGTCTCTGTGGCGACCAGGGAAAAAAAAAAAACACTGACGCTTCGAGAGTTTCAGGGAGGTGTCTGGACCAAAAGACAGAAAGCTGTGCAGGAGCGCGACTTTTTAAGAGTATCTGGGAAATGTCATTGTATATAGATGTTCAAAAAACCTCCCCAGAAACAGAGGAAAGTGCTTAAAGTGGGCTCCATAAGTCAACATTCCCTTCCTTGTTAACAGAGACAAGCCATTTCCTACATGAGTGCACTCTGAGCAGAGAAGCAAAAGGCAAAAAGTAAGAGGATGTCAGCGGAACAGCCATGGTAGCTCATCTAATGTATGTCACACTCTATTTTCTGCACGCAACACACCAAACAGTCAAATATCTATCACACTTAAGGGACCTGTCTAGTGAAGAAATATTTTATATCTAAGTATTTCGCAGGGCCCTTTACTTCCACTGTATGGACTTGAAAATGCAGCTAATCCCAAATTAACTTTCCACAGTTTAAGACTTTCCAAAAATTGTGTCAACCTTTGTCCTTATCCTTTCTTTTCTAAGATAAAAAGACAGAAGGGACATCTTCCCCGTCTTTCCTGGTCGAGTAGGTTGTCAGAGACGGATAGACCAGGGAGTGATTGATGGGATTTTGGGCAGGCTCCTTTACCCACAGCCGTACATCTGTCCTTTCAGCTCATGTACTGACTCCTTCACAGAACATTCTGTTAGAAACTGTTCAGTAGACCAGTGTACACATGTTGACAGTTTGATGGAATCACGTCCATACACAGAAACATTCACACAATGAAACAGTCTCCTTAAAAAAATGCAATTTCCCCTCCGTTAATCTTATTTTTTCTATTAAAAGCTTTATTTTTTGGATGAACCAAATGACTATTTGCTCTTAGTCTGCTGGAATTCTTTTTAGGCCTGATGCCAGTGCTCCCTGTAAGACAACACAAAATGCATAAACCTCTGTTAAAATGCTGCCCTGCTTTTCTGCTCTGGCTCTTATCCACTACTACATGGCTCTCTTTCCCATAGTGAGCATTTTCAACACTTGGCCTCTCATCTAGCCAGCAGTATTAGCTTTGGTGGGGGAGGGACGTGTGGGCGAGTTTTTGCTTTTGAAAAATCATGGCCGAAAAAAATCTCCAAATCACTTTGACATTTGACACATTTTTACATGTGTGAAAGAGACGTGAGCATGTTTTTTTTTTCCCCCTTCATGCTGGGCTGCTGTCACTGCATGAAGTGACAGCTGCATTTTGGGTCAATTATGTCAGCCAATGTCTGCCAGAATAGATCTTATACATATTTAGTCCACACGATCCCAGTTCTAAGGTGTATAGATCACTCACACTGCAGCATGCTAACAAGCCCCTCACACATTTTTTTTTGTAATTCTGACCTTGTTGTGTATCACAGAAATTGTGTATTTACAATGGCATTAAAATATCGACCAAATGGAATCTGCAGGTTTAATTACATGACCTGCATTGATTTATGCAAATACCCCAAAGTGCTAAATATGCTGGGTTCAACAGACCACACACACAACATGCATGATAACAAATCTCTCACTGCATATATGGATTAATAAAGGACTAATTGAAATGCAGGTTTTGAACCATCTTCACTACAGAGAATTCCCAAGGACTAAGCTGACAGTTGTGTGCCGCGGGAAATGTAATTAGACAGTAGCCAGTTGTTACCCATTTACTGTAATTTTAAGATTAACAGCATTGCACTGAAATAGCCTCAAACATCAGCACACACCCAACAACTGCACAGGACAAGATAAATGCGACAGAAAACATAATTCCATCCCAAAAATAGGAAATTGAGTAAAAGCCAGCAGTGATCATGCAGAACTTTTCATATTAGAGTTCACACACACACACACACACACACACACGCACACACATACGTACACAACAGCGAGCTTTGAGACTGTGAAGTGAGAGTCTGCATTCCAACATAAAACAGACCAGAGCGAAGGCCAAGGCGAGTCCGTGGTGTGGAGCCTATGCCTCAGCTGCATGTTGACTCATGAAGCAGACTCTGGCTGTGCCGTTTGCACCAATTTGCTCTGAACCTCCCTGAGACAAATAACTGCCACAGAGCTGTAACACACTCTGCTTCCAGTCCGCTGGCAGCCTGCCAGCACACTCACTGCTGCTTCTGCTGGGCTTTGGCTGTCCTGATTTTTTCCTTATTCTGCTCTCTCATTTTGCTTTTGTTTTCACCTCTCACTCACTTTTTCTTTGTCTTAAACTTATGTCCTCATTTCAATGTCTCAACATTTGCTGTGGAAAAGGAAATTCAAAAATGAGACAGACAGTATAGTATTTTGTTAGTCAACTTAAAAGGTATCTTTCTCACACTTGAAAATAATAGTGTAAAAAAAAAAAAGGGTGAAATTTGATGTTTTGTGTTCTTACTAGCACAAAGATATAAAAACTAAATCTACATACTAATTTTGGGTGTTTAAAATGTATCAGACAGCAGCTACACGTATAAACAGTCTTACATAAGCTGATCAAACCAAACACAATGACAAATCACTAATTATCATGCTGCCATGTGGTTAAAAAAATCTCTCATTTATTGTGTCTGTTCTGATTCTTGGGGTGGCTTTAGAGAATTAAAAGAACAGACAGAATAAAACATAAAGAGCAGACACAAGTGAGGAAAGGAAAGAAAGAAATCTGAGCTAGAGTAAACTCAGATGTTATGTGTCAAGACGAGGGCTTTAGTTTGGGAGGAGACAGGGACAATATAAAGACTCTGAATCCTTTAGAGCCAACAGATGTGGTACAAGGGATTTCCTGCATGAGAGACAGGCAGATCAGTGGGAGGTGGCCGTGCTGCCTTTCGACTGGCGCATGCCAGCCAACTGTCCTCCGCTCTGCAGATGACCTAGAGGCATGGCCCCAAATCTGTTAGGATGAACCCTGCCTCCTTCCACACATCCGACGCCCTGACCTTCCCCCCACACTGCTCAGATAGTCAGTGGAGCCAGCTGGCTGCATGCGGTGACAGATATTTCACAGAAGCAACAAGATCAATGAGATTCTGAGATAAACTTGGCTGAATGAAATTATATGCAGTGGACCAAATTCAAGTAAACATCCCTTTGCTTCTGTTGTTAGTGGCTGTAAAACGTAAACTCTGCCTGTGTGCGGACTTCGGGCCAACAGCCAACTCTATGCGGTCGGTTCTGTGCAGTCAGCCAGGCCACTAGACAGCAGGCCCTGAGGTTATCGCCTGCTCAAGTGGAGCAGTGTGCCGTCCATTACCTCACTTTACTATCTCTGCATACAGGAAAGGGGAAACAAGCTATTCATAGAGCCTCTGAGGGCCACATGCTGAGCACTGGGGAAAAACAAAACCACTGTGACATATAAGAGTGTAGAAAGTAGTGCATATATATAGTGATTCAGTGCTTTACCATTGTTAACACTTCTTTCTGGTGTGTTTAGTCTCAGCTGAGAATGTACTGTAAACGACATCTTAACATGGATGGTTTACAGAAACACAAAGGGCATATTTGAAATACTTCCTCTTCATCCACTTAGTTTTTCATCAACTAGCGGTCATTGAACACAAAGGAAATTCATTATTTGACGTCTCCACCTCTGATACAAAGAAAATAATGACATAAGAGGAAAAGAACCATATCTTAAGCTTGTTTGAATACACAAGGCAAACAGGATTCATGGTAAATGCATTAGCTCAGGCTTTGGGTTAAGAGGCTGCGATAGTGAGATTGTGGGCTGTACTGTACATGTGGTTAATGATAAACCAAACAAACTGGGTTAGCCCTCATAGCCTAGCAAAACAGGACTTGTTGAAATGTGGATTATGTTAACAATCACTGGTGAGTAAGGGAAACTGTAAAAGCCAAGCTCTTAGAATAACATCTCTGAAAGAAACTTGTGTTTTTAGCCTTTAAAGTGAAAATGTTATAGGGGGGAGTAAGACAAAATAAACACAATTAAAAGCATAACTTCCTTTTTTTGCAGTCTCAGTGGAAATTAAAAGCTTGGTTGAACTCTCATCTTTCTATAGGTCTAACCAAAACAACCTGTCTACAACGTTTAACTCATAAACATAAAGGTATGACATATAGTATATTTATAAACAGAATACTTTTAAAATTTTCCTTCATGCCACCGTGAGTCAGATTCATGGCTTGTAGTGTCTTTGCCCTTTGGTTGAAATGAAGAAATCTGTGTTTCTCTGCTTTTTCTCGAATACGTCTTTTTTTTTTTTTTCTTTGGCAGGGTTCCATGCTGGTTGCTCCGACAACATAATTATATGTAGTTAAGTATGAGCTGCAGAGAGTGGAGTGAGAGACACCAACTAAGCGAGAAGGAGAGAGAGGGCTGGAGCACAGTGGCTTGTCATTATGGGTCTGTTTGAACCTTTTACAGAATAAGCAGCCCCAAAGTTGAGACTGGTCCAAAGGCACTCTGTACTCGGCTGCTCTCAGTCCTGCCAAGTCTAGTTTTTTCTACTTGAAAAACCCACCCTTGAAATAAACACTGTATATCATAGGGAGTAATATTTTTAGCTGTATAACCTATGGAAAATTGTCTTAGCTACTTGTGTGTCTGAGATATATATATATATATATATATATATATATATATATATATATATATATATATATATATATATATATATATATATATATATATATATATATATATATATATATATACAGATTTCAAACATTTATGTGTACTGCCGAGTGTGATTGCATTACATTACAGGATATATCAACGTTGCGCTCCACATTTCTACATCTGAAGGGAATCCTTCACCTTAAATTCAAAGCAAGAGCTCATGCAATAACACCATAACAACTCTGCTGTATGATGAAGGAGCTATAAAAAATTCTGTGATGCTTCAGATGCAGAGCTCTGTGTCGCTTTTGTACACATGTAACAGCAAGTAATTCTTCTCTACCTGACTAACACCCCCTATGCAGACCATTACCCCTGGAGAAGCCAGGAGCTGAGGCCTAACCCTCCAATGCCCCATAGTGTACCTCCACCAATACACACACACACACACACACACATTCTTTGTTTCCCCATCTTGATTAGATTACAGTGAGCGGGTTGGTGACAGCCTCTGGGCATGCCAGAGGAGTGGATGATATCTGAGCTCTGCTCCTTAGCCTTCACTCTCATCCAGTCAAGAGAGCGAGAGATAATATATCCAAAGAGCTGACCTCACCAGCAAAAACAGCCTTTAAAGAATCATGGGAACAAATTTGTCAACACAGGTCACCTCTCACAAAGACTAAAATGGCTTATTTTCTCTCTTTCCTCTGCACACCTACTGGTTGCTTGTGCCCGCTAATTTAACCCCTGACTGGCTTCCAGACCCTCGAGATGCTTGATTCCACTTTACATCAAAGCTAGCCTCTTGTAGTCAGAGTACGAGGGACAATAAGAGTAAATCTTTGATACTGAGAAGCTCTTCATTAAAGAATGTCTTAACAGAGATGCAGTCCCTTTAATATAAAACCTCATATCTTTCTCTTGACATAAAGCAGAAATGGGGCCAAAACATAAAGGGCTTTGTTCCCATTGTGGTGACTGACCACCTACCAAGGGCCCTTTAGAAGAGCACTCACCCTGGAATGATCAGGCCACTTCTCCCCCATGGCTCCTCAGGCCCATGGGCCAAACACATCCTGCCCATCTCCTGAGAAATTATTCGACTCAATGAGCACATTGAGGACAGACACGCTGGAGGAAACTAGAGCCTGCTATTCACCTACATTTAAACTCAAACTCTTCCAATCGCACGCACCCTTAAGGCTGAAGGACAAGCAAGAAGAAACCAAACACATGCTTCACTTACTGGCAACTTCCAGGGATGCGTTGTGACTCACTGCCTCTCCCAGGTAGTTCCGGGCAACACAAACATAAGAACCTTCATCCGGTTTGCTCCGTCGTCCATGGACGATGCGTAGGAAGAACAGGGATCCGCTGGGCAGTAGCATGCGCTGGGAACGGGGATTGTCCCGGTCTGTTTCCACCCGCTCCCCATCCTTATACCACTCCACTGTTGGGACCCGGCCTACCCTCTGCCTTACAGTTCAGAGTGGCAGGCTCCCCTTTGGATACGATCAGGTCAGATGGGTGCTCCACAATCCGGGGTGGGGTGTCCTCTTGGCGCAGACGGGATCCTTAGGAAATAACAAAAATATGGTACTTTGTGAGATTTTCACTAATTGATTTTATCTCACATTTTATCCACTAACTATTGTTCATAATGTAAATGCCTTTTGCCTCTTTTGATTACAGATACATTAGACATGCTTAACATCATAAGACAAATATATATATACATACTACTTTTCAATATTACCGTCACATCTCCAATATATTTCCAGAGGATATTTTCTATACAGTATAAGAGACAGGTGCTATATGTATGCAAATTGTGAGGACAGAATAAACCAAGTCTGAGTAAATTCACCCTTCAATTATAGTCAAGCATTGTTTACGTAAGCTTAGCAAAGGGTAAGTGATTCTGTCATTTCTCAGATCAAAGAACTGGAAAGAAGGGAGAAAAAAAGCCAATAGCAAATGAGAATGAGACTCCAAAAAGGTAGAAGGAAATTAAGAGATAAAAGATAACATTCAAATAAAGTGTAGGGTTTAGTGACAAAAGACTGTCATGGGGAGAAGCAGGAGAGAAGCCAATGGTAACGCCATCAGCAGTGCCAAATGCAGGGTAACACCCCTTCGCTATCTCAGGTCATTACTATTGCTCTCCGACTAGTCAGCTGTGGCTATCAAACCTGCTTTTCATGCAAATTAGCCTCCTGTTGTTAATTCCTGAAGGATGGATCGTAGAACACATTGTGCATCACCATACAACTGTGATGTGTGCGTGTGTGTGTGTGTGTGTGTGTGTGTATGCGTGTGTGTGTGTATGTATGCGTGTGTGTGTGTGTGTGTGTGTATGTGTGTATACTGTATGTGTGTGCATGTATACTGTATGTGTGTGCATGCGTGTGTATGCATGCGTGTGTGTATGTATGTGTGTGTGTGTGTGTGCATGCGTGTGAATGTGTGTGTGTGTGTGTGCATGTGCCTGTGAGTGACTAAAGGAGGGAGTCTTCTTCAGCCACCATATCTCCCAGCATAGGCTGTTGGAGCCCATTCAGCACCAATTAAAGACAGTCGACTCTAATTGGAGGCGCAGGCCTGCAATTAATTTACCCAGCATCCCGTGAACTTGCCACACTGTCTCATTTCTGTGCCCTCTGCCCCCCCCCCCATTCCTACCCCTTACAAATCTGGTGCTGAGAAGGCATATTATTCTGGTCGCCACATATTTTGGGTAAAGTCAGCATAATTAATGACAGCTCTGTGGAAAGATTAATCACTTCAATGCATTTATATAATACGGTCAATGAAATATAATTAATTCAGTACTGCAATGAAGGACATCATGATCATGAATCTTTAAAGTCTTACTTATATAAAAGTGTATGATAGTTTTTTAACATATATACAACAGTCACAATGTGAATAACTTGAAGAATAAAGATATGCATCATATAACAGCTATTTTTTTGACAAATCTAATACAAACAGAGGCTTTTCCATGGGACATGATGCAAGCTACTCCTTTTGAACTATTATTCAATAATGCACAAAAGATTTTTGTTTTGTTTTTTTAATGGCATTTCATTCTAGATTGGAAAATAATGAACTGAAATCCTTTACTTTGGACGATGGGATGATACAATTACAGCAATTTATTTCATTCAAGTCTTTGTACAAAGTAGAAAATCCAGTTTTCTATTTAGAGCAATTAAATTGAAGGTCAATCAGATGAGAATTTATGTTACAACAAAAAGAAAAAAAAAAACATCATTAGTCTTATCAAGAAGCTCTTGTGATTATGGAATTCTTTTGCTGCGTGCCATATTTTAGAAATGTTGTACAGACAAACAAAGAAAAAAAGGATGATAATTAAAACATATGAGGCAGGCAGACAGAAAACCTCAACCTATATGTCAAGGAATGAAATAGTCTGCCGTCTGAAGCTGAATATAGCTAATAAAAGATACATATACTGTCCTTCCTGGCTGTCTGAAACACTACTAGGCTAATTAACCCCCATTTGTAACCTGCACCCGTCACAGGCTTCTGAACCTACCCCTACGTTAATGAGCCCAGCCTTTTGGTCAGGCGGTCACTTGAAGCAAAGAGCTGAGCTAACATTCCTCACCAAGCTAACACACACTAGCAACTGCACCACTATCACCACCCTTCACCAGAGAAGGCTAATATGTTTTATTAAAGAGAACTTTGAAGAGCTCTGCTGCTATCTACTTTCCCTGTTGCCTTCTTGATTTTGATAGCTCCTCTCTAATTTGACTTGGTCTGAAGTGCTGGGGGTTTTTGGAGAACTATTAACTATTCAGGAGCAGCCTACTGTGAGAAGGGCTGTACGGTCTTTGATCAATGGGTGTTTACTCTGGATAATTACACCAGATCTCCATAATTAAGAGTCAGATTGAGAATACAATACATAGTAGTGTATAGTATTTTGTTACTGGGAGTAAGAATAAGCTGGTAAATAAATATTCAGCATTGAACACTAATAAGTGTTTTGTGTGAGATTGTTGAGTGGGTGAGTACATTTCAACCCATGTGTAGGTTCAAGCAAGTATCAGTTACACAATTCTATTATTCTTTCCTGGTCTCTTGATTGAATCCATTGTGTGCATGTGTGAATGTGTTGTACATGTTTTGCAGAGCTGATCCCTACAGACACATTGTGTGACCCCAGTTACTTCAGCTCCATTACCCCTCACCAGGGAAAAAAGACACAGGCGGTGCAAAGGATTATACTGGCATGCCACAAACACACCCATGCACCCGCCTCCCTCCAACTCACACTCTCCCTTTACAGGTGCAGACTTTTAGAAAATGCAAACTTTACTCTTTCAATTCATGTGCACATACAGTAAGACTTCATCTAAAACAACACAAGTATGGGGTGCACATTTCACTACTGAATCAAGCTGCTCATCGTCTCTTTCTCGCTTCATTTTGAGATGTCTTACCCTCTCTTTATTTCAAAGCGCTGCCCTTCCCTCTCCTCTGCTTCTTTCAACCGCCCTCTCTCTTATTTTCTATCCCCCTCTTCCCCCCTTCTTCGCTTCCAGACAGAGAATGTGAGATGAGCTAATGCAATACTCAGCCTCACCAAAGGGAAGCTGGGACTTCTACTGCAAGGATCTGATCGATTAGTGCCTGAGGCTAGATTCTCCTTTTCCCTTAACCCTCTCACTTGCCCAAGCGCACTCTCTGTGTTTTTTTTCCTCTCATTTATTCACACATAAAGTTAAACTATGCTTGAGGGGGCTTTTGCTTGCTGTGGAGGTAATTAAAAAAAACTAACAATTCTCTGTGACTTTTTTTTTTGCTACTAAATGAACAAAAAATAAAAACCCACAAAACCCACTGGCAACAGCCAGTAACTGAACTGAACCGCTTCAGGCCTTCTACCACAAGGGCCTGGACCCAGAGACTGACCCATATACTCACACAAGCTACATCTGTATGCATTCAAGTATTCATGAAGACCTCAGGGAGATTGGCCTGCACTGAAATATTGGCTCTTCTCCCCTAATCATTGATAGACGGGGCATGATCATGAGATTTGTGATGGTTCCCAGGAAGCCAAGGTCATTCAGCTGTCCACTAGATCTCCAGGCATACACTGTATATTAACATAGTGGCTACCAGCTTCATATTGATTCATCTGTGTCTTGGGGCTAGATGCGATTTTGAACATGCAACATGAGTTTTGAGGCACTGTGAATCTATAATTCAGTAGATAACAAAAAAAAGGGTGATATATATTAATTACGTGTTTTCATATAATTGTGTAATGAATATGAAGCTGTAAAAATACAACAGAACATATGTATTATGTCCTTTTCCATCATTTGTATTGTATCAAACAAACAAGGCTGCATAATGTATAAAGATGAAGATAATCAATTAGTCAATAAGTCCAATCAGTCAGACAACATTTTTTTAAATGTGACTACTTCTTATTTTAGGTGGGATGCTAATGGATGCTTTACTTCATAGTTTCACTTCACTCTTTCTGCATATGTTAAGACAGAAAAAGTGTTTCTGGTTGATCAGTGTTTTTATTTTTATCATTGTAGTGTGGGTAGAGGTCACATTTTAACAATAAATCCCTTCATCAACTTAAATAGGTTTGATTATTCAACTTGCCCATCCTTTGTGGTGTCATCAGAAGCTAGTAGTTCACACTAAAGTAATTCTGTTGCTGTTTTCCAACCAGGGTAACAACCGTTGTCTGCATCCATGATAATTCAATTGAAAATACTCAACTTCCTCAGTCTCTCACTTCTTTTCCACTTAACAGCATTAGTGTGCAGCATTAGTGACCATTAGCTTATAAAAATGGAGTTAGCATGTAAAAACACTCACAGCACAAAATAGTCTGTCTTTCTATTTATCTAAACCAGTGTTTCCCAACCAATGTGTGGTGGTACATTAGTCTGCCATGAGAAATCATCAGGTGTGCTGTGAAAAATGATGTAATTTCACCGTATTGGTACTGTAAGTGAGCGTGATTATAGATACATATAACAGCACACACCACTGATCCACTCAGAGCTGCTGAGCTGAGGTTGTCTTTCTTAAATTCCTACAAGAGTGTCAGTTTTGTGTTTAACTAAACAGGCTTAGGTTTTGCACTGAACAAGAAAAATCAAGACTAGATTTGCATTATCTTTCCGTAAATACACTTTTTGTGAGATTTTTCTTTGGTAGTGTGCCTTGTGATGTTTCTAATGTAAAATATGTGCCGTTGCTCAAAAAGGTTGGTAAACACTGATCTAAACTATAGACACAAATGCCAAGGCAAGAGCAATTTGTGTCTGTTTGTACTGAGAAAATGTACAGTCAGTTTACACAATGAAGCTATCAACTTCAGAAAAGTGAAGTTATATTTTGCTCATGTGTTACAAACGCTTAAGACTGAGGCAGTCAGATACAACAATCAATGAAATTATTCAGACTGAAAAGACAGGAGATGACCCTGGAAGTACAAAGAAGACTCTAAGAAGCCTAAGGACAAAAAGCAAACAACAAAATACTGGGTCAGCTCCATCAGATGCAGTGTTAATCTTTAAACAAAGCACATTTGCCCGTCACAATTAAGAGCTCACGGCACCCCGTAGGCAAAATAAACCACGCTGCATTTTACTGCTAATCATTTTAGATGAAATTAATCCATATAAAAAAAGGGAGAAATCAAAAGAAGAAGAAAGACATGAAAAAGTCAGCTATTAAGTTGCACTAAAAGCCACTTGGTTGCAATAATACATTCAAGTTCTGTGATTTTCACATGTGCCCCTGTTTCTTACTTGCCCTCTTTGCACAGTGTGAAGAAGAGGAACAGAGCCAGACACCTGCCTTTTACCACAGAGAGAAGCCACTGGGGAGAAGGACAGTGAGGCAATTTAGATCTGTTGTCGCTGTGTTCCCATGAGCTATGCAGACAGGATAATGTGTCTACTTCCTTGAACAATTAAACAACTTCACAATACTGGGTCATCCAGACCGGTTCTTAACATAAAACAAATGATGCTGAACTCACTTTGCATGTGATTAGAGGAGCAAATTTATGGTGAAGTTTGATTCCCGACTATAAAACCCTCAAGGTCACAGAATCCCATAAAAACACCTGCTGGAGTGTCAGGTGTTTGCAGCCACAGCGAGATCATCCCACACGGTATCAGATGTCCAGCTGAGCAAAGGCAGAGATATGGAATATGGATTTGTGATAAGGAAGGCCAAGCACAGTAGGGCACTCCCTATCTACAGCCCCATTAATCTGTGATTAGGGGACTTAAGAGGGATTTATGGCTGAGATAAGAGCAGAGGGCGTGTCCCTTGGGGTAGCCAGGCGTAGACTGGAGCCACGCCTGTTCAGGACGGGGGCCGACCAGTAAATGGCTGGAAGTTAAAGAAAAGGCACCCTTTTCTGTTGAATTAGAGAAGATAACTGAGAGAAGGGGCAGAGATAAGAGGTAGAAACACAGGGAGAGACGGAAACAGAGAGAAAAGCCTCAGTACAGTTCTCCTGCTGATCAGATGACATTAACAGGAAAGTGAAACTGAATCTTATGCTGTTTCAACATCAGGATCCCACCCTGGAATGTAGTGCATGAATGAGTTTGCCAGTTGCATCAGATCAGCCCTGTTTTTAATGTTACACAAGGCTATCACTTACACTCCTAAGAGGCAGGATTAAAGCCCTGTGACTGAGTGTGTATTGGGACCCAAAGGTGGGGTGAAGGAGGGGGATGATGGATATCTTTATGGCCTCTTTCTTTCCTCATCTCTTTGTCTCCGTTTACCAAACAGTCTGGGGTACGGTTACAATGCCGATACTAAATCAGCACTTGAGAACTGATATCAGTTTCCAAAAAATAGTAACTCCATCCAAATTTTGCTTTTTTAATCAAAACAGAACTGAAAGACACTACCTGATTTGACTCGAGTTTATACACAACACTGCAACCTAACGCTGTGATGACAAATACAACAACCATGATGTGTGGTTCACTTGATTCTCTGTGTTTGTTGTTACTGAATCACTGTGTGAATGATAACATGACACTATTAAAATGCTCATGTTGATACTAAAGTTAGATGGCTATTGCAACCTGTAATACTAACTTGGCACAGCAGTGAGTACTTTTATTAAAAGTCAGGAAAAAGCAATCTCTGAAATAGAGACAGATGATTAATAGGTGCTGATGTGACATTTTATAAACTACTGGTATGGATGAATATGGCTTAACAATACAAAACAGTATTTTTTTTTATAGTGATCATTATTAATTTATCTATTAATTTTGTAAGCTCAGCTTGACATAAAGTTGTAGGGTTTTTTTAATCACTACAACATTGATCTAAGTAATCACAATGTATTTATTCATTTATGCAGGTATTAGAGGTTATGCTATTTCAAGTTATAATCAGCTTTTTCCTGTTCCAAGCTTATTATATCAGCTTTTTTTATCAGCTGTGTGATATTTCCAGTAAAATGAACTCATTAGTTTCCGTCACTCAAAAGAATTGCAGCAAGAAAGTAGAACTCTGCTTCCAATATGATAAAAAAAAAGCATCCATCCTTCCTCTGGGTCATGCATTACCAATATAAGCTTCATAGCTCTCGCATAATCACAGTCAATCATCAGAAAGACACCTAACAGAAGTCCAGTCCAGCTACAGCTCCTGTTGTATTAGCTGAGAAACAAATCCCCAGGTCTAACCTGGCAATGGAGACCAGACCGGGGGTGAGACAGCTCCAGGAGACTGCTCCTTTGGGAGCATGGGGCCCATCTTGCTCTGGGGCCCCCATTTGGAGCTAAGACAATAGAAGCAGTATTTCCACTTCTGCTTCTGGCTTTTCCAAAACAGGTCTGACACTTCAGGGAGACAGTAGTCTGTACTTAAAATAGAGGAATATTGATGCACACGAAACACCTCATAAGTCAGCTAAAGACAAGACAATGTTTATCTGATTTTAATTTTTTTTTTGGGGGGGGGGGGTTTGTTGACATCTATGGATGCAGACTTACCATCCATAGACTTAGCAGATTTAGCAGAAGAACTGCTAAATCACAAATATTTTGATCAATTATGGTCTGAGTGTATGTGTTAATTCATTTACATTGTCAGTAACATACTAACAGAACTATGCAACGATATATGGGGGAAACTGTGCTATTAAATAATGCGCTTTCAACATAACCCAGGGGACACAATTGTGGATGAGTTGTAGCTCCTGATGCGAAGCTGCTCCAGTGAGTGTCATTAGACACAAATAAAAGCTGTCAAACTCCACAGAAGGCCACAAGGGCAGAATTCATTCCTGCAGGATAAATGTACTTCCTATGCTTTATTATATCCTCTCACAGAGGCAAGTTGGAAATCGGTAGTGGAAAAGACTGGAATGCTTGTTAGGAAGCTGCCTGTCAAATTGGCTCTGGAGACCAGGCAGATGGGCTGAAGACTTGAGCTGGATGGATTCAAGCTAAGAGTCGATCTGCGTGTGTTTCTGTCTAACTAGTCTCAATTTATCAAGTTATTCACAGTGTATGTTTATGAGGAATTCTGTGCGGACTCTTTAAAATTCTTCAAGCTCCTTCTACATATTCAGATTGATGACCTAGGAAGAAAACCAACACCAGTGTCAGGGATGTCATTCCCTTAGCAGGGTAGAGACCCCAGGAAAATAGGCGTAATTAATATGGAGCCCAGATGCCAGACTTAGACCCTCCATTAGAAAGCTTCTCTGTGCATCACAGTCAAGGTTGGAGCATGGTAGGGATTATGGAACAGAAGCACAGGGGAGCACGAGCGGGCAATTACTTCTTGTTTTTGTTTTCCAGCATTGCCAGTTTTTAATGAGGTTTGACCAGTGCGATCTCAGTGATACATCAAAGCCGCCAGCTACAGCAGGAAAAGAGAAGCAGGGGTAATTGAATATGCTGGTACATTTATTTCCCAACAGGGAATGGCCACAGTCTCACTCCTAACTTCCTCCATGAGCTGCAAGACTGGAAATCCTCGAGAGATCAATACAATTGTTTTCCAGCAAAACAATTTGTTTAATATTTCAAAAACTAATATAGTTAAAAGTAGCCATTATAAACACTGTTAAATGCATGGTATATAATTTCTGCCACATAAGATCTCAATCAAAACAATAGGGAGTTTAAGTACCCACAGGCTTCTAGGACTTTGTGTGAGAGGTCTAACCTAAAGCTCCATTATGGGGAAAAAAAAAAATCAAGCTAATAAAAGGTTATTGGAATTATAATGAGTACACTTACACAAGCAGTTAAATGTTTGGACACACCTTCTCATTTAAATGATATGAGATGGACTGCACACGGCCAACAAGTGCTCAGCATCACTGGAAACTTCAAGACTGTCGGAAAACATTTCGGGTGTCTCCCTCGTGAAACGCCTCCAGAGAATGCCAAGAATGTGCAAAGCAGTAATAAAATCAAAAGATGGTTAATTTTAAGAATCTATAATATATAACATATTTTTTTGTTATGTGACATTTTCTTTAAAGTACACAATTCCAAATGTGTTCATTTATGTCGGTGCCTTCAGTGAGAATCTACAACATAAATGGTCATGAAAATAAAGAAGGAAAAAAAACAGGCGAGTCCACATATTTGGCTGGTAGTGTACATGCACATAAAGACATCCATCCAAATAAACAGTTTACATAGTGAAAATGTATATTAAACCAATCTTGTGTATCTATGCGAGGATAATTCATTAACAATAGTTGTTTTTTTTTAAGTTTTCCAGTGGTGGCAGATCCCTCTTTTGTTCCTTCAAACACTTTCTGGAAAAGGTCATCTTTAACATATTTACTTATATCCAAAATCCTCTGTCAAAATGTTTAATTTTGTTTTGTTTGATTCACTGGAAGGTTGAATCCTCCTTGAAACCAGAATAATACGAGCATACCCCACATCTATCAATTGGAAAATTCCACTACTAAAAAGGCCTAATTTAAATTATGCCACATGCTTTTTACATGACACCTGTCAAATTTAGAATAATATTATCTTTGGAATTATTGTGGAATAATAGCCCATATGTAAATGCATTTAGTTAGATTGCAGTAACAGAAACAGAAACATTGCAGTCCTTATAATCATGCCATGTAATCTCTCTAATAATAAATGACATAGTTCTGTGACATTTTAATGTAACTTAAAATCATGGTAATTGCTGTCACAACCATTATTGATGAAAATGTCACCTGGTATGTTATTCTGGCAGAAATTATGTTTATGTAAGAGGTAATCTACTGAATTTTTATTCCCACTATGTTGAGTTTATAATCTCATTCTGCTTTTTCACTGTAATGAAATAGTCATATGTAACATTAAATATTACCATAACCAAATACAAACTTCTCTGTATTCCAATACTGTTAGGAAAATGTTCAGGTCAACAACATGTACAATAGATAATAATATGGAAATGGTACATAATACAATTCCAGCATAAGTGGATGGGATGACAATTTCACGCTGTATAATGTGTCAAAATTTCAGAAATGACACCACGAGCGTTACAGTAATGCCTCCTTCAACACAAAAGCTGCTGCTTCATCACTTTTGTGTCTACAGCAATTAAGTATAGTGTCTTCTCTTCCCAAGGTCACCGAGTAGACCTGGTGCAGTATTTCTGTTCCATCAGATGCCTGTGAAAGGTGGTATGGAGTTGAGAAAACACATTGCTGGGGGAGCAGGGTCGGAAGAAGGACCAGCACACTCAGCTGGCACAGTCCAGCCACAGAGAGTATGGCATTTGGGCTCAGGGCCAAGAAAAAGAACAGTTCTGAAGAGATGCCAAAGTGAATCAGGGCAGGCACGGCCAAAAAGCACCTAATGCTTTTTAAATGTTATTTAGTTGATGGAAGCACTGATACAGGCCTACTGCTGGACCAGTGTTGTGTTACAGTCCCTGAGAGCACAGTGGATGACCTTAACCGCTTATGTAGGCTATTCTAAATGTTCGGCCAAACACATTCTCAAGCAAATCTCAGACAGCTGGGTGTTGAAAGGGAATTTCAGTTACAGCATTCAGTCGAGGGCACAACAGTAATGTGTGAGCGCAGAAACTTGGCACATTTCCTTCTGCTGCCCTTTAGGTTAAAAGGGTAAGCGCAGAGCACATAACACTGGAGTGTCAATGTGTGCAGGCTTGTGTATGTGCATGCATGTTTGTCCGTAGCAGTGGTTCATAAACTGTTCATAGCTGAGGATATGAGGTATTATTAAAGTCAAACGTGGCTCCCAGAGGCATAGCGTAGGTTAAGACTCAGTGGAGCCAGTTCCTCATGTGGCAGGATCCCAGAGACACCAGCACGGGCCTGCTGAGTGGGGCATGGCCCCGATCCAGCTAAATGGAACACAAATCGCCCCAAACTGTTCAAAACCTGGCCTGGAAAAACTGAAGTACCATGTGATGCACAGTAAATATTTGGTCAAAATTAATGAAGGGGCAAAGGCTGCCAAGAAGCCTTTTTCTAGACATCCATAGAGGGGAGACTGTGCCCAGTCTGGCATTAAAATTAAATTTCCTTCTGCAGACAAATGCTTACTACCCTGTCTGCTTTCCAGCACCCACTTACCACGTCCTCTCCTCAAACCACATACCAACTGTCCAGGTACAGCATGTATCTAACAAAATACTGTTTTCCTTTCATGTAACTGAAAATGACTTGATCATAAATGCTTCCCAGTCCCTTAATTCCCATCTGTCTGTTTTCTACATCTGATAACAGAAATACTGTCAGACATCTGAATGAAATTTCTTAAGAAATCTTGTTTTGCTTCCGAGTTGCAGACAGAGGAGGAGGGGCAACCCAGTGTGTGCGAGACAGCTGCGATGACAAATGCAAGATAGAAAATATCCCTATCACCAACCGCCGTTCAAACAGTTTTGGAAGTGGAAATAACCACCCTTTGGACAATGCTGCTTTTTGCAGTGATACTGAATTTAATTTGTTTTCCAAACTTAAAAAGTGATCACTGAAGGAGCTAATAAATAGACAGGCCTTTTCACAACTGACAAAACTTGAATGACTTGCAAAACATGAAGAAAAATGTAGCCTGTCTGGTCAATCTATAAACAAATTGATAGAAAATTAACTTTAAAGCTCATTCTTTAGATTTTGTTAACACTGTTTGCATCTTGCACATTTAAAAGCAACTTTGAAATTAATTGTAAAGATATTTGTATTGGGAGAAGTCACATACATTCCTACATACAACAGAACATTTACAAAAGATGTCATTAAAGTATGTTCAGAAGTGGGGCACCTCAGTTGCCTTTACTGCATGTCATTCATTTGCTTCTCTCCTGTCTTTCCTGTCACTATAATGTCACTACAATGAAAGCTGAAAGTGCACCAAAAATATATATATAAAAATTATAGAGTGCAGAGGTGGAGACAGGAGTGAAGGAGTGAAGGAGTGAATACGCTGCTCTAAATGGAGGGGAACATGAATGAAAGTAAGAGAAGGGATAAACACTGCTTGTCAAAGCTAAATGTCAGAAAGAATCACAGTAGTCAAGAACGACAGCATTCATCATCAGCCTTCAGACGTCTCACAACAATGCCCTCTAAGGCAAAAAGTGAGATTACTGATGCCAAGTGCATGGAGGAAAGGAGGTTAGTCTGTAAACTTAAAGTGCACTTTTAATCGTTGGAGCTGCGAAGCTTCCGATTAAGACTTGGTGACAGACATGAGGGCAAATGCAAAAGCAATCTTGTGCTTAAAGCCTGAAGAACCTGTCTCTCATCCAGCAACTACAATTGTTATTCAATTAGAGCTTTCATTGTGAAAGCAAAGAAAAGGTACGTGGGCGGGAGGGAGAGAGGGAGTGATTGCAGAAAAGAAGGATTGAAGAAAGTTGAAGGAAACTCAGATTGTAACATGGAGGCGCAATAATCAGCCCTGCAAGTCTTCCATATGTTAAAAGTTTGTTTAAAAGCTTTAAAAAATGAAAAACCAACCACCTTTTGTTTCATAATACAGTAAACAAGTAATCAATGAATTGAGAATATAATCAGCAGGTTCACTGATAATCAAGACAACCATTTGTTGTGGTCCAATTTGCGTGAATCTACTGGAGCAGAGCAAAATATATTTATGTGTTGGATATTCACCAAGGTAGTATTTGAAGCTTCCTCACCATGGTTACAGTTGAATGGTGGGAGCAGCTCCAAAAGAGGTCCTATAATACTGAATTGCAAGGTCACCTTCTCATTAATTATGTTTTCCAGTGCTTCCTCTTAAATAGAGCGCACCCCTCCTACTTTTATCACCGTCTTTGTGTAACAGAATTAACCCCGAGGAGCTCATACATACATAAAGTTGCTGATGCAGCTCTAGATCAGAATGTCTTTCTAATGGTTTGGATCAATCGCGCTCTGACTAGTTGAAAATTTCAGAATAAACAGAAAATAATCTCTGATGGATGTTAAGGCCATCAAAGGCAAAGAAAGGAGACCTTGTCACAAAAGGGAATCTTAAATACATCAGTATGGCTAAGAGGGGGAGGAACCTAAGACATTAATCAACTAATTAGCAGTCTCTCTTTTAACTGCTAATTTAATCTATTCCTCTCAGCCTCTTTAATGGTATTTTCCCCTGTCAGTTATAACCAAAGAGAGGTTTAGCATTTCAAAAGTGTATCCAGGCCTTGCAATGAGAGGGTAATAGAATGGTCACTGAGGCTGGGAGGAGGCCTGAGCTCAGGGAGTGAGAAAGAAAAGAAGGATACTGGGGAAAGGCTGTCGTCACTGCCATCTCTCAGTCTCCCCAATGGAGAAAATGAAAGGGAGGGAGGTCTGAGGCTTTTTAAAATGCATAAGACAGAGCACCCCACAGTAGGCATAGCTGCTCTACCACAGCAAACGTCAGGCCCAGGGCAAGCCTTCTGGGAGTTCCTGAACATGCAGAATTTAGATATGTGAGGGTTGTTGGCGGTGCTACCCCTAACCAAACCCACAATGCAATGCTGAAGCTTTCAACCACGATCTTTTATTTGCTCAGCACTTCTAAAAATCCACCTCACCTCTTCCCCCAGATGTCCACCTTTAAAAGCAAAAACAACACCAGCGTCCTTGCCTCGTAGCCTACCACTATCACCCTAATCAGCACATTCTCTGCCATGAGGGACCAAGAAGAATACGCAACGTGAGCACACGAGAGTCAGATCAAGAGTATTCCCAGAGCTGGTGTATCTTGGTATGTTTGACTGCTCTGTCCTCCACTCTCTTTCCTGCAACCCCCCTCCACACCCTGGGGTAGCCTTTGTGTAGCCGCAGCCCCCACCACCACCACCACCACCACTACCTCCCCTTCGCACACCCTTCTCTTCCCCTCCTCCATGCCTTACAATCACCCTGTTAAGGGGACACAATGTGGCCTCCCTGTCCCCACAGGCTTTTACTGCGTGTCAGGCTGCTTTATTTAAGAAAAGGCTCTGCACTGACCAGCCACAAAAAAAAAGGCAAGTCTTAAAAAATTGGGCCAAAACAAAACAAAAAAAATGTAGGGGGATGGGTAAGAGGATGAAGAGATTCCCTTAACCACCATTCACAACCACACACAAACACACACCCCTTCTCTATGTCGCCTCTTCCTACTCACATCTATATTAGTGAAGCCATGGGGAAATAAATCCACAATGAAGCGGGATCAAGTAAACATGCATATGCTGTGTTGAATCACATCTGAATTAGCATTATGTAATTTGCTCACATTACTCTGTCTGCAATACATGGAATACATTTTGCATTTCTCATTACAGCCTACAAAGCTGTGGGAATTGTAATGCAGCATTGAAGACAGAAACCAGATGACACCTTTCATCCTATAAGGACAAGCCATTTATCACTTCCAAAACAAGTGGCAAAAGGGAATGTTTGTCCTCTGTGTCAAATGCCAGAAAAAAATACATTAACTCTACTGACTGACCCACGAGTCTAATATCCTGGACGTGACTGCTGCTGCTTTTTAGTATCACCCAGGTCCAGACTGAAAAGCTTATATGAAGTTATGCTCCAGAGTATTCTTAGTGTAGGCAGATTAACTCTGTCTGGCCATTCAGTTTTGGAGCTCAGACAGACAGCTCAACACGCAAAGTGATACTAAATGAATCACAACAACACTTGAACAGCTCTTCAGTAACTGATGAGCAATGCTGTTTTAATTCACACCATCTAAACTAAACGGTGCTAAGCCAGTCTAGTTAATTCCTGAGGAATTTAAACTATCAAGAGGTTGGTGTAAAGGGCACGGGGATGTCTCTCCAGTTCCATAAATTAGCCTAAATCCTCTGATTCTGCTATGCCTATCACTTGAGCCGCAGCCACGGCAAATTACAAACTATTGACGTCAGATGGATTTGCTAATTAATCCAATTAAGCAGATCTTTTAGGTCATTAAAGGAAGAGCAGTTGGGGAAAGCAGATCATTAAGAGTCACCGCCTAATTTATCTGCCCTCAGACAAACTGCTTTGAAATGTTTATCTACTCCGTCATTAACTACTCAGCCAAGATTCACATGAACAGGAAGAGGACATGGCTGCCCTCCTCATGCATTCCTCCATGTGGTTTCACTAAGCCAAAGTCGGACTAATCCAAGGATCTTAGGGTGTAAAACCCTGCTTGATTTGGATTAGGATCAGATTAATGTGTATTAGTGAAGTTATAAAGATATGGCTTAATGGACACTGTCACCTCACATAGGTGTACCACTTATTAACTCGGGGAAAGAACAGACGCACTGATCTTTCCCATGTGTTTCAAGACAGCACCAGCTACACACACATGACATTAAACCAGGGAGGTGAACTCTCACCAATATAACTATTTGCAAACACTATTAAAACCAGGATTTGTGACGGACTGGTTATAATAAGTCTGTTTTCAGGCCAAGTGAAAAGTAATGGTAAGATGACAGCAGACAGAGATGGGTCTCACCTGTGGTCTGTGGTCATTAATTGGCCCCCAGCCTGCTGTGTCCTGTCATATCATCATGATGTAGGGGGTGGAAGGGCCTTGCAATTTATCAGCACTTACGAGTCAATTTGTCAAGACTCCGTAGTCTAGGTGCTGCTGTGGGGCCACGGCTGATTTGCAGGGCAGCGTGCCAACAACACATATTTTTTAACAGCACAAGAGACACATTCCTGGGCTTTGGACATTATTACTCCGAGTTGTCAACCACACTGAAGCAAAATTAAAAAGTCTACTTTCACCTTTATATTGGCCTCATGAGCAATATCAACCAATATTAAGTGGAAGAAGTAAGTCATCTTAATAAGTATTTTCTTTAATGCACAGATGAATAAAAGGTCAAAAGCTTAAAGCGAAAGCTGAGATCAGTCAAATAAAGCTCTATTTAGATCAGAGTATAATTTATTTAAAAGCTTTTCCTTCTTTGTAATAATATCTCTGCTGTGAGTGTAAGGTCTGACAAGAACTTCAAGGAAAGATAACTAGCTTTTAGTGTATTACAGAAGGATGCAGTACATGATAACAACACTTAGTGCAACATACATCTTACATACGTATCTGTAAGATTAATGTCCACTTAACACATATCATCATAACACCATTAAAGATATTATACTGGCGAGATTTGATGCTTTCCGTATACCAACACGAAGTTGCTTAACCTCCAATTAGCAGCAAATGTACAATCTTTTTCTGCCAAGTGGTGTGTAATTCAATTTTCCTGACACTAACATCTAATCCTAGACCAATCCTTTGCGTATCTGCCGCCCAGTCCATCTTTATTAACAGGGACCATTCTCACGCCTCTCCCCAGAAAACATCCCCAGACATCCACACAGCAAGGCGTAATTGGAAACCACAATGTCTCATGGTCTTTTTCACAGGGTAAGACCATTACTGACTGAGCCCAGGCTCAAGATCCGGCTGAGGCGGACGCAGACCGAGCCAATCCCACCAACTTCTCAATGCTTACCTCTGACCCTACTTCCTGTTTAGGTGCTACACTGATCCCTACAAAAGAGCTGTAGTGTTACAAGCATTTCCTATTGCCACATCTCAACCTCCCTACGGAAAACAAAGAGTCAATTCAGGAAATTAATGAGGAAGCGGGAGTCAACTTTAAATATGGATGAATTTCTGCAGAACCCAACTGACAATCCACTATAATAAGCCTCAAGCAAATTCAACCATGATAATCGTTATGTGTTACTATGTGAGTTCACATAAAACACTAAAAATGACCACTTTGAAAAGTTTGCACAACTGAGTCATGACACTACTCTGTATTATTATGCATTCACCCTTCATTGACTTTTAGAAACATCTGGAAACAGATTAATAATTGGAAAGTGTAGGCCATGATGGATTTTTAGGTTTTAACTGGAACACAATTATTTCGGCTCACACTAAATTATACAGACGTGTCAAAGTCTCAAGAAACAGCATTGAAGACCCTCAGTGCCACTGCTGTTTCTCAGCTGAGGCAAGTTTGCTACAGGAGTTAATACAGGCTTTGTGCAACTTTGACTGAAATGCCCCAGTAGCTCTCACATTCAGGACATCGTTCTGTTAATGTCAGATAATGGGGCAGTAGGCATTTGCTTCTTTGCAACTTAGAAAACAACTGACCTGGAAAACCCCAGCTATCATGGTCCAGGGGTTCTATAAAAAACATCAATGTGATGGCTGAAGAGGAAGAATGTGTTAGATAATAAGAACTATAATATAGGGGCCAAACTGCTGCAGCTCCACTTCAACTAAACTGAATTAAAACATGTCCAAGAGTCACAGCTGAAATATAAGCTCCCACATTTGATATGCTGCAGATTGTCAGATCATAACATGAAAATGTACCATTCAGCATTAAGAGTCATTCTCGGGGAGAGTCATGACATACATGGAAATATGGTCTCCATAGGGGCTTGCCTGCTGTCTATATGACCGATGATAGCTGCTGCTCTCCACTGATCCTACACAGCTTCAGCACTTTGTGTAACTTTGTGTGTGCTCAGCTGTTAAAACTTAGGACACCCCCTTTACACCATTACATTTGACTTTCTGAGTCAAGAAAGAGAAAAAAAATACACACAGTGAGCATGTGCATTAAAATAATGTTTCCTTCATGACAAAAACGCATAGATGAGATTTATAAGACCCAGACTTATGCATACAAGTGCAATGTTTGCAAATAATAATCTTTACACCTCCCCTGCAGGAAACACAATGCACTGAGTAGGTATTCATTGTGGCACTAAATATTAATGCAATAATCTGAACTGAAATCACTGAGGTTTATTCCTTTAAACTCAATAACTGAAAAAAATGAATAAAATAATAATAATTAAAAAATACTATTTTCACTGTCTTACCTGAGCACACATGGAGAATTCCTACTAGAAATACAAATCCAATAGAAGTTGGAGACATCATTCAACGTCTCTCTTATAAGAAAATGTCTTCTTTATTCCAAATTATTCAAAAATCAATTCAGACATTTGCTTCCTCATGTCAAACTGCAAAATAAGTTGACAGGATTTAGTCTGAAAATGTATATAGTCCAGGTTTTGTTAGTAATAAAAAGGCAAAGATCACCACAGTCCAGTTTGTGAAGAGGTTGCTTTTCTCACGCAGGTTTTTTTTTTTTAAATGGGTGAAAGGTAGAAAAAAAAAACAGGAAGATCTTTCAACACATGACTAGTTTCAGTAGTTGTGTTGTACTGAATGATTAAGAGTTAAAGTAGAAAATGTGAGTTTAGAAGAGACGGAGCTTTATCCTTTCTCCGAACGCATCCCGTTGCAGCCGTGCGTGTACAAACCAGCCAAGACGATCTCATTGAAAATATTTCCTTCCTTTGTGCGGTGCATAAAAAAGTACAAAACAATAAATCCAATGAAAAGTGGGTGAAATAAACGCGCCGGAGTCCACGCGTAAAAGCTGTATCCTTGCAGTCACATCATTTCAGTCCAGTTTTCAATCTGTCACTTGAGATCGGAAACTTTGCGCGTTAGTCCTGTCCTCCCTCATCCAGCAGATCCAGACAGAAGGTCAGTCCAACTTTTCCATCACTTTTTCATCGGATTCTCCTCTGCTGCAGCTCGGATGGCTCCTGGTGCGCGTCGCAGATCCGAACCTCAAGCGTAAAAGGGGAAATCCGGATTCATATCCACTGCGTTTCATTCAAGGAAAAGCAGAATGCCTGTGCGCCTTTCTACCCCCTCCATAGACCCGACAATGTTTCCCAGAGAAGAAATTTAACCTCTTCCCGCCTGGATCCTACACAACACCCCAGTTTCACACAGCAGACGCGCGCGCACACTCACACACACACACAGACACTCTCACACACACGCGCGCGCACCGATGCTTGCATTTTCTTCAACTATGTCCAACATTTCAAAGAACTATGCACAGCAATTCGGATCTGTTGTTTTTATTCCTTCTGCGGTTCCAGACTAAAAACAACCGTAATATTATCCTCCAATGATATCCCTACAGGGGCTTAAAGTATACTTCTGGATCTCAAAGGTTATTATTTAATGACTCTAACATATTTAAGGGTTTGCTTTGTCGGCTGTGGTTAAATAGTCCATTTATAATCTGAAATTTGCTACTTTTGGCAGCCCATAAATTAAAATAATGTAAGTCTTTATGAGGACTTTTTTGGTTTAAGAAAATGGGGAACATGACAGCTTCTTTTAAGCTTGCAATCCTTATGTATTTATTTAGTTACTTGTGTTACTATATTGCTCAGCATACTGCATATTACATACATACAAACAACTGACTTGTCCTTTTTAGATCCAGGATATATACAATGATAACTCAAATATGACTTTCTATATTATGTTTGGAGGTTTCGACTACCTATGCAATACAGACATACGTCTTATATGAAAAATATATCGACCAATATTTGTTCTTCATGAATCCAGGATGATAGCCTATATAAACATGCAATAAAAGTGTGCAGCCTGCTACTTCTTTGGACCTCTTAGATATTTATTTTAGATATGCGATAAAGTATTTATATTTATGCAAGGTTCCTGGTCTAACATATACATTTGCGGGGGAAAACAAACAAAACAAAGAAAAGAGTTTTGGATACTTTTATACACCTCTAGCTGAGCCCACCTTCATCTAAGGCTCGTCTGGTTCTCCATACAGTAGATTTCTAACCAAACAGCGCCCTCCAGTGGCGGACATAGGACTCAATAAAACAAACTGGTGTCAATAGGAACAAAGTAATAGACCTGGGTCAATGCAGATGTTTTGACCAGTTAAGGCAGAAACCAATATCATTAACTGGTATTAGAAAAAAATAGCTGCATCCTATTTAACTGTATTACTCTTAGGCATTGGACTTGTATCAAAACAATGAGGATGCCGTTGTACTTTGACACTTGCAGATATCAACATGACTGCTCTGAAAAAAATGAGAACAAGCCCAGAGGTGATGAAACTGTTACTGTTTTCAAAGATATTGTGTGCAGAACATTAATTATAATTTTTTCCACAGTGAATGAAATAACAGCTGAATGAATACCCAGGACTCAACAATTGAAAAACAACACCATGACTGTTTTAGGCCAGAGGTCACCAAGCCTGGCGTACAAGATCAACTATCCTGCATGTTTTAGATATATCCCTTTTCCAACACGTCTGATTCAAGGGATAAGCTTATCATCAAGGTCTGCAGAAGCCTGATAACTTCTGTCAGGTATACTGGAACAGGGAAAAATCTAAAATATGTAGGATAGTACATCTCAAGCACCATGGTTGGTGACCCATTTTAGGGAGTACACTGTTGCTGATAATGTAGAAAGATAAATAAAGATTAAAAAAAATGTACATCTTTGCATGAAATGATTGTGACATTGTGGTTTATTTTGGACAGATAAAGTCTAACTGTGAGTATGTGGCCACTCCACCTGGTCAAAGGTGATGTATACAAATAGGAATGAAAAGATGAATGTTCTGTTCTGGCTTTATGGGAAAAATTCTATTATGTACATATGAAAATCAAAACTCGTCGTTGAATATTTAACCATTCTCATTAATAACATTTGTTCATCAATGCTCCATAAAATTGACCTGTGTCCAAAGTCAAAATCATTCCATCTTTATGAGCAGCGAAAATACAAACAGATATTTGTTGTGTTACTGCAACAGTTACTACAGTGTCAGAAAAGACAATAAAATAACCCATTTTATTCCACAATTTAAACAAGAAAGAACAATGCAAAGTATTTGGTTCTTATCAAGTAAAAAACAAAACAAAACAGAGATTTAGAAGTTTTAGATCTTTTTGTTTGACGTGTTAATTTCAAGTGTTCATACATTTGTAGACATGCTTATTTCTGGATTTCATTCAAGATATCTTGTCACGTGAAATAATCTTGTTGCCTGGACAGATATTTCACTTATTTTGAGTACCTTTTCCCTCAGATTTAGTGTTATTTTGTTTTTAGACACCTTTTTTTCCACTGATACTGTTGTGTACGGCCCTGCCAGCAATTGCCAGAATCCTTCTCCTGGTCTGATTTGGACTTGTTGTGTTACTTCCCATACGTCAGACTGAACAGGTTGACCCAATCCAGTCTGTCTTGGTTGACCAGTGACAGGTCCGGTTGTACTGAAATGTTTCTGAAGATGCACAGTGGCTGAATAACTGATGCTCAGTCTCCAGGCTCCAGCTCTGGTGTCATGACCAAACTGAAGAGAGAGTGTGGACAGCCATGTTCCCCTCTGGTATCTATATTTTGACAATGATGTGAAGATAATTTTGTGATATTTTTAAGCAAATTATCAGAAATCTTAATGTATTCTGCACCAAGCACGAAAACACTGAGGCAAAATCAAATGTAATGTAATCTAATCATATTTATATAGCACCAAATCATAACACAAATTATTTCATGATACTTTACATATAGTCAGACTCTAATTTACAGAAAGCCAACAGAGTTTTCCTGAGAGACGGAGAGAGAGAGAGAGAGAGACAGAGAGAAAGAGAGTGACAGAGACAGAGGCAGAGAGAGAGAAACAGAGACGGAGAGACAGAGAGAAAGAGAGTGACAGAGGCAGAGAGAGAGAGAGAGAGAGAGAGAGAGAGAGAGAGAGACAGAGACGGAGAGGCAGAGAGAGAGAGGCAGAGAGAGAGAGAGAGAGAGAGAGAGAGAGAGGCAGAGACGGAGAGGCAGAGAGACAGAGTCAGAGAGAGAGAGAGGCAGAGACGGAGAGGCAGAGAGACAGAGTCAGAGAGAGAGAGAGAGAGAGAGAGAGAGGCAGAGATGGAGAGGCAGAGAGAGAGAGGCAGAGAGAGAGACAGAGTCAGAGAGAGAGAGAGACAGAGTCAGAGAGAGAGAGAGAGAGAGAGAGAAAGAGGCAGAGAGAGAGAGGGGCAGAGAGAGAGACAGAGGCAGACAGAGAGAGAGAGAGAGAGAGAGAGAGAGAGAGGGAGAGAGAGACAGAAACACAGAGACAGAGGCAGAGGCAGAGACAGAGGCAGAGAGGGCGAGAGAGAGAAAAAGAGAAAAAGAGAGAGAGAGAGAGAGAGAGAGAGAGAGAGAGAGAAGGGGAATATGGGGATACATACAGTACTTTCCCACTTGATCTCATGATCTCTGTCATTTTACACATTTTCATCCAGGACAGTAGGTATGATCCACGATTTGAGTGCATGTGGTCTAGGAGTAACTGCAAAGTACACACCAGTCAGAAACATAACTAACACAATCAGATAAGAATCTGTCTTTTGATTGTGTACTTATCTGCTTCTGATTGATATTATATTTTAATACACTATTCTAACTTGTCCTTGTGGGGTTTTTTGTTGTTGTTTTTTTATGAAAGCTTTCAAAGATCGTTATCTGTAAAATGGTTTCTCATTTAATAACTAGAGAAACTCAATTATCAAAGTTCTCACCTAGAAACTTCAAATATGAATGAATCTGAGAGGGTTCACTGCCAGAGGATGTGAACATTAAAGAAGTTTACAATTAACGGTCAAAGAATTAAATGTGAAAAAAACTCACATTAATCAGTGTTTATTCTCTTCCTCATTTTTCTTGAATTTACTGCAAGTAATGATGACTAATCTCCATTCAAAGGAAACTGTCTGTACACCCTCCCTTACAATCAACCCAGAAGAAGCAGTAAAATAGTGTATTATCGAAGGCAACATGGTCTTTTTTATATATCAAAGTCACTCCATTTGCACAAGTTTTTTCAACTGACAAGACAAAAAAGCTTTAAAACATGTCCACTCCTTAACATCTAACATTCTACTGGGTTCAAACTTGAACACACAATACCACAAAGAACTATATAAGTTCTGTCAAAGACTTTCTGAAGGCTACTGCAGGTTACTTACGTTGTAAAACCTGGTCACATTTGTGTGGTTTGTTGTGAGAGTGTCTCAAAGTCTGATGGTTTTGATGAAATCCAAGGTTATCAGTGATCCGTTTGCACCAGTGAGACTTTTGCAACCAGTTGACACGATGGGCTTGTACAGCTTTATGGTCTCTAGGTACTCCGAGCATGACCAGCATGGCAAAAAACACCACCAACAAACACACAAGCTGCATGTTGATGGCCGACAAAGAACCTGTCCACTTCAGGAGTACAAGTAGGAAGCACAACCACACTTGTGCAGCTAGTTCAGTGCTGGCAGACTGGTCCCTTTTTACAAAATACTATCATGGTAGTTTCATAAAAAGTTCTTCTTGAAGGTTCTTATGTGACGATGTGCTAAGACTGCTGTACCAGGATTCCTTCATGCTGTAACCCTCAAGATCTGCCAAATACATACACCCCTGCAGGCTTGGCAAGGCTTGCAAATCCAGTGACAATGTTTCTCCCAGAGCATGATGGGACCTTAATGAGGGCAACCCTATACAAATTGTGCACAGCAAAGTTCCCCTTTCTGTCTCACCATCCCGTGGCTCAATAGACAGACTGTCCTCTTATCTTGCCCGGCCTTTATGTCTCATAATTCCCCTTTTAATATTCACAAGGAGTTTGTGGACGTTCGGTCTTTTCCTTATGATGTTTCTATGCGTGCAGCAGGACAGCGGATTCCGTAGGCAACACGCTGCGATGCCTTTCAGTTGTGTTGGACACCTCACAAAAAACTAGGCCCCCCCCTCAACGTAAGGGTGACAGGGTGACCCACAGGAGGGGTGAGGAGAGGGAGTCCACATTCCCCTGTTGTCTGACTAAGACTATTTAATGGCTTTCATTCCAATCCCACAAGCACACCAAACAAGATGGCTTGAAACAAAACCTTCCCCATATGAAAAGATGGTCCCTGTTGCGAGGCAAAGACAACACCCTTTCCCCAAAGACTGGAAAGAATGAGAAGAAATTTCCAACCATAAACGAACTGATACGTTTTAGAATTTGATACGTGGCGTGCTGAGATTTATGTACTCATTATATGATGCAAACAGAAACTTCAAAGAAGCAGCTACAGTCACCTTGGGTGGAACTTCCAACTATAGTTCATTTAGTCCCTCCATACAGGCTGGGCTGTTGGCATACCGCACATGCCTCTTATTCACTACAGCTTTCTATCATTCCGGGCCCGTCCTTGATGAGCCGTCCTTTTACCGATCCATTGTCCAGCTTTTCTTTTATAAGACAGCAATTCTCACTTTTAGGCTTTGCAAGTTGGCTACGAACAGTGAAGGCCAAGGCGTTTGGAAACGATAAATACATAAATAACATAAAGTAAATCTACTCCATTTAATTCAGTACTTTGTGCATTTCCATCAGTAAACAGCCAGAGGATATCTCTGTCACGCTTCAGTTTTTGGGCTGTGAAGCATGTTACAGTTACATAAGCACCTCATCACAGATCAAAATAAGTATGTATTGTGACCGAGTGAACTGATCAGGAGTTGAATATCCTGTGACAAGAAAGAGCAACACTTAACAAGACTCTTTTATGCTCATATTGTTGACATAAATGCATGTGGAATAGATGTGGTGAAACTAGCCACAATGCTGGCTGTCAAATGGTCTCAATTTTTATAATTTAATGTCTTTGTCCTCGTTCCCTCACCAAACTCGATTGTGCAACAAAGGCAAAAACAGCCTAAACATATGGAATTGTACTTTCCCCACTGAGGCGACTTAGGATCTCTCGAAACATGTGGAAACCTCTCATTTTTACAACTTCCTCTTGAATGTAACTGTTGCATGATTGACGTGGGGTCATTTGAGTGTGCAGGATATATCTGCAGGATGAATCACGCCAAGTACAGACTGCTTTGTCATGCAATGTCCTCATGAGGAGGAAACTCTAAATTTTCCTCTCAGTTGAAAATGGGATGATATTGAGGTGGCATGACAGATTGTTAACTGGGGACGGACAAGTGAGGAGATGGTGGAATAAATATTTAGATGATAGAAAGGAGAGGTGACCTGTAGTCTATCATATCAATCTTGTCAAAAGAGGCAACAAATCTGTCTCAGTGGTTGATGCATGAGGGATGAAGGTCTTGGAACTTATTTTACTCAGATGATTGCACTAAAAACAACTCTGAGGAACAGTGTTTACATTTTTTTATGACGCTTTTTCCACTCCAACTCGACAACAGACAAATATTTAGAAACATGCTTTTTTATTCCATTAGATTTGTCTGATTTTAACAATGAAAATGTGCTGCAATGGATAATATAACAAGCATTTGAATTACAACACACTGTTAAACATTACACCAGCGGTTTCCAACATTTTTGACTTCTGACGTGATAGAAAAAAGGGGTGTGTAGACGGCTCACATTTCACACATCTATGAGTTGTAACAGTTCCACCAAATAGTGATGTTTTCCCCCTAAACCTCTCACATGGATTCATTTCAGGAAATGTTCATCCTATCCAATAATTCATCAAAAATCAAGTATGATACTAATAGTTCAGAAACCAACAACAAATATTTGTGTCATAACTTTGTTTTGTTTTTTGCCTTTTCTCTCCCATTGAACATGTGATGAGCTCTTGAATTTATCTAGTGTTCATGTGTGTAAAATGGGACAAATATTAGTTTAAAGTAGCTAAAATATCAGTAAATACAATGATTATTCATTATAAATAACCTCAATGTATTATTAGTTCAAGTCGTACTTTTTACATGGTAAGTGTATTTTGCAGTAGTAGTTTTGCATTTTCATTGAGTAAGATTTTTCATGCCTGTAATGAAACTCTTGAGAGCTTTTTGCCGAAGTTTCTTCTTCCAACCTCAACAAAACTAAGGGGTAATTTGCAGCACTGTTTTCATGTCATAGGTTTAATATCGGTTTTGACAGATTTAGACAGATCATTATTATTAAGGACTGTCAGCACATTCAAAAATCATGGCTAAGGTTCATCGATATGGGCTCAGTTTAACGTACTTACGATCAGTGTTTAGACATGTGGTGCACATAACCAACGGCTAAAAAGAGTTTGTGCATTTAATCCAAAGCACAGCTGGCCAGTTAAACAAACCAAACCATATTTAGTACATGACACACATCAGCAGAGCCTGAAAGTGAAACAGTAAGTGCAGTCCTGTCATAGTTCTTGAAGTTTAAGACAGAAAGCTCTTGTCAGCCCATTTTACCCTGCTTGTCCACAGCAGACAATGGTCTGGCACTTCAGCGCTACATAAGAGCCCAAGAATGTATCAGTCTGGGCTTCATCCCAGAATAAATACAGTTAACCCACTGAAATGAACCTGAGAGACAAGCCAAAAAGTCTTTTAAAAACCGGACAAGACAAAAATGTCTCTTGTCACCATTATATTGAGGCTATGCCAGAGTGTAGAGAAAAGGACAAGGCAATTGTGCACAAAATGCAAAAGAGAGTGTAACAAAACAGATTGAAGAGAGGGAGCATTCGGATTCTCACTATGGCCTCTCTGTTCAGCTTTTAGACATGAGAAATAAAGACTGGGGGTCCAGTGAAAGAAAATGACGGCAAACTAAACAAATATGTTTCTGTTCAAGTAATGCCCCCATGCGTGACGCTTCTGCAAGAACTGTGAGGGAACGGGAGGGAGAGAGGGTACAGACTCGGAGGAGAAAGAAAGAGGGAGTTTCATAGGATGCCGCAACAAGGTTTGGAGCACAAAGCAGGATGAGGCGATAAACAGGCTGTTGCTTTTCCGCTTGCCTGCTCACACTGAATCCCCCTTTCCCTGTGTCTTTTAATGGGCCTCACATTAGCATCTGTTTAGCGTCAGCCTCGACATGGCCTGTGGAAACTGATTAAAATAACCCCGCTATCATATAACATCCTGGCACCAACATCAAAATACAGTCAGATGGTGGAATAGTCTCAGTAACAGAGATTCAGGAAGTTAGCGTGAATCTTGAGCACTTCTGTTTAGGTGGAAAAGAACATTGCTAGTTGCTTCTGTTCAAACAACCATATGGAAAGATTAGGTTTTTTATGTTGGTAATAAATGTTTAGCTATAAGATTACAGTATCCAGTTTGTACATTTACTTGTGTTACTACACCAACACTTGAGTGTAATTAAATTTTATGGTTGCTTGACTGTCCTTAAAGCATATTTAATTTAACAGAGCTTGTTGTGTGACCGGAGTTTCACCCCTTCTCTCATAGAAATGCTTAATGGCAGAAACATGCATCATTGTGCTTTGTGCTTAATTGGTTTCATTTGCTTAGAGACAGTAGTGCTTTAATGACTGACAGTGGGGCTCATGGTAATAGAGATTCCTTTGCTCTTATCACTGCTGGATCACACACGATCAACCTGAACCAGTAATTTAAGACAAGACAAGCTCTCATATGCAGACCTTCATAAGAACAACAATATAATTAGTATTTAAGACAAAACATAAATATCAATTTCTTGCTAGATCTTTATTTTCATGTGCAACTATAGCCCACACACAGTACGTATTGTATGTACAGTATTTAGTGCACATGAAAATAAAGATCTAACAAGAAATTTATATTACTGTACATGCAATATGTACTGTATGTGGGCTATAGGTGTCAGAGAATAGCTTCTTAAAACACCCTTTTAGTTCAGAGTATTGACTGCTTCTACAAATCCAGCAGCATCAGCACCGACAACTGAAACAGCTCAATTGACGTTTAGTAAAAGAAGTGCAGCTCCACATCCAGACCATTAAAGATACCATCATGTGAGCTTTATCAACTCACTCTTTCATAATGACCAAATATAGACAAATTGCTGTAATGTTTTGTCCTTAAAATGTTTTTTGGGGCATATTGAGGCAATCGGTCCATCCATCAAAGCACATTTTGTACCTGTAGAATTCACCACATTATTGGAAAAGTCAACAGTGTTCAAATAACATACACTTATATTGACATTCTTCACTGAAGCGATCTGGTTTCCTTTACCTTTCTCTCACATCATGAAAGAAAAATCAATCAAAACTGTAAAAACCTAAATTGCTCTTCCAACATTCTAGACAAACCTCAAAAAGCAAAACCAAACTGCCACTGTCCTGGATACTGATGGGACATTAATTTTAATTTTTTAAATTTTTTCCCTGAAACATATTTCTCCCAGAAATGTTCCAGACGTGCACTTACAATATCATTCTGTAGTAGTTGTGGTTTCAACGGGGCCTAAAAGCCAACGTCGGTGACTAATTTCTCTCTGAAGACTTTGAGCAAAGAAAAATGCGAAGACGCTGCACATGCTTAAAGTATTCCCCGACTTGCAAATAAAAAGCCTATTCTTTCTTTTTCTTTCCCTGGTGCGATCAGCTGCCAAAACAAACTGGCGCTGTGATGAATGTAATAAAATGTGATGGATGGGATATCTGGCACTAGTGACCTCACACCACGCGCCACAGTCTAGGGAGCAGGTGCTGCTCAGATTTACAGCAGCCCATATCAGGATATTCCCCTCTCCCTCACACACACACACACACTGGGCTATGTTAAAGCAAAGACACACTGCTGCATCTTCACAAATGGGTGTAATACGAGGCGTGGTCAAACCTTCAGTGCAACATGACTATGCATGAATCATATCAGCACTAATAAAACCAGCAATGATTTTACAGCCACCAGTCATGACTGTTATTAAAGTAATTTCTGTCATATTGGGAGGAGCACACAGAGCTGTCAGTGAGGTGGAGAAGAACTCCCTTTGTGTTTGCTCGTAAATACAGAGAACTGATCTGTACGCAAATGAAGCTCAGGAAATGAACACACATGTCCATGTTCTGCCGTGCTGCATAAATAACAGATTTAGTGCTATGTTAAAGGAACTGTAATTTATGAACACTCCGCATTGCAAGTTATGAGCTAAGAACAATACATGCAACTACAGTAATTGAATTTATATATTTGTTTGATGTGAAACTATTTAGTTTTCCCATAAAAAAAATAAGGAGCTGCATTAAAAGTTTTCCTCAGGCTAAAACTACTTAGGTTACTAAATGGCTGAGTTAAGAGAAACTCATAAAAACCCTGGTGATTCAGAGTTTATGAGCTAAGAAGTTTGGTTTAAGAGCAAATAATAAAGGCTGTAGAGTCTAAGAACAGTCAGAGTGCGAGCATGTTGTATGTAACCAGTAACATATTCAAC
Organism: Siphamia tubifer; assembly: GCA_020466265.1. Classification (NCBI taxonomy): domain Eukaryota; kingdom Metazoa; phylum Chordata; class Actinopteri; order Kurtiformes; family Apogonidae; genus Siphamia; species Siphamia tubifer. Next base: position 40,440,467 of record CM035795.1, on the reverse strand, counting down.
AAGTGGTACTAGACACAACAAACCCCACCCCATGCACGTATTACAGCTTGTGTTGGCATCAATCCAGCTGATGTCATCATGTATATTTGTGTGCTGATGTCAATTGCCTCTATGCATGTTCCAAATTAAAAGAAAATGTATATTTTATAGACATGTGAATTTTTGCCCATTATAAGTAAATGTGGGAAGAAAAATATATTTTAAAATTCATAAAACATTTTGACTTTCATCTACCTTTCCCAAAATGTAATGTGAACTATTCTGGGTCACTGGTAATCTAGAGTATAAACTAACTTTGGTATGAGTTCAACTAATTGTTTTGCTGCTTGAGTTGTTTATTTGCACAAATAAACAACACAACAGACAAATAATCAAAACAAAATCAATGCCGACCATCCACACTAATACAGATACTTCATAAATTGGAAACATTTCTCTCCATTTGTGTGTCTTGTTCATATGTAAACAGCATTTTATGTCACAAAAACAGAGACTTTTACAAATGCACCTTAAACCTCACATCCAGGCGTACAGTATAAATCACTGTACGGTTTCCAGTAGATGGAGGTCAGCAGGGATACATTTGACAGATGGACCGGACCAGTGTAACTGACAAATCCACAACATGTAAAGAATACACAGCTAAAACTTAACATAACTCACATTTACAACAGTGTACTTGGACGCATGTATTTAAATTGTTAAAACTTGGATCCTTTCTTTCTTTTTCTTTTTTTTTTTTTACCATTTCCAGCTTGGATACATTGTGATTTCATAAGACTAAGAGAATCAAAGCAGTCACATTATATCATATATATATCATATATATTATATTGACTGGTGATGTAATAAGTAGTGGTCTCACTATGACTTTAATTAATTTTTTATTTTTTTTTTACATGCAGTTGAAAGCCATAATTCCTGCAAAGTCAGTAATGCAAAGCCTTTCCTCCTCTGCCGTGTGGAATGTGACCCATTTACCTCCAAAGAAAACACTTATTATCCTTTCACCGAGAAATTAAGTGTGTTTGACGGGGCAGAAGCGACTGATTATTAGCACTTAGCAGAACCCCATCCAATCTTCCCAATTATCATGAGGACACTACAGTAGAATCGTGAATCTGAATATTCTAATTTAATTCTCACTTCTTGGTCTTTGTGCTTTCAACCCCAGCACGCTCATGCTAACTCCCACCTCAAATCTTACCCCTACTCCAGTGCCTCTTGACCATATCATTCCACTTGGTGTCCTGACTAGAATGGCTAATAGACCCATTTCCTGGGATGGTGCTAAACATAAGCTGTGTGGATCAGGGAGATGAAAAGAAATTGGAAAGGGAACAAAAAAAAAAAACCCAACTGGCCTCAGCCGTGTACAGACTGTGGGGAAGCTATGTGCAGGACATTAGTGCATGGTTATAAGTAATTATATCTCAAGTGAATTGCGCTTGCGGGCATAGAACAGGGATCTTTCTGACTGTAGTGCTGGTAGAAAATTAATTCTGGTCCTGTAAAGTGGAGCAAAGATGAACACTACGTTTCCTTGCTATTATGATTAAAAGAGCACTAAGGCTGATGAACATAAGGGAGTGTCAGTGGAGACGTGACACACTGATGCAGCGGTGACTCCTGGGTAATATATGTAGGGGTGACACTGTCAAGGAAATTGGTTTTCAGGGTGGGGACTCAAGGCCAGCATGGCAGTCCGGGAATGAGGGAAGGACAAACGTAGAATGGAGCTTTCCATCTCTCTCATGGTAAAACTGTCAGTGACATCAATGTAGACACAGAGCAGTCCACACCAGTAGGAGAAAAAAAAAAAATGAAAATTCCTGTTTGCTGCTAGAAATATTGGCATTGTCTTCTTAAACACTGAACATTCCATGCATATGTTATTTTGGTCACACTTTATAATACCTACACACAATTGACTATGTATTAACCATTTATTACACATTTATAAAGGTTATTCATTATGTATTAACCATTTGTTACCCATTTGTTAATGTCTTGTAAAGGTTCATACTAGTGTAAATGTAAAATTAGATTATTTTTAACCAACAGGTGTAGTGTTTACAACTGTTTCTTTGTTTACTTGTAAAGCAGATATACAAACACTGCACCTGTTGGTTAAAAATAAACTTATTTTACATTTATCTTTGGAGGACACTAGTATGAACCTTTACAAGACAGTAATAAACACGTACAGGTTATTTTTAATTTCAATATTTCTGATGGGTTGATCACACTGCCACAGAACTGTCATCAGTGTTAGACTATGAGTACAAGAACAGATTCAAAGTGATTAATAGAGAATCACTGTTGGACCATGCTCATAGAAACTTCATCCAAAGGTTAAGCGTCGAAATAAACATCCAAGTATTCATATTTCTGGAAAAATATGAAAAAAATGAACAATAGAGTGGAAAAATACAACCAAAAATGTTCACCTTTTTTATGCATTTAATGTGAATTAAAAGTGAAGAAAACAAACATGTTCTTATTTTTGAAAAGTTACAGTTTTAATGTAATAATCCCAAGTACAATCTACATCCTTTGATTATGGTGCTCTTTAGTTTTCATTAGTTCTTAAGTAAGTATTATTGTATGTGCATTCTAATTCTAAATGACTGTAAGTCTGGACAGCACATGTGTCCCACAATCAGAGCTATATATGTTTCAATGAAGTATTGGAATGAATGACATTTTTTTTCTATTGATGTATAAATTAGCATTTTAGAATAATGCTTGTCTATAAAGTATCTGCTTCAGACATTACATGTGATAAATCGTACATACTTTAATAAGATGAATCAGAAAACAAATGACAAAAGTGTTCATGTTTTTAATATATATATATATATATATATATTTATTATGGTGTGTTATTCCACATATATGGTGATTTATATACATGTATATACATGTATGTAATGTATTTACAAAGAACCTGTAAAGTGAATGGATCATAATGTGCAGAAGTAGATCTGAGACCAATATTCCTTTTGACTAAAACTCTCTCTCTTCTCTTGTTAATTAGAATTAAATAAAGAATTTCACATTTTGACCCCAGACTTATTTTGGAAACTTGAGCCAACCAACATTTAAGACTTAAGTTTTCTTTGTCACTAAGACACATGGTAAAATTTCCTTAGTTTTAGTTTTTTTATTTGTAGACCAGTGTAATAATCTGGGGTGCTGTTGGCCCCAATGAAAGCTAAATACTGTGGGCCCTTCATGGGTTCCATAAGTGCAACTGTAGCTGGTTTAAAACTGATTTTAGACATCCGACTCCAGGCTTCTGTGCCTCTTTTACTCGCTTACATGAGATTTCCACAACTTCTAACCTATATCCACTGGGCCCCAAGAATTTGTCATGTCCCACCCCAGAGAATAATACAGACACCGCTTTCAATTTATCACTGCCTATACAACTTTTTATCTTTTCACCATAGAAATGGAGGAATAAAACCCTGCTTTGTGCTGTGTATTGACAGATAGTTCTCTAGCTTTCTCTTAAATCATTACTCAACATTATCACCCCCACAAACTCCACAGCTCTCACTTTGTTCTTACATCAAACGTCAGTACATTCATCAATACAGCAAATGATTTGTTCTGAGCGTTCAGGAGCAAACTGCTTTGAGCACAGATAAAGTGCAATATTATTACAGTCTGTTCCCCTCTATTCTGTCGCCAATCGTTGATACCACTGTAGAAACCTTGAATCTCTCCCCTCTTTCCCCTATCTTTATTTCCATAACCTGACAAATGGAGCAGCCTTCTGAAGTTGCCGTCCTTTGTGATCTGTGACAAACGCAATGGTAGCTGTCAGCACACAGGCGGGATATGAAAGCCGATGTGCTCTCTGAAGTCACGCTCTGGCTTTCATGTTGGGGCAGAAGAACCTCAGACCTGTCTCCTTTGTGTGTCTGTCCTCCACAGCAGCTAGAAAAGTGTAAATGCAACAGTTTTTTTTTTCTTTTTGCACACTGCTCTAATCCACTGCTTTGACACAGTTCAGTGTTAATTTATTATGAATGTGGAGTTCAGTGCAAAGCTCTTTGATATTGGGAAACAATTAAGGGCTGGGCTGAGAGTTGGTGTCTTGGGGGAATAATAAAAGTACTTTTAATGTATGGCAAACTTCAGGTCAGCATGTGGTCCCTTATAAAATTCTCTGTAAACTGTATTAGTCCCAGCTGACCACATCACTATGTCATAGCTTACACTGAACCAGTTGTTTTTGGTTTAATGTAAAAAAAAATTATAAAAAGGTGACAAGTGGTGTCCGGCACAAGAAACTCCGCCCCTCTTGCAGACATTTAACCTTATTTGCCCTATCTCTTATCATTGAGAAAACACATTTTTGGTGACTGTGACCTTTGACCTACATTCACTAAAATTTATCGGGATCTATTCTGGTGTACCTTGCACCATTTCTGGAAATTTCATAGAAATTCGTCCAGTAGCTTTTGTGTAAAAACAACACCCCTCTCCCCTTTGGGGGATGGGGTAAAAATATCAGACAACTTGATGTAAAGCTCTTTCAATGTGACATAGATATTCTGACCAATAGGTTTAGGTATAAGGTGGGGATTGAAGGAAAGACGACAAGGACTTTCCACCCTTCCCCCACAGTGCCATTATGTCAGAGTCTGATCAGATTAACAGTGAAACTTACTCATTAATCAATGAGGCTCTTTTCCCACAAAGGTCATTGATATCACATGGCACAGAGTCAAGAATAAACACAAGCAGGCACCTTCAAGATTCTTTACCATAACACGTGAAGGTGCTCTCCGTTTTCACCTGTGCTCAAACTGGCAGCTGTCAAGATTATCCTGCTGTTCCATCCAGAGAGTTACGCTCCCTGATAATGGAGTCTTTGGCAGGCGCCCACTTTGCTCTATCAGCAGCAGACTGAGGTATTAGGCCACATTAGTCTCATTTCCAATTCACTGACTGGGCCACATCGATTTTCTTCATTTTCATGCACGGATGGGATTAAATGGCCAGATTAAAGATGAAGTCCTGGCACTGTCCAGTGAACAGATTTATCATTCTAAAGATGAACATAAAACGCACTGAGGTAGAGATGACATGATTTTCCTTTTTAAAGCCTCATTCAGAGCCTTTGGAGAGCCTTTCAAGACATGCTAACCTAGAGTTTATGGGTAACATTCCTTTACTAAATTAGACACACAGGATGAATATGTGGCTAAAGGTCATTTGTGGGCATTAACTGCATAATTACCCCACACCCCGAAGGGGAGGCAAGGAGTGTAGTACTTGTTTCGGTTTGTTTCTTTGTTCGTTTCTTGACACTCTAGCAGCTAAACTATTGGTTGAATTCATACCAAATTTGGTTCAATCGATTGCTAGTGACCTAGATCAAATCTCATTACATTTTGGGAAAAGTCAATCAAAGTTATAATCTTCTAATATTTTTTTTCTTTTTTTCCCCTCCATTTACTTACAGCTAATGGACAGCAATTCAAATGTCTATAACAGCAAAAGTACTGCTTGAATTCATGCCAAAGTTGTGTTATAGACTACCAGTGACTCAGAATAAATATTACATTTTCGGAAAAGTAAGTCAAAGTTCACATTTTTACTCTGCGTTATGTTTTTACTGGTGTTTATGTGTTTGTTTGATAGTTAGCTAGTTAATTCAAAAAGTTATGGATAGATTTGGCTGAAATCTTCAGAAAATGTTGATACTGGTACAAGGAACAAGAGATATAAGTGTGGTGGTGATCTGATGGGGGGGGGGGGGGGGGGGGGTGATCTGCCTTGGTGGAGTCTGCGTTCTCTGAGTGCTTGTCTAGTTTATAAACTTTTACTTTTCTTTTCCCTTCCCTCACTTATATAATGGGTGAAATGTCTATAACATGTCTATAAAAACACTAAGTTTGCCTCAATTTACTTCAAACTTTGTACATAGGCTTTTTTGCCACGGGGTCTGAGTGATCAGCCGATCAGAGTCCTGATCCAATACTTCTATAATATATTTTAAAAAATGGAGGGTGAATAAACAGATCCAGGATGTGCCTTTGTTTTATCCACCTTATTTTGTAATTTATTTGTAGAATCTGAATGGTCAGCATCATGGCCATGGTTTCACAGTTTAGCTCATCTAATGAACCTGGGTCAGACGAACCAGTCTCCCAAAGAACTGGTGCTGTGGCTCACTCAGTGACCCACCATGACGCTCAGCACTCAGCCCGCTATAAGTTGTTTTTGTAGAACTTCAATAACATATACTACATTGGAGTTTGAGCTGCTTCAACTTTTCAGATTTGATTTGTTTCACCATCTTCTCTCTCACTCTACCACTTCCTGCTTTGTCGCCCCCACCTACTGACCCTGTTATTAATTCATTATAATATATATGTTTAACAACATTTACTGTAATACTGTTATTTCTTTGTATATTGTCCATCAGTACACAAAATTCTATGATTACAAGACGTTTTCACAAACTTGCTCCACCAGATTTCCCCTCAGCCCCTCCCATTAAAAATATGACTGATGTCTCTGTAAAATATATATATATATGTGTGTGTGTGTGTGTGTGTGTGTGTGTGTGTGTGTGTATTACAGTTTGAAGTTATTTTTGTCATGGGAACAGAGGTCACACCAAATACTATGCATACATTGCATATAGCTTATATTTTTATGAATTTTTAATGTTTTGTATAATATTTCTCAGTATTTTCATGTGGTATCATAATAAGAATCCATGATATTTACAAACATGACATGACTTTTACAAAGAACTACACTATTGTTAGTTATTTATTGTGACTAAATTTCATGCAAAATAAAATCCATATTTGATGAGCTATTGCATACAGTAATAAATCTTAATAGGGGTCTGGGTAGTTACTTAAGTCCTCCCTTTTCTGTACAAGGCTTCCCCAGGCTGTGTGAGGTCCAGTAAATCACCTAGGGAACTTGGTCTCACTGAAGCAAGACATTGAGAACACATTACCCTTCGCTCTGGGGTCCAGTGAAAGCAACACACATGGATCATCACTGATTTTCTTTAGACTCAATTGTTTTATGTGTGCACGAGTCGGTCCCGGAGGTGAAAACCCTATTTCCAGCTCTTCATTTCCCTGCAGAGCACTGTGGTCTGACAAGATACCAGCTTTATCAATCAGCTGATGCACTTGGAGTGATGCTGTGGGATTCCCTATAGCCTTCTGAGATATGGCACTCATAACAAACAGATAATGTTTAATTACTGTAGACTGTATATAGCTGTGGCCGATCAAATTAACTTCATATTGATTTATTGCTACCTCTCACTTAATGGGTTACTACTTCTATTTCCAAATTTCATATGCAAAATGGCACAAGATACTGTACAGGTACATTTCTGAATTTCAAAAGTGCATGCTGGGATGTCATTTTCATATCTCCTTTTAAAGAATAATTATTTAATTTCACTTTTTTTTTTATCATATCCACTTACAACTGTGTATTACTCTAAGTCTTCATTTACAATAGACTTAATCCAGGTATTATTTTTCTAACACCAAAATCATGATATATTATAGAAGCAATGCTAATGTAGCATTGTTGCTCAACAATGTGTTTTATTTGTTTGTACTCTACAGTACATTTCATGTCAAAGAAGAAGAATTGTAATTAGCAGTGGGATTATGATTGTGTTTTGGTCAGACCACCTACCTACCCCTAATTGTATGTGTACAATATTCATAAAATAGTTAATGAAAATTAGAATGCACATCCCAAATGTATTAGATAAAAAGTCTATGCAGTATACATACATGAGTTTGGATACAGAGTGTAATATCTCTTATAAATGTTCTATTGTAATTGCATACAGTTGCAGAAACAAATTAGACCACGTTTGTTTTCTTCAATTTCTTATTCATTTTAATCCCTGGTAAAACTAAAGGTACATTTGTTTGGCTAAGTATAATAATAGGAAAAATAGTTCATAGTAGTTTAATTTCAGAGCTGAGATCTATCCATTTTCAATAGCTTTCTTTATAATAACCTAAATTACTTCAGTTCTTCCATCAATATCTATGTCATTGTACTGACAAAAACACTGCTTTTATTCATTCCATCTTTTCGTTTGTGTCCGTTTTACTCACATGATACAAACACGAGTTAGTACCTGATTGCATAACCCTTGTTTTTGATGAGTTTTGATGATCTATTATAGTCATTTCTTTTTCTCAACTGTACATCAGGATGTGCATAAATCCATCCTACATCCTGCACTGTTACAGTACAGGTCAAGTTTGTTATACTATGTTAAACTAACTAGTTGTGGCATAAGTCACTGAATGCAACACATGACACATTACAGTACTTTTATGGAAAGCTGCAGCTTCAGTACCTGTGTAGCCCAAAGAGTTGTCATCCTCATGTTCAGTGGTGGGAGCTGCTGTTGCCCCTTCGCTGGTCACATCCTGAGCAACTCCAGACTCTGTCAACAATAACAGCAAAGGGACTGAGTACCCTGATGCATTTTTCCCACTTTCCCCACCCATGGTCCAAACTTCCAACGCTGTGTATCCCTGGCATGAGCAGAGACACAGCATGGTGAGAAACTCCAGGCTCCATCCTTGTAAACTTTGTCTCAACATCTTGGTAAGCATGCAAAAGTAAATACAAAAAAATCCTCTTGTTCATTCACTATGCATAATCCAGACTGTAAATCAATGGGAACCAAAGTGATGAGTTTGTCATGTATCCGTGTATCCTTTGGTGTCTAGTTGTTGGGAGTCTGGGCTCAGCAGGAGTTTGTACTGTTATCCTCTGCTGTGCTTGAGTCTGTGTGTGTGGATGTAAGTAAAACATCTCTACCCTATCACTAGCCATAAGTGGCTGCACCCCTTGGGAGCTCATGGGTAGGACAGCAGAGGGAGGCAGGGGGCACACTCAGCATGACTAACAATACCACTCTACATGCACATACACATGCACTTGGTTCTGATGCAAATACAATGATGCACCATTAATTACTAATCAGCTCCTTTTGATTCTGACTAGTCTTTGTGGCTGCATCTTCCTCAGAGTGACAGGTTGAGTGTGTGTGACAGGCGGTGCAAAGGCGGGACGATGGGGGGAGGTAAGAAAAAGAGAGGCCTATAGGACTGGGGAGTATCTGGCTCATGGGGACCACAGGAGGCCAACTGTCCCCTTATGACAGCTCTGTGTGAAATAAATTAGATGCAGCCATGCCTATTCTCTTTGTGGGCTTGTGACAGGAGGTTAATTTGGGTAGGGGTAGTCAGGGAGGGGTATTAAAGACCAACTGACCCCTTCAGCTAAATGGGTGGAAGTCTGTCGGAAGTATCCGTTTCCTGAATGAGATCTGGCATCATTGCTGATAAATAGCAGCCTGGCAGACATAAGCACTCACTGGAGAGTGCTTCAGACCACTAGAGTGTGAGGAACAGGATGACCTGTCATTTCATCTACTCCTCCCACCATTAGAAAATTGACAAGAAAAACCAAGGATGACTTTTCAAACAGTGATGGATCAAAATCATATTTTTCAGTAGCACTGGAAACATTAATAACAGTAAACACAAAAAAAGATACTAAAATTCAGTGATCATGTTGCCCATGCTACATTTGTAGTGTTGCAATTAATGGGACAGCAAAAAGGGCCTCATGCTGGGCCAAAGCCATTATCTACAACCTCTGTGTGTCTGTTTATCCAAACAAGAGTCTGACTGACAGCACTACAGCGGAGCAAAGCGTCTGAATCACACCAAAATAACTATGTAGGTTACTCAGACACATGCAGAAGAATGAAGTGTGATGATACGCACAACACATAATGTGAAAACATGCACAAAAAAACCCCTCCAAAAACACAGACAAAAAAAACAGACATCAAGCAGTCTCTGATGTCCTGACATTTACAGCACAGCCCCAGTTGAAAAGAGTTCTATGTGTAGTGTTTTTAAAACACTTAAAGCATTCACAGTGAGCACCAACACAACATCTGTCTCAGAAAAAAACCTTATTTGACATTAATAGTCATTCCTGGCTTGAGGAAGTAAAAGCATGCAAATTAATGCAAAAACAAGAAGCTTTTATATTTTGTACCAAATATGTCAGTGTAGTATAAGCCTTACAAGGCTAATCAAATCTGAAGGGTTATATTTTCAAAACCTTTCAACCACATCTCATGGTTTTCATCTGTAAAATACATGTACTATAGAAACTGTACAGTCCAACCTCAGACATGTTGTTTTTACACAGTTATGATGAGGATAATATATATTTCTCAGTCTCTTTATTAAAGTTAAATCACAAAATCATGGGCAATAAACTCCCAAAAATATAAACCGCATGGACTACAGGAAATAGTTTAGTGGGATCTCAAACAATAATAAACACTGAACATGAATAGACTCCCAGATTAGTTCAGTAAATCTCATGTCAGCACAGAAGTGTTCAAGAAGGAAGGCCATAATAAATACTATAGGTACTTCAGCCTGTTTTCTTTTCTCTGAAATTCTTGTTTTTAATATGCTGTTGTAAACATAATAATAATAATAATAATAATAATAATAATAATAATAATACCCTTTTTTTTAAAAAATAAATTAATAGTAAATTCCATTTCCTTTGCTTCATTAACACACTTTTTTCTGTATATATTCCAATAACACAAAACAACCATACAAACCATTCACATTCACACTTTTTTTAGTCACCTCACACACAATCAGATTTACATAAAACATTTTTAATATAAACTATATTTATAAGCAGTTGAAATGTTTACTAGAAATACAGTATTAATAGATGTGATAATGTCTCATAATCATGATAGAATGTATTAATTTATTACAATAGTATCTTATTTTATCCATTCTTCTCCATTATAAGTAGATATTCACTTATTCAGATGAGTTTCCAGATGTTATACTGGATTGTGGTGCTTTGTTTTTATCTTGTTAATGACTGCAGGAAGAGTAGCTGCTGTGGATCCAAACTAATAAAACTAATTATATCTAACAAAATAAAAAAGGATTTAATTTGTTTTACAGCTAAATGTCATATATTGTAATCATGTGGACTTGATTCCTTGGGTGGTCTACGTCAAAGCTCATTAACAGTTCGAGGAGGATCTCAGGACCTAAACTCGGGACCTCGATAATACCCAATGATGTCCCTGTTAGCGGCGACACTGCACCCGGCGCCAGCTCCCTTGTTGGCTAATTATTGGGGCACATGTGCAGATAACTGACTGCTTAACAAAAGGTACAAAGACAGGCCTGCCCCTTCTCCGGTCCCTCCTCCTGGGGTCCCAGTTTCAGTCCTGGCCCTGGAGGTCCTTTTTAATACAAGAGCGTGCCCTCTTTTTGTGCTAACAGTCCCGTCTTTATTGGCCAGTTCATCAGACACCAGGCGTTTGACACTTTTTCCACTCCAGTTATAAATTGTGTCTTCTGTAAATAGATTTGACTTCAAGCGCTTTTGCAAAACAGTTGCTAAGCGGACCTAAATCAGCATTTGAGCCAAGGTGCAACCTGACATGACAATAAACCTGACGTCTAACTTATTGTTCTGGTTTCAAACTTGTTTAGTCTGACAAACACTAAAGAGTCCTAATAGATGTGAATGTAGAAGCTGTAGGGGTTGGCTGTTTTCTCATTGTTATCTTGTCATGTATTGGCAGCAGTGCTCCAGTCCTGGCAGCCTGTGTAAGTGATGGATGGCCTTAAAATGATGAGTGTGGGGAGTCTGACTCTGGGCCTTGTTAACAGGACTGACTGATTGTTTGCTACAGGACAAGTTCCTTCACACAAGTCTGATCAGAGAAGCAGCATATTCCTGTAACATGACCTCAAGCCATTTCCGTGATTAAATTTTTGGAAAATGTTCTCCTCTAACATCTGTTTACTTTTTGTCTGATGACACAAAGAAAAAGAAAAGAAGAAGAAGAAGAAAAAAAAAAAGAACAGTCAGTGCGAGTGCAAATTCTGAGACAAAGCTAACAAGACTTGACCTCTTTCATATGTCGCCTTCGTTCTGCAAGTTAAACATTTTAATGGGGTCCAAGCTCCTGAATACAAAACCCAAAGTGCTTGTCTGAATATTTTTAGACCTGGATTCAGCAGTCTTTACCATTATTAAAGACACAAAAGGAGACAAAAAGGCTGTTTGAGCTGAAGCCAGTCAGTTTGCTTCATCTGTTTCCACAGCGCCATTGCACTCATTTACATTTTGATTACACATTCTTTGTTTTCTGTATAACTAATGGAGTTTTAATCAGGCCTGCAGATAATACAATCATAAGGAGAGAGAGAGAAAATAAGCCAAAGTGAGGAAGCCCTTTTTTTGTCCTTTTTTGTCAGATGCATTTAGATACTTAGCCTTGAAGATTCAAGTCTAGATTGAGACCAGACTGCATAAACAAGGAGACAGTAGAGCTGGGAAAAAAAAACAAATAACTCGACTATGAATAAGCAGTCCTCACTGTGTTTGTAAAATAGAGATGAACAATGTTGACAGCAATGGCACTGATAAAACCTTACAGTAAAAGGAAAGACAACACACATCACACACACACACACACACGCGTGTCAGGGGCCACAAACAGACTATTATGATCTCAAGTGACAGACCTGTTAAATAATACAATAATAACCTTAAAATAACATTGACTCCAAATTGAATTTTTTTTTTTTTTCATTTACAAGATGACTTTTTTTACATCTAAAAACTATCCTTTAAAAAGACTGTAACGTGAAAGCATGGGAATAATCTTTAATGATGTCCTAATGTAAGGCATTCCCAGGTCATGACCTTTCATTTACACTTAATACAAAGTCAATCAGACAAATAATGCAAGACATGAACAAAAGAGTGTTTGGTGATTTTAAACTTTTGAGCAACTCTGAGCAATCTACAAATGAGTTTTTTCTCTCCATGATATTCATTTATATGGAAAATGTGCAATTTCAACATCATGTTAACATGAAGCCTATCCAGTGGTAGCGGTCAGCCCAAAACCATAAAACTCCATTTGGGCATATAAATAGGTTCAATTTTAACTATATTATGCCTCATCTTATCATTTACACATGAATTACAAGTCAAGAAAGGGTCTGCAAATGAACAACACATTTACTAACAGGCACAATATTGTTAAAATTGTTACTTACATTTCATGAAGTTCATATTTGTTCAGGTTATTAAATTTTTTTTTGAGAACTTTTTTAAAAACATTTTCAAGTAATTAAGAAACACTAAAAACAAAAAAGAAAAAATGAGCTTTATCATTATTTATGGAATAGTATGATAGTATTTTCTTGGTCTGACCCACTTGAGATTGAATTGGCCTGCATGTGGCCCCTGAACTACAATGCTTTTCACACCCTTTATTGTTACTATCTTCAGTGTAATATTTGCATTTCACAAATTCATCCCAGAGGTTCAGTTGGACCTTTCAGTGGGCTGGTTTTGACCTGTGGGCTAAATTCAAACTAAACTGCTAGGGCTGAAGCTTTTAAGTGTAGTAAGAGAGCAACAGTTTAACAAGATTAAAAGGCAACAAATCACACAATTTCACTGCAGCTGTTACAGAAAGGTAATGCAAACGGTCACACACCTGGCATCAACATTGCAGTATGATGACTCATGTACATTCAGCCACCATTGCTACTTTAAAGTGTATTAATTTCACATAAATGATAATATACTTTTGACTTCAAGTAATTACTATGTCAGAGTTACCAACTATATTTAAAATCACATTCTGTTCCTATGAGAGAAGAATAATTCACTGTGATTTAATGAGTGACCGTGTTCATTTCTAGGAACAATAATTGATTCTATGCACCAGCATCCATTAATCCACTTATTCCATAGCTCCATTCATTAAAGTGGAGAACAATTCAACAAAAACTATTTGTATAAAAGTGAACTTACTCATTTGAAAATAATTGTATTGGTTTCACATACAATTGTAACTGTATAAATATATATATATATATATATATATATATATATATATGAGCAACAGCTTCTTATTCATAGCTGGGATATGCTATACAGAAATAACAGACCACAGATGACCAATCAGAATACAGAAAGCAATTATGCCCTTTAAAAAAAACCACAATATATAATAACCATTCATATTGCAAAATTACTCCGAAGTAATAAGAATAAATATTGCTCATAAATGGGACTTTTTGAATGTTTGTCCATGTGTGACTGAAAGAATTGATTGAGGAAAGCTCATGAGAGTAACATTTGATTATCTCCTAGCCGTATTTTAACTCGACACACTGCTATTATGCTTTCAACAGATATTTAAAACTGTAGCCATCACAGGGACAGTGACAAACTGTCAATAATTAGACCTCTATTACTTCCCATGGGTAAACTGCAGCAAATAGCACCATTTCACAAATGTTAACGTCAATAATGGATTTTGCAGATATTTTCCACGGACTCTCTGATGTTCATAACAATGATGGTCTTGTTGCGTGTTGCAGCAGTTGGAGGGAAAAAAAACCCATTTAAAATAAATCAGTGCAATGACAAACACAGCCGTTCTAATCAGAGCTGGCAGTTTGGGAGTGAACGGATGCACACAGGTTCCTCTTGTTGACATTGATGTTGGATTTGCGTTCAGTGTTTCTCTTCCCAAACACGGTTTCGTTGGTTACAAAACCCACAGTAAACACACGCGCCTCAATCCTCAGAGTTGGAATGTTATTCATCTATGAATGCCTGATTGGCTGATTGTGGTTAAATAAAAGAACAAATGTCAGGGATGAAAAAATGCGTCATTTTACGTACTGATAGATTTGCTTGGAGGGCACAAGCAACAAACCGCAAAAGGCAAAACAGTGAGACAGTTCCAGGGCAAATAGTGCTGATTGGCTTGAAGGGTGCTAAATATTGCATGGTCACTCAAGTTAAATTCTGTACAATCGCTCAGTGCCAGACAAGCTCAGAGTGAGTTACTGTAGCAGCTCCCACTGCTACTGTCGCTGCTGCTCTCAGGCCAGTTTTATCCCTGGTGAGCATGTTCAATCGCAGGAAGAAGGGCTTTTGTGAAAAGCTTTCCATGGATATCTCATTCCCACACCTTCACATTACGTAACACATTATTATACCAACTCGAAACTTTGCATTTGGCAACATTGATGTCAAATAAGTTCACTGAGCCTGTGAGGAGTCTGAACTTGCTCTGCCATCCCAGTGGGACTAAGGTGAGCATCCCCCAAGCTGCAAGAAGGCCACGGGTCTATTTTCCACACAGTTAAAGTATTTTTATTCTGTCCAGAGAGAGAGAGGTAGACAGATAAAGAACAAAACTGAGCCAGGGAGTCTCCTCTCAGGTAATAAAAATGGGGATTTTCAAGGATTTAAAGCAGCAGCCAAGGTGAACTGAATCCTGAATCCATCAGTGTTTCGGTATCCGGAGTTCATGGTCATGATTCATAAGCAGCTTGTCAGTATCCATACCACTGTGGCACACAAACTAGTGACCTTTCATTACTTTTCACAGAGAGAGGAAACTTACTTCTTTAGGAGACTGTACTGGGCTCCATTTGATTTGTCATATTTGAAGAGCTGCGTACTTGACTATTGAATTCTTCTTCTTACTAAAGCATTGTTAATTGTCTTCCACTACCTTTATCTTATAATTTCACACTTGTTAGTTACACAATCACAAGCAGAAGAGATACAAAATAAAAAAAGAATTCATAAAAAATAAACTTTTAAGTAGATAATATGTACCCAATTTCAAGGCTGTGGCACACTGATGACAAACTATAATGATGCTACTGTACCTTTTCCTACTTAATCAGGGCCAGATGCTGCACACACACTTGCATGCACACACAGACACGCAAATTCAAAGGCAAGGGAAACAGCCCTCAAACTGGATTCCCATATGCTTTTTATATAATCTTCGAAAATTCCATCAATATGTTAATGTGAACAATTCTTTCCCAAACCTACAGACCAAAAACCAAGCCTCTAATCTGTCATCCCTCCCAGCAGTGTTTTCTGGAAATGCTCTGCCAACAAAGTCTGACTTTCCAGGCACAAGGAAAATATCACCAGAGCTTTTATACTTAAATAAGATACGTTCCACAGTAGTGGTAACTTTTCTCAACCAGAAAACCATAAACCACTTGACTTCTGACTATCGCTATTACTTGTTTATTTATGTGGAATGCCCCGGGTATGTTGCAGAAACCTGAAAAATATGCTTTAGTACATATTTGAATGATAGGAAATGCAGTAAAGATGTCAAGACTTGATAGGTGTTTATCAGCCCCAGTTCACCTGTGCCCTCGGTGCCTGACAAGAGCTGCTCGAGGCGGTTTTTGCCATTTGTGAGAGCCAAGGGGATTTCTCTGCAACTTTTAATTAGGGATCCAGAGAGGGCAAAAAAATCCACCGGTGATGTACAACCTCTTCACTCTTTGATGTGATGTCACCCGTTTTTCAGTTCTCGGTGGGCACGCCTGCCATTCTCTTTCTTCTCACAAGCTGTGTTATGGTCAAAACAAATGAGCAAACACTAAATGTATCTTGGTTTGGCAATGTTTGCTCAGTGGTTCCAATTTGCGCTTTACACTGTAGTTTTCCTGAGGCTTGCAGCTGAGTGGTTGGAAGCCTTTGCACATGAAGCCTGTATTTTTCATCCAAGATCGCTGCATATTTAAATATACATCTGTCTTCGTGATGCGTGTGATGTGTGGCAACAAATTGAGCAATATGATGCATCAGACTAGAAGCTATCTGTGCATAATGAAGATATTAAAAATGCAAACATAGGACTTGATTTGCCAAGAAGTGCTTCTAGGATGCTGTTCACAAACTGCAACCTTTAAATTCAACTTACTTTTGTTCCATTTCATTTCCTTTTCCCTTGTCCTTCCTTTTGTCCTTCCAACCATCAAATCAAGAAAGATGGAAAAAACAGGAGGTCATGGAATTATATATAGTGTAGCTGCCAAAGACCTGGAGCTAAATGCCTTATCTTGCAATGTCAGTAAAAATATACAAGCTCAGGTATTGTCCATTTTTATGGATCTACACAAAATCTAATGAGTTCAACCTGGCTGGTGCTCTAACCTTCCATCAAGTTCCATGAAAACTGGGTTAATAGTTTTTCTGAATCCTGACAAATCTTGACAGTTTGAAAATGTCATAGAAAGTCAGGTTTGACCTTAATGGTTAGTTCATAAAAGTTGATTCATACACAAATGTGACTTTTTCTTTTTAATTGAACACTTGGAACATTTTCTATAATTGTTTAAAAATTGTTATACAAACCAATCTGCCCTAAATATTCAATAATTAAAAAATAATTCACTATTAGTTAACATTTAGTGTTAGCTGTGAAGGAACATATTGCCTCGTGTCAACCGGTGGTGCCATTTCTCTGCCATTTTCATGTTTATGTGGTTTCTCTCCATGTGCTCTGGCTCCCTGTTACCACCCACAGACATGTACTTTAACAGGTTAACTGACAATTTTAAATCAACCATGGGTGTGAATGGTTCAGCTGGTGAACTGGAAACACATCCAGCATGTACCCGCCTTTATCTGTCAGTAGCTGGAATAGGCTCAGAAAAAAAACATCTCAACAACTAAAGCTCTTCAACAAATGAATGAGCAAATATTATTATAGCACTTTACCCAGTTCTGAATAATACTGTATGTATATTTATTCTCCTCTACCTGCATGTGTTGTTTTTTCTGTCCTTCGGATTAAACAGAAGCTACGCCAAGTTTCACAAGCAGCTTCATAAGAATGGATGGATTAGTTTTCTTTTTCTTTCTTTTAACATTGCAAGATACGGCAAGCAATGTTTGGTTTTTTTTAGGAGTCTTACATATAAAAGTATGTGTTCTACTTCTACCGGTGGAGCTCCAAAATAGGTACACAGGTGAAAAGTGTAGTTTTTGAAAAATTCCTCAAAGAGAACTTAAAACTAGTGACCAATATAAAACCAAACTCATGTTTGCACCTCAGCTCTTCTATAGTTGCTGTTTAGACACATGCAGACATGCTATTTTACACACAGCAGCCTAATAATAACTTCAAGGTAATGCTTCTATTCATTTTTTCCCCTTGTGATTGCCTGTGTCACAGTTCAGGCACCATCTGATCTGAAGTCAAGCAAATTGTACAAACAGTGGGTGCTATCTCCCTTTTCCAGCCTCTCTCCACACACACTCTCATTCCATCACGGACTGGTGCTTGTCAGGGAACAACATGTGTATGCTAATTTACTGGAGCACAGTCTAACTATTCACAGTCCAATGAGAGAGAGTGCAGACAAACCAACTCATGCTCTCAATATGTCTAGTTCTGATTAGAGGACATGGAAATGAGGCCCTGAGAAGATGTGTGGTGAGAACATTCTCGGTACTAGATGAGAGAAACAAAACAATCTCTGTAGACAGTGGGATCAATACTGGCAGCAGCATCTAGCAGGTAGCAGTGGCAGTGCCAGGACCTCTGCACACTTTGCTAGATGTCCACAGATCTGTACTGATGTGGGTAAAGCTACAGATTCACATGACAAGCCTCACTGTTCTTCTGCTGTTCTAAGTTAAGGTAATTTACATCCAGGAGTGTGGATGAAATATCAGCAAGCATGTGGCACGTCTTTGATTTTGGTCCTCAAAAGACCGGATAGGGACAGTCAGATACTTCTTATGTGTGTTAAATATTTCTGAACAATTTGCGATATCAGTTTTCTGTGAGAAAACCCATGGATCAGTAACTGAGTATCTTCTAGGTTCTGTAAACCAGCTGTGACCCTCTGGCATTCTCTGCAGTTACATTGTGTTCAAAGAAAGACAAACGACGTGTTAAAAGGGATAAAAATCATTAGGTTGTCAACTGAAAAAAAAGTTAAGGATGAAGGAAATGTAGTCCGCATCACCTGAGGCAGGTTAGGAGTCAAAATTCTTAAGGATGAGTCCTGCAACAAGATTTATAATGTGAGAACTTGCTGTCTTCTTTGATAGCAAAGCTATACATCTTCCGCCCTCACAGAATTCAGAGAAGTAGCTGTAAAGCAGTCGAGTTTAAACAGTTTTACAAAGTAAGGAACATTTTAGAAAGAGATATCAATCCAGCCTCCCTTGAAAAGGTAAGAATAATTGACCTCATATATAACGCAACATCTTTCCATGGCGTGTAATCCTTCCAAGTGTCACCTCATTAAATCAAAGCTTGTTTCCACCTGATATCATGCCAGGGGGCGTTCAGATGACGACATAATTATAGGTTTTAAAATAATTCATCAGGTTTCATTAGCTTTTGCTGTAACTCATTTCAGCACAGAAACTTGTCAGAGATAATACATGTGATTCATTCACCAACTTTCACTCTATAGCTCTCAACTCATTATAATAACCTTTTTTCATTATCAATAGCATCAATATAAGATGGATTGTCCTGCATCTTTGGAACAGACCATAGTGCTGGCACAGATTTTTGCAGCATACAGTCTGCAGAATGAAAAATATTAAAGTGGATACACAGAAACTGATACCAGATGTGATAACCGAACCAGGCCAATCATATGTGAATGATAATAATGGTCTATGATGGGAGATTATGAAAGCAGTTTATGTCTGAAAATATTAACATAAAAACAGAGACTGTCTTATTTGTGGAGATATTTTCATCTTTGTGTCTAGCTGCGTCTGGATCATTTTATGGGGGAAAATATCACCACAATTTGGTTTTAGTTACAAACTAGTAAAGTATGAAACGTTTCCCTAAAACTGTAACTATCTAATAAACCCTGCGACGTGTTTTCAGGCAGGATGGTTTATGTTTACTACAAAGCACCGGTGTCACATGACACATAGGAGTACCACGGCACCTGAGGGCCAGAGGCTGTGAGAAGCAGATCGTAAATCCAGAAAACCCGAGAAACTAAACAAAAGACAACTCCACACCTCCTGTCAAGACCTCCCTTATGTCTCCCATTCTCACAGAAAATAAGCTAAATTTATTATCGGAAGGTGACCTTTAGGATTGCATGCTATGGGTCGGCATGCTACAGTACAGGGTATTACATTACCATCTGTTAATGTTAAGCTAGGACACAAAAGCATTATGGGAATTTTATTTGCTTTTTTTTTTTTTTTTTAAATAAGTCCTTGAAACTTATGACTATAAAAAGTGGTCGCACACAATATAGTGCAACAGTATCATGCTTTACTGCAGGAAATCCAGAGTGCTGTAAATCATACAGAACATCAGCAACATTTTTGTTACACTCATGCATACAAAGGGCTACGGAGAGGGAATGAATGCTGTGGTGTGAGACATCTGGTGGTAATATGTCCAATAGTGCCTTCATGTGGTGTGAGCCTATTTCTGTACTCTTACACTTTATTCAACACCACCACTGTAGTCTCAAAGCTGCCGGTCTGTTTTTAGCATTAGACAAAAGACAAGAAAACTGTGCACACACAGCAACAAAGAGTCAAAATAAATAGTAGCACTGTGTTCCAAATCACGCACTCCCCATAGTGCACTTCCTTTCTTACACTATGAACACTACATGGATAGTGTACGAATTTTTAATGAACAGTGTAGTTCCGAACGCACTTACCGGAAATGACGATCGCGCTGTCAAAATATCTCGATCGCCCGCCAAAATATCGACCAGCTTTGGAAAAAAAATTGACACCGGCATTTTTATCCTTTTGTTTTTTATAAGCCCTTTCCTCCAGAAGGTATGGAGACTACGCTCTCAGCGTCGTTGTCGACGATATACCCTGCTGTTAGCTGAAACTGCACCGATATGTATATAATGAACAGCCGCCATGTTTCCAAATCTGGTGGTGGCCCCTCCTCTTCCGTTACGTAGCAAAAATGGCGTCCAGTGAGTGCGAGAAGTGTCCATTGCTCCACACTTCGAATTTTGACAGTTAGAAGTGCACCATCCGGGTACTTACGGCGCACTTCGTTTGCTACTCTTGCGATTGGAACAGCACTATACCCTCAACTGAAGTGTCTGTAGTGCACAAGTGCGTGATTTGGAACACAGTGTAGGAAGTAAAAGTAGGAAGTAATAACTCAAATACACTCTGCTCTTATTGCATTGGTAAGCAATATTTAGAACAAGTCTGACATAGAAATCATGAATTTCATAGTGGAGATACAAAGAGACTGCTAAGTGCAATAACACAGTCCTCATCTCATTCCAGATTTGCATCTAGCAAATTAATAAGGTGAGTTCATCTGAGGTTTTATGGTGTGAAGCCCCACTGCCAGTATTCATTAGTGCTGATTAGTGCCACTGCCACAGCTGGCCTCTTACTGAGTCACAAGTCCTCAGTGATTCCCTATTGTTCCCCTATTCACACTACACCCACAATTTAGCCGTTTATTGCTACACTGGCACCAACGACTTCAACGACATTGTTAAAAACAGGCAATATCACAATATCTAATTTCTCAGCTCATCTGTGCTCATTAAAGCTTTGTCAACTGATGCAAAACACAAAACCAGATGACATGTTAAAGAGAACATTATATGAAGTGTCATTTTCTTCAGTAACGCACAAGACCGCCACATATGGTGGGAATAAGGCTCGCTTTTGCATTAGGGGTGAAACCAACACTCAGCATTGGATTCTCCGCCGCCAGTTGATGCTGACGTCAGAAGTTTTTCTGTCTGTGTTGTGGAAACAGATGTCTTGAATATTCCCATGCAGATGCAAAACACAAGCTCACACTTAACCGGAGTTTGTGAGGAATGCATTTCCATGACGACTGCAGTGATGCTGTAGACAGAGTGGGGGATTGTTGTTCGGAAATGATGTGTGCAAATGCTGTGTCAGCGACAGAGGGATGCTGATGCACAGGCTGTCTCAGTTCTCACTGCAGACGCCCGACGACTGACACAGCTGGATTATGTTTACACTGATGTGGATCTGCTGCTGTGGCACTCATAGCAGTATTAAGAAAGTCAAGATGGTTTTGTTGAAGCCAAAAATATGCATATTCATTGATACCTTAAATATGTGTCATAACCTCAGGATTGTACAAAAGTTATGAAAACACATTCTGTAGCTGAAATGAAATAAGAAACTACAACATCATGTGAATAAAATACAATAAATCAAAGGGATAAAAAAAATATAATAATTTAATTTATACTTACTTTGTCATTTGTAACTGATACATAAGTGTTTGGAAGTCCTAAAACCAACCAGTGGAATATAAGCTCAGTAGTTAACGTACATTATCAATAGGTCTTTCTTTCTGCTCATTATAATCATAAATCATTGGTTGCATTGTCATAGAATTTGTATTCAGGTCATTTACCTGAGAAAACTGCCCTATGAGAACACTACAAGTAAGAAATCTGCATTCACAGCCTTACTTGAATCAATAAAATAAGCAATAAAATGTTTCCTGTCAGTGTTTTACCAATATATGTTATGTATCTGGATTCATTCAATCATTGTAAAAAAAAAAGTGTCATATAAAAGTCTAAACTTTGAATGAACTTTTCATGAACTCATAAAAACAGCCTTGTTTTCAGCTTTGTGACAATGTATTTTCCAGTGAATCTGGTGACGGGGGGATGGGGGGGTGGGGTCAAAAGTTTAGCCTAAAAAGGAGTAGAATTGTCTCAAAACATGATGGAGTGACAAACAGTTTGAACACTTTTGGAAATACAAGATTTTCACTAAGAAAGTACAGCAGGTAAATAAATAAAGTATGTATTTTTTTCTGAGATGCAGATGTAGTGGAGTAGACGAATATGACTGTTTCAACAAAGTATTTAAACAACACTGGGCTCTGATTCCTCTGGTGACTACCCAGACATAAACCTATACAGAACATTAAACCTAAAGGTGTTCTGCTGTATGGAGGTATATGGCCTCTACTATAATTACCACTTCATCAGGAAAGAAAAACAGAGGTCCCATGCAGGTGGGGGTGGTTCAGAGCTTGTCTTGCTTTGCTGTGGTTATCAACCATTCAGACTGTCTGCTCTATACATGTGCATTTATACCTTAAATGCTCTGTGTATTTCTATCAGGATCTGCTCCAGTCCTTCCACCAGCTCCACCCTCTCCTCCTCTCTATCCCCATCAGACTCACCTGTTGGACGCTGCAGTTCATTAGAATCAACCTTATTGAAGGTCGGGTTCTGCAGCCGTGCTGTGCGGACTCATCAGCATTTGTTCAATATCTACCTCCATGCAATAAGCTGGACTTTTCATCACCACCCTGCAATGAACTTCAACTGTCTTCTCCAGGTTGTAATGTTTGTTTTATCAGTCTATGTTTTGTTAACCTCACCCAACATTGGTTGGTAAGAGATTATTGTAATCACTGTGTGGGTGTGTCTGTGTGTGTCCCCGCAGAGACATATCACACTATAACTCAATGAATACTTGAGATATCACAATGAAATTACATGGGCATATACTATAGCTCATCAGATGTAATGATTCATTTGAGTAAAGGTCAAAGGTCAAGTTCACAATTAACAAAATTGTCAAAATCACATTATAGGTTATAACTCACAGAACTTTCAGATTGGTACCAAAACATTGAAACATTGAAATTTAGATTTCTACAATTCTCATAATTGGTGTCATCACCTACGACCAATAGATTTTGAGATCTCTGGAGGTCAAAGGTGACATGTTACAAAATTATCTTCTGTAACACTGTGTGTCAAGCATAGATATATCACACTATAACTTAATCAATACTGGATATATTATCATAATATTACATGCACTTACACACATATACATGTAATGAAATTATCAATATTGCAAATGTGCAAAGGTCAAGGTCGCATTTAGCAGGAAGGTTAAACTCACATTTTTGGCTCTAATTCAAGAACGGGTTGTCATAGAAACTTGAGTTTCGTACAAAATAGGGGCGAGATTAGGCATTCTCTGAATATTTGTTTAATAAATCTGTTCTTCCTTTTAGCACAGAACAATTGTGTCCATTATTCCACATCCGTAACAATTTCAGGAAACTAAACTTGAGGCTGTCTCATCAGCAAAAATGCTAATGAAAGAACGAAAGTGAACTCATTCTGTCACATGAGAATATTCTACATATACACAGAGAACTGTAAACAGTAGTGGCGTCTCAGGTTTTTCTTCAAACAGTAGGAAGTATACATTTGAAAAGACTGGTTTTGGTCTGACCAGGAGCACACAGTAAGTATGCAGCACATGCTAGTCCTCATCCTTGGGCCCTTTTATAAGAAACCTTCAATACTTTTTCTACACACTTTTTTTACATTCTAAACTTTCCACTTCAGTATTGTTTGTTCTCTGGAGCTAAGGTCACCGTCTACGCACACTGCAGATAACTATTACTTTGCTGATTTCTTAATGGCCGCCTACTCATCAGTTCACAGAGAGAAGCTTCAGGGTCTAGCCATAACATTTATCCTCTTCACATATACATCTCTGAGTGCAGTGTAGGGCCACATGTGTGTCTGTAGATTTGCACATTCACTTAAAGGAGTGTATTTAGCAATGTTTAGTTTTTTTCAAAATAGAACTTTAGCATTTTAAAACATTTCCCTGTGTTCTATATAAAGTAAGTCCTCTTCTTGGGCCTCAATTCATCATTAATTTAACTCCACAGGTCAATTTTCAACCCTATTTCAACCGCTATACGGAGCTGGCCGCAGAAGCCCAACAACGAGGATGGAACCCAAGAGTCTATCCGGTTGAGGTTGGATGCAGAGGATTTGTGGCTTCTTCCTGTATCAAACTGCTAAAGGATCTTGGCATCTGCGGGCAGGTCCTGAGGCAGACTATAAGATCAGTCTCTGAAGCAGCTGAAAGGAGCAGCCAGTGGATTTGGATCAAACGGAAGGACCCTTGCTGGGCTCATGCAACATCGTTGTAAACCTGGATTGTCTCAGGTATGCGGCCAACTTAGGCGCTGGCTCAGGGAGCTGGATGTCCCTGCCATGCATAGTCCCTTGGGCTTTCCCATGCCAATCATTTTCCATCACTCTTGGTTCTGCACCTCTGCTCTATGGGTTCCAACGCTTGGACACTAATAGGTTAGTGCACAGTGTTCGTCTTGGCACTGGCAATGGATTCTAACTAGGTGGATAGATAGTGCCTTACAGTGAGCCCCAAAGCCACGGGCAATGGACTCTAACTAGGTGGATAGATAGTGCCTTATAGTGAGCCCCAAAGCCACGGGCAATGGACTTTTAGTTAGGGCTTTGCCCACGGCGGAAACTGGTGACAAGTTTCACTCCGGTTTTTTTTTTTTTTTTTTTTTTTTTTTTTTTTTTTTTTTTTTTTTTTTTTTTCCTGCATGACCAGGATGAAGTATGACTGTGCAAGGGACACAAGTTTCAGGCCTTTTTTTTTTTCTCAGCCTGTAGCTGGCCACCTTTGAGGAGGGTGTCCAGTGTTAAGAGGCCGAAACACCCGATGAGTCAAAGGGCACACTGCTGATGATGTGTCCAGAAAGCTACGTCTTTCCAGTCATACAAGTTTCCTATTCTACACCAAGGTATACATCGTGTGAGTGCATACCATCTACTGGCACAATGGATGCTTCTAACATCTCATCCAGTGTTTGCTGATTCTGTGTAATGGCATTAGAAATGGCATTTGGAGTGCTGGCCCTTTAAATGCAAATGAGCCTCTTCATGCCTAACCCCCTTCTGGTGGTTGTCTATGCTGCTCTGTTCCATACAACCAACAATACAACATTTTAGGAAATTAGTTTTAAGTTTGGACATAATTTTCATCATGATTTACCACAACCACTGCTGCTAACAAACAATTATGTTGGAGAAATGTTTGTTGGATGTCTTGGCCTTATATGTGCAAATGTTATGACATAACTAACATAACACACACCAGTGACACAAACCATCTACATATATAAACTGTTTAATACTTATTGATCCACTAATCCTATCAATCTGTGTAAATAATTAGTGTAAAACACAGTTATTAATTTTTTCATGGTCATCAGATATGACCCATTTGGCTCCATAGTTACCGTGGAAACTATCAGCTTTAACAGCTTTAGCATCAGCTTTAACAGCATTGATTCACGAGTAAAACCCATGGAGTTGGATCAATAACAGTGGATGGATGTACATGTTTTTACATTCAGCTAGCAATATTTTTTCTGAAAAGTCAAGTTTCCTTAATTTTTGTCTGTTTTGATATAATTAACTTTGAATTTACTCTGAGTTTACATGAACATTTATATGATCTGTATAGGAATATAGGAAAACATTATACATACATTACACATATTTGCACCGAAAATGGCAAATAAAGATGATGATGATAATAATAATAATAATAATAATAATAATAATAATAATAATAATAATAATAATAATAATAATAATAATGGCAATAAATAAGTCAAAAAAGGTAGAAATAGAGAAAAAATAATTTGGGATCTGCCACAAATGGGTCTGTATGGACTAAATACAACAAACTGAGCAAGGATTAAAACAGGTTGTAGAAATCCAGTAGATTTTTGCCAAAATTAATATAAATATAGATTTGCAAACTTTAAGAACTGTACCAAAGACTAAAAAGTAGATTTAGCAATTCATTATGTGGGGTGTAAATAGTTAATTGCTTTTCAATTTGACTAGAAAGCAATATGTAGGAAAAAGAGGACATACATCAAAATAGCTACTTAATATCTTTTCATATATCCATATTTCTAATTGCTTCAGTGCTTCCCTTCATGATGTGTCATGCTGTTATATAAAGTGAGAGTGAACATAGTCCAGGTCCTCGGCATGAATGCTGAAAGGAGCAGCCGTAATAGCAAAAGGTCCACTAAGTGAATTGCATCAAAGTAAGTGGTGTCACGACTAAAGCAGAATACAAATAAGATGGTAAAGCATATGTTGTACTGCTGTTTTTGTCACTTCAGGTCTCAGTTCCATGAATGTAAACCAGATCATATTTTATTATTTACATTTCTTCTCTCTTCTATTTGTGACTTTTTTTATACATTGTTTATACAAGTTAGCTTGTACTGATGTTGAGGTCCCGATTCCTTTATACACTGTCAGCCATAGGTTGGAATAAGTTTGTTTTCAGACACATTTCTCTTTTTATTTCTATTTATACTCATCAGTAAACACTTTTGACCAGGTTCAGTTACACTCTATCTATTGAGAATAAATTAGTCACAATCGTTTCATGCAAACTGTTATAAATATTTTACTCCATCGTTATTAGTAAATGTACATATTTCTTCTGTCTACTGCATTTTACTGCTTTGCTCTTATCACTATCTCTTACAGTTTTTATTAGAGAGCTATATCTTTTTTTTCCCACTGTTAATATTGTGCTAGCTTTTGCAGTTGGGACTATTTTGATTATATGCTCAAGTGAAAGTGGTGAGAAAAGGTTGTGTTATTTGATGTTGAACACCCCACAAACCTACAA
This sequence comes from Siphamia tubifer, assembly GCA_020466265.1. Classification (NCBI taxonomy): domain Eukaryota; kingdom Metazoa; phylum Chordata; class Actinopteri; order Kurtiformes; family Apogonidae; genus Siphamia; species Siphamia tubifer. Next base: position 40,412,993 of record CM035795.1, on the reverse strand, counting down.
TTGAACTTCACAACCTTTGACTCTGCAAATCTTCAAAATCTTGGATGTCTGTGTGTTCGCTCCAGCCCACACATGTCAGACAGCAATATTTATGGACCACGTCTGATCACTGCGTCTGGTTTTCCACTTTGCCAAGCTGAAAAGTTGAATTTTTTCCCATAATCCACAGAATAGAGTTATTTCCTTCTACGTTAAAGTAACAAATGTCTAATGACCTGATGTTATACATTGTACTGTAAAATTAAGACAGAAACAGGACTATGGGCCTGGAAAACCTCCCAAAAAACTACAATAAAATAATGCAATATTGGCCATAAATAATTAGAGAGTGCCCTTTAGGGATGTAAAATACAGATATTTTTCAGTGCATACTGAAATTAATATTTAGATAATAAAGACCCTGAGGCTGGCCTTCATTACATTACTAACACCGATGTCATCCTACTGCGTCACTAACCAACCTTCTGCAGGCTTGTTCTTGACCTTGTGTGTGACACGCAGTAATTGAGATTCCCGGCTCATTGTTACCTAATTAAAAATTGTCTGAGCCTTCTGGATTCTTAGACAGAAAGAAAGGAAAGGTTGTGATGCAGATCAGCCTTAGGGAGAAAAAAAAAACAAGAAAAAAACAGAAAACATCTGAGCCCTTGTGCTCATTAACACCTCTAATAGTAAATTACAGCAGGATTATAAAAAGTAGCCTTTTTTTTTTTAAACCAAAAACAATTTCTCATAATACAATAAAACTATTACATTATTAGGAATATGTAAAATTATCCTATATGCCTTCAAGGGTCTGCTGTTTTTGGCTACATCACTGATGACTGTGTCTGTGGTTGCGACTGTCTGGACTCCATCTGGCCTCTGACCCAAACCACAAGATTCAGTCTACAGCTCATTAGCACTCATTATTCCATCCAAATCCACTGACTGCACGTCGCTATTGCCATCTATTGGATAGCCCTGCATATACAATTCTCATGGAAAATAATTAGTACTTGCATAAAAAACCAGTCATGACAGTTCAAGTTTTCATGAGGTTTCAACAGCTCAGCTAAGTGAGACCACAGACGCTTCCAGGCCAAGGTTATTATAATTACTGAGACTTAATCTGTGGATAGTTTTGAAAAGTATGAAAACTAAACAACACTGAACAAAGTAAAAACAAACAGAAGTGAAATACTAAAATGGTGTATTTCATTAATAAAGCTTACGTAAATTATATCAGATATCATGCATTCTTTCATCCAAAGACTTTCTCATGTTACCTGAAACTAAAACTAAGCAAAACTAAACAGAGTAGTCAATTTTTTTGATATGCAGCCACTTATGCTCTAATAAAACAGACTGAAAACTGAAATCAAAAACCAAAGTGAAATAAAAGCTAAGGAACATGTCCAGAGTGTAATAGCTGAATATTAAGTAGCCAAAACAAATGTAACCACACAATGGACAGACCAAAACTGACAGACCTAGAAAGCACTCACACTCACATGATTAGAAAATAACTATGACTGACAGATGTTTGCAGTAGTGAACAGGAAAACTATGTGGAATCTACATTAACCCATGCTCCAAACACTGACCTGAAATGAAATTCATATTATGATGTTATTCTGTGAGGCAGCTAGTTAAAATTCTTTGGCTTCTATTAGCATCCGGGGCAGAATAAACCAGCCATAAATCCTATAATCTTTCTCATCCATCACACAGGGATGAGACCAAGTCAGGGGAGACGACCAAAACCTTTTGGAAACAGCATGAGGCTGGTGGAACTGCCATGAGGGCTTGGAACTAAGTCTGACGGAGAATCATGTTTATGCAGGAAAGCTGTAAGTCCATTGTATTAATTATGAATGCTGATGTCATTTAGAAAATGGGTGAATGTGTTTGTTTCCAAGACACTCCTCTATAGTCTATAGTGTGGAGTTTGTTTGGAGAATTCAAAAGGAAGACAAGATGTGAAAAGCAACAGCATTTCAGACAGCGAGGAAGGGACGGCACAGGGGGACATATCGAAACTGTGTGGACTCAAAGAGACAAGTTGGCACTAAAAATAGAAGATGTGATATTTTATTTATCACCTTTACATGGTCACACAACCACACATAGACTCACACATACACACATATGCAAAAGAACACACATGCCTTTGTGTATTATTCTCTGTGGGTGAATGTAGAGGCCAGTGGACAGATTGTGTGAGAGACACCATGTGCATAGGTGGACTAGAAAAAGTGCATGTCTTGCTCCACCAGAGACAGAAGCTCCGATTTGCACAGCCTTACAAGAGATCTACTCTCAGGAAGCAAATAATAGTGGGTGACATTATCTCTTATATCAGCGGCTGCCCTCATGCATATCACTGCATTCTATGTGAGCTGCCAAATGGAACTTTTGTGCACAGACTTTCACATTCCACCTTTACAATCCAACAGACGGGGGAGATAAACCCACACACATTTTTATAGGTTACAGTTCTACATCTTTCCGTTATCATCTTGTATAAGGTGAAAGAACAAGAAACATCAAGATGACATTTTAGCACAAGGGAAAGGTTTTAACAATGCTATCATGTCATGATGCAACAATCTATTTAAAATGTATATTAAGACACACACACACACACACACACACACATATATATATATATATATATATATATATATATATATATATATATATATATATATATATATATATATATATATATATACACTCAACAGCATCAGTTTTTTAAAGTGAATCAATACAAACAACCTATAAAATCATAACATGACTCAATAATTCATACTTAGTTTTCCCATACCTTTAAAAACCTTCTAATTCAGTTGTAGGCACTCATTAGCCCATCATTTCCAAATCAACAAAATAAGTTTACTTTTCCTAGAATACAATGGGGAACAGAAAAAAGAGGAGTCAACTGAGAGTTTTTAAAGTCGTTTAGACATGATTAACTCATGTAATTTTGCATAGATCTTCACACAGAGAAATTTCTGAAATATTTATGAAGTGTTTTTGCAGAAGAATGATCACAATCTTACAAGGCCCATATACAGAAAAACAGTGGTTCTCAAACATTTTAGAATGCAGTACCACCTGAAATACTTTTATTTTTTCAAGTATGCCCCGTCGGGCTTCTTCCAAGTGTCGCACTTTGAAGCATCTTCATCACAGTAGTATAATCCAAATTAAATGCACATAATGATCAAGGGAAAATAGGTAGTCTCATTTAAGCATCTTCCTTGCCATTAAAATTGATATTCCACCAGTTTTACAGCCATTGACCTTCATTTGCTTTTGTAAAAAAACAAAAAAAACAAACTTTAATTGTGCATCTGGACTTGAACCAATGCATAAAGACCTCAACAGCTACTGTACCGATGACCAAAACCATCTACTGATGTAAATGGTTTAATACCCGTTGATCCATTAATCCTATCAATTCATGTAACCTGTGTAAAATACACTTTGTTGTCTTTTGATCGTCATCAGATATGACCCATTTGAATATTCAGATGCTCTATAATGAACGTATAAAACACCATCATCTTCTATAATAAGTAAAACCCATAGAGTGTGATCACTGCTAGTGGATGGACACCCTTATTCTTTGCTCAGTTATTGATATTTTTGTGGAAAATGTCACTTCTTCAGTTTTCTCCGTTTGTGATACGATAACCTTTGGACATCAACATGATCAGCAGATGAGAGAATACCTATTTTACACAAAAAAACCAACACTAAATACAGATGATAATATAAATAAATGATATAAAATGGTAATGAATCAATTAAAATGGGTTAAATGGAGAGAAAAACAATATATGTGGGAATTTCTACCAAAGTAGTGTTGGGTTTTTATGGGTTAAGTTATACCACCAGACTGTACAGCAAACCAGTGTTTTCAATGGATGTACTCTTATTAAATATTTAACAGAGTATTAATCCTCATGAGTGTCTATGCTGTGGATTCATTGAAATGTGTTGCTTCAGAAGTCTTAACTACACCAAGCTTATTACGCCTGCAGTAAAAGTCCACATTATTGATAAAGTTGATTGACAGCAAGAATTATCAGCTTTTCTGTGAAGTACAAGAAGAGGGAGGGAGAACGGACTCAGCCTATATGTAGAAAATTTCAAAACATCATATTTTAGTAGATGAAAGTATAAATTTAATTATATATACCTAAAAGGGCACAGAGAACTCACAGGAGTGTGGAAAACTCTTCATACTTTGGTAAGTTTTTACTGGTGGACAGGCCAAACAGCTGAAAACATACTTCAGTTTGTATAAAAAGAATTCAACCTTCCTTTAGTAATGAAACAAAACACTTAAATTCAAAGCCAAGTGTTATTCTGATCTAAATACTGTAAAGGATATCACTTTCCATGCCACCCTGAGACCAGCTCATGTCTCCTTGGAACAGTAAGTGACCTGCTTTTGCTTGACTTAGTGCTTCTTCCCTCCCATTCCAGTCATTTAATCTTGGAACAGCATCAAGATAGTGATCTCCCTTTAACCTCCACAGAGGGGACGGACACAGAGGGACACACTCCCCACTTCATCACTCAGGGTCCAGCAGCGGCGGCATGCCAAACAATCCCATTAGCCGACAACCAAAAGCCCGGGGACAGCTGCAACGTCCTGACTCAACCGCAGCTCTTTCTGCTCATATGAACATCCTCTTTTTTTCCCCTTCACAACATCCATGCACTCATGTGTCAGCATATATAATGAACTCCCTCGGAGTTCCACTCAGCTTTTACTCAGAGGAAATAGGCTGCACCATCACTTTGAGTAGCTTTTTACAACTCAACACTGATCAATTAATGACTAGGAATGGGACCCTGAGAGATATTCATAGATGGATATTAGTGATGCTGAGAGAAAGAAGAGTGAAGGGAGTGGGATAATAAACTTCAAATGCAACTCACGGTAAATCCAACAGCAGAGAGGCACTTTGATAGACACACACATATTGATAGCACTTAAAGCTGGCAACTCATTTAAAGGTTATATACAGCAGAGGATGTGTTTTGTTCTCATATTCAGGTCCATGCAACAGAGAATTGAGAGTCTAATAACAACCAAAGCAATTGCAATGTTTAGTGTTTCTGAATTGTCCTCAAATCTGGAAAAAAAAAGACTGAAACAATAAATCAAATGTAAAAAATAAAGTCGTTTTTTTTTTCTGTTTGCAAGAAGAACAAGGAACAAGAACAAGGAAAGAAGCCAAAGAAGGAAAGATAAAGAGTAGCATCATGTAGCGGAGGTAGGAGGAGTTACTCACGGCTCCTGTCACCTTTCCACCTCCAGTTTCCCTTGTACTTCCCTGAGTTGTCCCCTGGTACACAAACTCCACTCAGCACCTCCGCCAGCAGCAGCAGCAGCAGCAGAGGCGTCCGCCCACCGGCCATACCTGCCTCTGAAGCTACAGCTGACAGTCCAGTGCCATGGGGAGTTCTGTCCCACACTCACACATCTCTGAAACAGCTGCAGGGCAAGATCCAAAACAACAACAACACTACTTCTCCCTTGGAGTGCAAGTCTTTAGTTGCGTCACTGTAGCCTCGAGGGGGGGCACACACTTCTGCCTCTGCCTCCTGTGGGAGTGGAATGGTCCCTGTGATGGCAGTGGGACTGTAATTCCACTACTGGCAGATAAATGGGCAGTGTAAACCCAGATTCCTGGAGCTTCACTGAAATATTGAAGCTTGCCTTTTTACTCCCTCTCTCCACTCTTCCATTCTTAGTTTTGCCTTTTGGAGGTTTTTTCCAGTCTTAGCCAAAGCATCAGAGATAGAACAGGAAGAAGTAGAGTGTTTTCCTTCTTGCAGAGCAGGAGTAGTCCAGGTCACAGGGTGGATCGGTGACACTGACGGTGACACATCACTGATCCTGCAGCCGCCAACTCTTGTCACTCACTTCAGGCACTGACTGAATGAGTGAGTATGTCCAGGAGAGTGTTGGTGTATAAATGCATCTGTGTCCTTCTCCTCTCTCCTCATCCACCCACCACTCATCTCAGATCACATGAGGCGGTGTTGATATCAAAATAAGGAATAAATCACAGAGATCACTACAGAGCAGCCTTGACTTTGTCAACAGAGCGTATGAAAGAGGGAGGGAGGGAGAGACAGAGAGAGGGAGAGAGCAGGCAAAAGAGGGAGGGAGATCTGGAGGAGAGAGACTAAGTGAGACAAGCATGGGGGGTGTGAGGAGCAGTTTCTCAAATGTGATGGCTCTTGTGCTTTTGTGCACCCATGATGCTTTTTCAAGACTCCTCCATTGTGAATTCCCCCGAATTGCAACCTGTACATGTTTACAGTAGCTGTGTGTGCTACTGAAACACTACTGCTGATAACAGATAAGGGAATACACTAACAGTATGCCAAACTTACAATCCTGCCCAGCATGCACCTGTCTACACACGTACGTAGACCAGTTTGACAGCATGTGAATGTGATTATGACTGTTGAGTCTGAAATTGCCACAGGTTAATATCTGCAACATTGTTTAGAAGATATTTGAGCAGTATCACGCTTGCAGTTTAACGTGATATAACATAAACGTGATGAGGACAGAGACAGAGCAAGTAGTGACAACTCACTGGTTACTACTACACTAGTTGAAAATGCCAGATATTTTAATAAATACAAAGTAAGGTAACATTTAATTGTGCTGTGAAATAAACATATACACAGAAAAACCTATAGCGACATTAGAACACTCCTACTTTAAAGTCAACAATAAACAATCTCAATACTATGCAGAAACTGTTCAGTGTACAGCAATGAAAAGCATTTTGACTCAGGTCACCCACGCACATTAGTGTGGATGGATGGTACAGTATGTTCACATATATGCTTTTTGCTTTATTCTTTATGGTTTGTCTTTATTCTTTATTCAAGGTATACAGGGTGGTGTGCATACATTTACATTAAAACATATGTATATGTACCTGAAGTGGCTGAAAGGTGAGTTTTCATCAGCAGTCCTTTGCATGTACAAACTAAACAACATAACTAGAAGAGCACTCAGAGAGCGCAGACTGTGCCAAGGCAGATCAGACCCCCTTCCTGAAAGACACACGTACCCCCCCCTCACTGATTGCAAACAAACTTTTATCACTTTTTCCTTGTGCGACGTATCACACACATGCCCCCCCCGACACACACACACACACACTCACACCTCCACCAATCACCACCAAAATTCAATCAGTTATTCCTTGTGCATCAATGTGTATCAACATTTCCTAAATCCGTCCACATCTTTTTGAGTTATCTTGCTTAATAGCAAACAAAGCCACAACCAAACCAACACATAAACGCCAGCGAAAAACAAAAGTAATCTGACATGTAACTCCAGCTGCATGTATATCTTGCATCATATTTGCAGATAACCCCACATTTTTCATCAACTTTATGAATCTTCATGTAAGATTTAACTGCCTATCACCAAATGTGAAATATTTTATATAACCTATTTTGTATTTCATATTCTTTCTGCACACGGTCCCACCTTCTCCCTAATAACCATTATTTATTTATTAATAATATACATACTGTATATTGTGGTAAAATATTGCATGGTAATACTGCATGCACTTCTATACACATGAACAAAAGCACACACATTACATAGACTATTTTTGTAAAAAAAACAAGCTCAGCAAGTCTAGGTTTAGAGTTACACCGCTCGTTTCCTCTGGCTGGCCAGGCTGTCAGGATGCAGGTGAGTGCAGGTTAACGTGGGAAATAGGGGTGTCAGCAGCACTTCCCCCTCTGCCCTACATCCACATCTCCAATATGCCCTTCATTATTGCTATGTAAAATGCTATTACTTGGCGTGAAATGCTCCTAACAGAAAACACAGTGTAATGAGCAAAGTAAATGGTGTCATAAATGAGAATTTACAGTGTGTGAGGTCAGCTGGAGGATGAAGTAAACATCATTCTGTACTGTACATACTGGTACAGTATTACATACGGCATTCTTGAATTAATCCTGAATGCCTGATGTTTTATTATGTGGAATACAGTTGACAATGCCTTTCAACACTGTCCTTATTCATCAGACGTGTAATCCAGATATGCTAGCCCTTAAGGCCCATGCTCCTTAAGGTGTAATTAATTGCATTACATTAGCTGCTGATGGAAGTCTGATTAAAACAGCTCTCTAATGATTAGGCCTGTGGAATAATTACCACTGCACAGAGGACAGGCCACTACAACCCCTCAGGACGCCAATCTAACATTCCTACTACCTGCAAAATGTCACTGCTAATGCCAACTGCTTAGAGACCTGGACAAGGCAATGCAAATTCTGTGCAGGAAGAATAAATGGCATGGCAAGTTACAACGGAGTGAGAGAGAGAGAAAGAAGAAAAGACAGAGATTAGTGTCATGTTTACCTCCAACCAAATGGTATACCAGAGGTCGATACCATGCCTGACATAAACACATAAATTACTCTGTTTGCTAGGTTATAAAGAGGGGGTACAGACTATCACGTCAGATGTCAGCACAGCTATTATAGGCTTTAGTCTGGGTCTTTTGTTTTGTGTGCTTAGGGGCAAGTGTTGACATGTGATACTGAAGACCTGAAGAAACTTTATTAGATCCCATTGAGAGCTGCATACATAAGGAATATGGGTGGCTGTAATTTTTCATGGAATACTTGGAACTTATTTATTTAACTCATTATTAATTAAATGATGCTTTTTATATTAATCTTAGTCTGATAGACAAATTAAATTTCTGTTGCAGAAACAGCTGCTATTTTCAGTGTGTATAACACGTGGGCCATAATTAATGTAACTCCAGATGGCAAAAAAGCACCACAGCTGTGTGGGAAGTTCACTAAAAAATTAAAAGAGTGAAGAAATAAATCACACATGCGCCCAATCTTTAAGTTGCACCCAGACTAGCTGTGACAGGATTGTGATTTAGCATAAAAGCTACAGGAAGTCTTAGCCATTAGTAAACTACATGTTGTTTTTTACTTCTTCATCTTCAAGTTCACTTACATGTGTTCATTTAGGTGGGAGATACAAAAGAAATGAACCAATGCTGTATGCAGTAAATAATAGATGTCTGAAACACTGTTGTCCTTCAGTGACTTAATCTGATTTGCTGTAGCTCCTGTTATAACTGAATAAATGGAAGCTGAAAGTTATAGTAGAACATGCTCCTCTTGTACTCCCATTATTACAGTTCAAGTCTGGCACATGACAGGTTTATCTTCTAGCTACTGAATCTGATATAATTCACTTCATCTCTTTACAGATAATGGGTGCTACATACACTCCAACTGCAGGAGCACATGTCAAGCATATGGCCGTATGCTGTTCAGAAAAAAAAGCAAAAGCAAAATTATATATTTCTATTGCAGATTGTTACCTAGAGCATTAAGACTGTCCAAATTCAGGGCAAGATACTTCCTTATTTCATCTCTGCCATCAGAAACATGATGGTATAAGGAAAACAATAAAAAGGTTCACAGTTGTCTTTCCTGTGCAACACCACTGTGACCGCACCTTAAGTTCAGACATGCAGACAGTAGTCCTCACAGCTAAGCTGTTGCAACACAAAACTCACTAGGATCCTTTAAAGACAACAGACGGCAGAAATTTAGCAGGATTAACTAGAAAGTGAAAAGGCTATTACATAACTCCAAATGTAAACACAACTGCTTTAGGCTTTCTTTCATCCCAGCTTTGTTCTCCACCCGTCAAAGAAACAGTTCAAGCCTTACTTAGCATCAAACCCTAATCAACATTATTTAATTCGCCTTTTCTATAGTATACTGTCTTTTCTATAATCTCCACAAAGCACGTGCAATATTTTACACAACCTTTGTATTTTATTTGTATTTATTATAACTGTGCATTTGGCATACTGCTGTTTTTGAGATGGTAAAAGGCTGATGATGTTGCTGTTAAAGTTTAGGTCTTTATGTATATGACTGCATATTAACTGGCCCAGGGGCAACATATAAAGATTGAACAAGAGGGGTCCCAGGATGGATCCCTGGGGGACCCCACAGGCCACTGCCACTTGATCTGATATACAGTTTTGGATTCAAACAAAATATTTTCTGTCCTCAATTGCAACCCATTAATTAAATACTCTAACACAAAATAATAATAATAATAATACTAATAATAATACTAATAATAATAATAATAATAATAATAATAATAATAATAATAATAATAATAATAATAATAATAATAATAATAATAATAATAATAATAATAATAATAATAATAATAATAATAATAATAATAATAATAATAATTGGTATCTGTGGAATGGACAGGACTGAAAAAACACCAATCATTTTCACTAGCCCATTGAGATGATTGAACTGTCATTTGTCCCTACCTCTCTTCATGTCCAAATCATGTGTTCTTGGAGGCTTAGATCATTGGTACAGGAAACAAAGACTGACCTAGAGTGTGACTAGCTATATTAGCTATATTAAGATGTAAATTTCATCTGAAAGCTGTTTTGTCAGTAACATAAATCATTAAGGAATGTAACGTTAGCCAGATAGGTATGAATTGGGGCTTTTCTGCCAACAAACATGATCATGAAATGGCGTAGTGTGGTTTCAGTGGGAAGTTTGACTTTTACCTTGTGTATTTTCAAAATATGTTTTTCCAGGATCTACTACCCTACCTTTAACTTTATTAGAGCTGTGTGGTGTCCTGTTGCCCAATCCAAATTTCTCCTTGGGGCAATAAACGATATCTTATCTTTATGTTGCATACTGCACAGATAGCTCCCTATCTCCTTATCGTGACTGTTAAACGCAGCTACAGACTTGCAGCACCCTGCCGGAAAAGGCTGCTAACCCCTGCAATACTCCAAACCTCATATCAAATGACTATCCCCAGGACTCAGCATTATTAAAATGCTTATGCTCAGGAAACTTCAAAAATGCTTAGTATTAGACTTATAATCTCAGAGTTATGTTTAACTGGAGAAGTGGCGACCTGTGTGATATTGTGTTTGTGTATGTTTGGTTTCTTGTGGATTCACCAGGTTGAGAAAACACGCACAAATGCAATTTAAAAGATATTCTTTCGGTGACCTTGTGCATGAAAATGATTTAGCACTTTATCCCTGTGGTATGTAATAAATGGAACTCATGATAGAGGCAGAGTGTCATTTCTATTACTATCTCACAGCCCATTTTCTGTCTCCCATATAAGATCACTGACTTGATTTTTTCCCCATATTACAAAGCTTGCACAGAGAAAATGTCATTGAAAATGATACATAGCCTGCAATTCTCACAGTTTAGCCATAATGTAAGCCTAGAGAATGAGATCTGCCTTTTCATATTTCACCCTTCTCCTCCCCATTGTCAGTATGGTGTTTACCACACTTACATTCTGGACCCTCTTAGTTCTGCCAATGTGACTCGACAGCAGGGTGGATTGGTGGTACACAGACATCCAGCTTGATGAACAGGAGGAGAAGTGGACGTTAGGACACAGCTTGGAGCACAGTGAGAGTTTGAGGGGAACTGGCGCCCACTTTCTGCCACTAACACATACAGAAAATTAAAAAAAAAGCTGGCCAACAAGGGAATGAATCACATCAGTGGAGAAAAAAAATCCCTTTGAATCATTAAAGTTTTGACCTTTTCATGTTTGACTTGATAGTTATAACATTATCATAAGTGGATGGACTCCCCGACTCTAAATTCATAGCTGTAATTTGTGCTTTTGTGGCTTTACAATAACTACTGTATGTCTTGTTCTGCTGCACCTGATTAGAATTTTAATTACAGCACTTTGCAAGATGGCAGATGAAGCATGTATTAGCTGTCAGACTTCAGGCTGTACAGTGACACTTTGTGATGACAGCCCCCCCACCCCCCACCCCCCAACATAGCAGAAGACCCAGAGATTCATATTTCATTAGTGTTTCAATGTCTAGAATGAACACAGAAATCAGGATCCATCCACATTTATAGACTGGGCGTCAACCTGAGCTAAGAATTACACACTTGACGCAGTGACATCTAATCTACAGGTTGTAAATACAGTTTAGTATCGGTCCTCCAGTGTCTGCATGCTCTTAAATAGAGTGTAGCGATACTGTATTTGGAAACTCATATTGGTGTATCTGCAGCCGTGTTTTTAAAGTGAGTTATGTTGGAGGATGATAAACAGAACCACACCCAGCATTCCTTGCCCTTGCAGTGTCGGCTCAATCAGCACCGCTGACCCACCCACACCCACACCTCCATCCTCCAATCTGTCTTCACCGATACACTGACACACAGCCCCCAACACCACTCTGCAATCAATGGGAAGTTACAGGAGGAACATGGCTGAAGGTTAATGTGTGCAGTGAACATGTGATCAGTGATGAAAATGCAAAGGGAAGGGAACACCTTTACTGTGTCATGAAAATAAAAGAAAAATCTCACATTCTATTCTCTTCCTTCACATATTGCCTCCATCTTCTGAGACTAAACTGTAAATGTTACATAAGGAGGTGTTATTGTAAATGATGAAATGTATTTTTTTTTCTGACTGGACACTGGACTTTACTAAACAACAATAATGAATTCCAGTATAATGTAAAATGAATAATATTATCTTCTTAGTCGTGTTTTCTCTAGATTATGGACAATGTTTTTGAACAACAGGATGCATTATACTACAAAAGTGTGTCCAGGGGTCAACATACGGTGGTTTCTGTTCACAGGGTATGTGACATATCACACATTATGCTGTGATTTATAATCTTCTGTTTTACCAGTTTTTAGAGATGGCAGATGAGTAAATCTAATTGGAAAAGTCTTCTCTTTTCTTTTTATTTTATTAAAAACACTTGTTTATTTATAGTGTTTCCCATGTGGAATATATCCTTATCGTTGTACTGTAGTATAACATTTACTGTGTATATTTTATTCATTTCAGGAGTTCTATCATTAGTTTAATAGCACATATGTATGTATATTTTATTCTGAAGGGATCCCTGAATTACTGTGTGATATTTTTTATTGTATTTTATTTTTCTAATACAGTGTTTTTGAAGAATATTAATGTGATTGCATTGGGTGTTATTTAATTAATTGTATAATTTATTTATTTATTTATTATGCAAGACATTTTTTAATGAAAATTCCAAACAAAACTAAATAAAAGAATATTAAAATGTGATCAAGTGCATGTGTGGTTATTGTAAATCCTTTCTTAATTATTAACTGTAATATACATGCAATATATTACAGTAACATACTGTACTGTAGAATCTATAACATAAAACATTCTGGCCACTCCTACTGTTAATAAAAAAAAAACACTCAACACTGCTACTCCAGCTTTGCTCTCAACACTGACATTCAAACGACTAGAATAGATAGTTGCTGCTTACAAGACTTAAAATATGGAACTGCTGCACTAATACCAGCAGCTGGTCATTTCATACTGTAGAGAAGCGGAGCTAAAGTCATTTGCCTCCCCACCCTACTGCTCTCATTCCCTGTAATGGCTGTCGTCAGCGGTCTCACCTTGCAGTGAGATTCCAGCCTGCAGCACTATCATCCAGATCGCACAACACACTGTGATTTACAGCTGCTGTTGCTGCAGGGCCATCTGGACCATAACCACTGCTGAACACTCAGCATTAGAGGCTACATCTACCTATCCCTCTCGCCCTCTTTTGTTTGTGTTTTCTCTTCCTTGCTGTTTCATGTTCACTGCATGTTTCTGGTAAATACATGAAAATATATCGCATGTTGCATACAATATGCAACTCATTTTATCCATGGTGAATAAAGCATTTTCAGCCAAATTACTTACACAAATGTATGATAATAAAATTCTGATGTTTTTTTCCCCCCCTTGTTTTAAAAGCCACACAGAAGACAACATATCTCCATTATGCACCTCATTCCTATAGAGAATTGAACAGTGCATTTATTGTATCTCTTTCTGTGTTTCCTTTCTAAACATACCCCTAACCACCACAAATGGGTTCACACTCACAGCAGGGGTTAAATCACTCATCGTAGTTAAAAACAACCATTTTCTCACACCAAAAAATAATTGCCAGGAGCACTCAAATCAACAATTAAGCCAATTTTTGGACCCCCCCCCCCCAAAAAAAAGAACAAACGAAAAAAAAAACATTCACACTGCTATCAGAAGAGACGTCTCTTAAATCAGGCTGCACCTGCACCCTCCACAGTAAAGAATAATTTCCTCAAATCCACACAGAGGATTCTAGATCCAAGGGGGTCTAGAAAACATGCTGTTGTGCACTGGTGCTGGGATTTGTCCTAAGTGTGCAATAATCACATAACCCTCCCATGTAAATGCACCTCATTCATGATTAGGACAGCCATAACGGTGGATGTGTGTCTTTTAATGTCTTGTGCCTCTCATTCAATGTGTCACTAAAGAGCCTTCTGCTGCAGTTTATATTCACTGAAGTGTGTGATGAGAACCAGGCCAAACATCTGCTGTTGTATAAAAGGTGTTAGAATATTAAGAGCAGATATGTACAAGTTTCAAAAGAGCTGCCAAATATATAGCAGATGTACAGTGAAAAAGGTGCTGCTGAGGTCAACTGGTGTAATATTAAAATCCACCAGCAGGGGGCAGTGTTGGAACAGATCGATATTAAGGTAAGCCACTGATTCCACCCAAGAGAGGCAGAAGAGAAGACACTTGAGTCGCATCAGGGTTTAGGTGTCAAAGTGACACCTGGCAAAGTGAGTCCTGAATTAGAGCCTTTTAGATTTGATCTTTCTTTATCAGTGAGATATCCGACACCACAGATTGACTGAAGTAAATTATTCACACATTATATACAACAGACACACAACCCACATCCTCAAAAAACTTCAAAGTTGGACTTCCTTATATCAATCTGATAGAATGGAGTAGTTACAAAGAAAATGAAGGTCCAAGTTGTGTAGAGGGTCAAATCAAGTGAAAGTGAACATGAACATGAAAAAGTAAATTTGCACACATCATTAAACAAATAGCCTCTTTTTTTTTTAGATAAATATCTCTTTTTTATGTAACTGCTAAACTTTTAAAAATATATTTGTTATACCATAGCCATTTGACACAAACAAATCTATCTAAATATTTGTAAAATGTGTTCTGTTTGTTTATTATATAGATTATTGGTAAGTTTTAAGTATTAGATTTTCATTATTTTGTGAATATTATTGATATTTATGAGTTTGAACAATTGGGAGTGTTACAAAAAAACACCCATTCTTAATTTTAATGTTATTTATAACTCATATGTTTGAGTGAAACTTTCAGAATGTAAAAGTCTTTTAATATATTGGGAAGGTGAATACAATGGTAAAGAGTCATTCACATGTTTCTACGGCAACCTGTCCATGTGTTACCAGATTCTCATGTCAATAAAACAGAGACTTTTCAATATTTTACCCCAAAATGTATTTTCAGTATGATCCACATATTACCACTTTATTGGAACCTAGAGTTAATTCATGCACAATGACATGCAGCATTTGTTTAAGGGACAAAAATGTTAAACACAAAACTGTGAACTGATTTATTTCAATTGTCCACATTGTGAAGTAAAATATACTAAGGCATAAATTTGCAGCAGCTACAAATCAGAACAGACCTATTTTACTCTTTGTAGAGTGTGTTATTGCTCTATTTTAAGAACTGTTCATTTACAGGCAGACAAACAGGGACAAAACAATCAGAGGTCATTTCAGTTTTATCTTTACCAGTATTTTTATATGGCCCTAAATCCATATCCCACTTTACACATCTCTACATTAACCAATAAAGGCCCAGAGCTATGTTTGTGACAGTTCACAAATGATTGTTTCTCTTTTTAGTTAACCTTTGTTAAGTGATTCATCACAATTTATTACAATATTATCTTCCATAATTTGATTAAAAAAAAAGAAAGTCAGATATTTTCCTCTATTTAATTTTTATGTTCATTAAAATATTAAAGTTGAGGACTAAAAACAGATAAAACTGAAAAAGAAAACAGACTTTTTCAGTCAAATATATCATTAACTGAACATACACAAGTGTCTCCATTCACTCCATGGGTCAAATATGTAGAAGATGACAGTGTTTCCATGGCAACTATGCAGCCTCTGAACATCCAAATGGGTCATATCTATTGACCATGAAAAGATGACAAACTGTATTTTGCACCAATTATTTACATGCACTGATAGAATTAACAAAGAAACTGATATTAAACAGTTTAGATCAGTAGATGCTGTTGATCAATGATGGATGTTTGGGTTTTTATGGGTTAAATATCCTGTGAGATTTGTTCACATTCAATATATACAATTTCATCTGTATGTACAAACATGCTGCGCTCAAAATTGACATGCCTGCATGGTGTATCCCTTATATTAAATTTTGTTTTGCCCAGTGGGACATTTCACAGGAAAATGCATTTCACTGTTGTTGCAAGATACTGCTTACCTTAGGGGAAAAATATCTACAAGGCTGCAAAAATAGTATACATAAAACATTTTCTCCATAAAATCATATCGGAACAAACACATAAAATGAAAACACTGAAGAGCTACATTATTTTGTAAATCAAACTTTACAACCAGCTATGAAGCAAAAACTGGTGGGAAAGAGAGTGCAACTAGGTTTTATACCAGAAGGTGGCAGTGTCTAACAGCAAACCAAAGAAAGATTTAAGCAGGACATGTTTCCACTGCAGATATTGTACATGGAATATTCATCTAGAAAACCTGTTCTCATACGGACACATGACTAGATAGAAGTCTATACTCATATCACTATTTGTATTTTATATGTATTTTAAAACAGGAACATGTCAAACACCTATTAGGATTTAAACGGGATTTTTTAATGACTACATAATCTAAATAAATATACATATCCAGTGGCTTAGTGTGACCAAATAACACAAATTACTCTTTTTATTTGTGTTTTATTTATAAATTCATGTTGATACATGTTAGTGTTACCTATGTTTTTCTTGTTTGTTGGGGAAAAAAAGAAATATATCAGGTGTGTAAAATACCAAAAGAGGGCAGTAGAGTCTCATGTTGTAAAAGCATCAGCTCTCACATATCCAACTGCTCATCATGTACTTTATTTAAGCACATCCTCCTCCTGCTGTTTCACTGGGATTAATTACAGTGTCCTTCAACAGCAAAAATGTTAATGATTGATCCTGCTTTGTTCCCAAATTGAGACCAAAATGGCTGCAGTGGGTACGGATTGTGAGTTGGTCAGAGCAACACCAAGTGCACCAACATAATATGACGAACATTTCTCTAAGTCTCCCTTCTGTTCCTTTTCCTTCTGACTCTTTCTTTTTTCTTATTCTGTTCATTGACAGACCAATAAGCCTTTAATCCCTTTAATACAAACCTCACACAGAATCACCTTTTAATTGCATAAAAGAAACAGGGAACGCGTAACCAGATCTCTTTTCTGGATAGATTTCTTTCAGCTGCAGACTGCGGATTAAGTTGAAAAAATAAGCCTGCGAGTTATTTTAAAGAAAAAAAAAAAAGGATGAAAGTCCAGGAAATAAAAAAAAAAAAAATCAGAAGATGTCACAGTAATTCCTGTGCAGCTAGGAGTAAGCCAACACATGAGGAGAGTAATCATATGGAGATGATGGTGGTGGCTCTGTGATTAATGGGCCCATTTTCTTTGCACAGCTTGGATACTGGGTCTACTTAGCCCCATTAGGAAAAAGCCTAAAGCAACCTGGTTCATCGGCACAACATTCATCAGACACATATGAGCAACAGAAAGATAACAATGGAATGTACAGTGTAGATGTACAGAAATGTTCCCACGGTGCTTTATGCCCTCTGTTGTTCTGTACACCTGTGTTCCAGGGTATCGCAGGCAGATGACTTGCCGTGTCCTGTGGTGCTAAATTGGAAGGAGGAACATGCTTCTGTATTTTCTTCCTTGTTTTATGGACCAGAGGGAGTAAGAGCAGCAAACACTGGCCAGACAGGCACAGAGGCATGCCAGTTCCCCTTTTAGAGCAATATGCAAATGCACTGTTAAATTCCATTTTTCTAATCCCTTTAATCAGAAACAGGGGAATAAAGCCAGCTGGTAGGAACCCATGTTAAGATGTAATTAAGCATCTGATTGAATTTCAGTGCATACCAGAGTGTGTGTGCCAAAGTGAGAGTAGGAGATAGAGGAGGAAGAGGAGGGGTAGAGGATAGAAAAAGGGGGAGGGATGGGTACTTGTATACCAGACTGCACGTCGGGGTTGGTGGGGGGACACATTGCCCGGCAATGGGAGACCTGAAGCTCGCAGCAGGCGAGGTATTTTCCAACACGGTCCACTGCATGAGTGAACAACGATCAGAGCCACATTTTTATACATTATTGGGAACGCTCCCATGTCAATCATTTCCCTGCTGGCATTAAAATGGCTTTCCTCTGCTTGAATTTTAACATGAGGTCCCAGAAAGCAAACACTCCCTTTAAAACTTTCCTCTAACAGAAAATAAGTGACACAAAAAACAGTGTGGAGGTTGTTATAGTGCATTGTTTGCCTCTAAAGTGGATTCTGACACAGCCTTTTCTCACTGCACTTTCATTCAACATAGGTTTGCTATCACTACTGTACATGCTACTCTTTTGATAAACTGCATGCCCAGACCCTGCAGCCCACCTGGGAACAGGCTAGACATGTAGCCTAATCTACATCTAGCTGACAGAAGGGCGCATGTGCAAGAAAATCACAAACAGGAAAAAAAAAAAAAAAAAAGGTTGGTAATGATATTCATTCACTCAAAAATGTATTCACTCTCAGACAGAGACAATAAAGCCTGGTCTGGGGAGAGGGAAGAGCTGTCACACTAGTTTAGTTGGGCTTGGATATAGAAAAGATCCATTACTGAGGCCTTTCATCACCAAACAGTGCACGCTACCTGTGGGGCTCTGAAGCGGAGCAGGACCCAGTGAAGGGGGTTGGGCCACAAAGAAAAGAAAGGCACAACAAAGACAGGTGACAGAATTTGACAGGTCATCATGTGAATGCCCTCCCACAATCCTTTTCCAATCATCCTTCACCCTTGCTCTGTGCGAAGGCTGTCAGAGCCCAAAGCCCATCTGCTGAACAAGCTGCCTGGTGGGTTAAATGACACCAGAATATACCATTATGACCTCGAAAGACTCAGATTGACCTGAATCCTCTTTTACTCACTGCTGGTTAACAATGTGATGCCATTTGGTGCATTTTTTTATTTATTTTTTTGCCATTATTTGCCATTACTGTCCTAATCATACAGTAGTATCCAGTAGGGGTTTACTTTGTGGAATGCTGACTTTTCACATAATAATGTACTGTAATTCGTGCAGAAATTGTTGGATATTTTATTACGGAAGAGTGTCTTAAACAGTAAGAAAATAAGGGAGTCGTGAAAAAGTTTTTTAGATCAATGGTGTTTTAACTTTATTGCATTTGTTTGAAGTTCACACATTGAGCAGGGTGTATTGTTTTTGCATTTAAAAGGCCTATTTTAATCTCCTGGAACATGCAGGCGTGCCATTTCCTAATAATGGTTCCCAGCATAAGCTCTAATTTAGCTAAGTTGAAAATCTTACGGGCTAAAGGTCAGTAAAATCCATCTAAAACTTCTTTTATTGGCTTTTAGCAGGACAAGGTTTCCTGTGTTGTGCAGAATCTGTGCAGTGGACTCTTACAGCAGCACTTTACAGGACAGTTTGAACATATTGGTTAATTTATTTACTGCTACTCCTTTATTGACAAAAGAAGAGAGTGGGAAATCTGAAGCTGACAATAAAAAAAAGCTTTTCCTTTTCTTCTGCTGCCATTACGACAGGTGATTTAATGCCACCTTGTCACAACTATTTACTGTACATTTAAGCTGTGGAATAACGAACTATTGTCCAACAGCTATAAAGTGGAGTGCAAGTGTTCAGTGTTTGTTTACAATTCATTGTTGGAGAAACACATTCCTTTTGAGGGAGACAAAAGGACAGAGGTAAGCAGTAGTTCAGAGAAAGGTGATGTATGATCAAATGTGAAAGCAGTATTGATTTTCCTCAATTGTGTTTGCTCCGTTTGCCACTATTAAATATGGATTCTGCGCAACTGCCATCTTGACTTTGTCTAGAAATTGACACTCTCTCTATAAAGGGCTATAGCTTTTTCAATAAAGGACTGTGTCAAGAGAGAGATTGGTCTGACACGGCCTGAGACTGCACGTTTGATTTGCTTCAGAGGCAGCACTTCAGAGCCGTAGCAGCACTCAGGTTAAACCAAATCAAAACCAATGACAAAAAAGCGGGACCTTACAGTAAAGGTTGACTATAAAGGGTTTTGTTTTTTTCTACTGAGATTATTAATGTGTTACATACAATTTTATATGTTTAATGACAAAAAAAAAAACACATGAAGGCCATTGTTAATGCTTTCCCTCTAAAGGCATGCTCCAAAAATAAACAGTAAGTGGAGGGGATTCATCTTTGTTAGGTTGTTTTATGGCAATGCTCAAGTTCCCCAGTGATGGCGACAATGTTCTGTTTCCTACCAACTCCTTATTTACCAAAGCTCAACTACTGGCCTTCAGGGTTATCAGGAAAAACACACTTAACTGGTAAAAAGAAGAATAGCAGAAAGAGTTTTGAAGGTGACGGCTTTAGAAATATATTTACAGTAACAGCGAATACGATTTTAATGGATAAATGGAACTGATGCTTTAGGTAAATAAAAGTCTATGTCAAAACACTGCATGTCTTGTGTGCTTTTCAGAGCAAAATCCAATTATCCAAAGCAACAGAGTGTGCATTAACTTAGCACATTTGTTTTAAAGCTCTACCCTAAGGTTAAAGCATCTTTGACTGATTCCTCTTAGCAGGATCTCTGTGAATTGTAGCAGCGTCCAGAGAACAATAGCTCTCTGCAGCATCCGTAATGGCCAAACATCCCATTCACTACTGTTCCTGCCTTTGTATAGAGATGAATAAATCTAAGCTGATGTCCATCTAATGTACTGTTAAAAGCCATTGCCTGTGACAAATTGCACATTACCCTGGGTGCCATGTCCTTGTGAGGCTCTTCTTTCATTTGTTTGATTAATTAAATAGTTGTTCTGACCGTTTTCAAGAACAGATGCGAGGTAGAAAGGTAGATGTGACAGAAAACAGAATACCAACAGGAAACAATAAACGGCTTCAAAATCTTACAGGAAAAGATACTAAAAAAAATGAAGTGTTACAGCAATAGAAGCAGCAAGGGAGCAGTGTTGTTGTTTAGGAAATGGGTCGCTGTTATAATCCCTCCCCAGTTATTATGAATAGAGTCCACTGTTTGAGACTCTGTAAATAATTTAAATGGATAGTCTTTTATAAACACAGCAACAGTTGTTTTATTGCACTTCTACTGCACACACAGTGAGCAATAGTTTACTATAATGTCTGAGATCCTTCCTGCAAGAATAAATGTTGTATGTCTATAAGACAAACAAATGTGTTTAAAAAAAAATACTGAATACTGTCAAATACATGCATTTGTGGTTTCAAAATGAAAACAGAGATGAGTTAAAACATCATAAAATAGGTAAAAAAAAAATATGTGTTTTGCCAACTGTTACTTGTGTATAATCAGAGATAGTCCTTGTAAGTTTGAGCAATTATGTTTTAAAATGCATTCCTCTTTACCCCGCCCCCCGAAGAGGAAAGAAGTATTGGCTGAAGTAGTATTAGCTGATCCAGAATAGATCCCATTAAATTTTGGTGAATGTAGGTCAAAGGTCATGGTCACAATCACCAAAAATGTGTATTCGCAATGTTAAGAGATAGGACAAGTCAGGTAAAATATGTGTGAGTGGGCGGGGTTTATTGTGCCTGGCACCACTTGTTTTAATCCTATTTATACATGTTAATAATGTCCTTTGAGTAGGAGCAATGATTATACACCCACTCCCCGTTACACTTGATCAAGAATAAAACACAATGTTAGAATTGTATGACAAGAAGTAACAAGTAGTGCCAGGTACAACAAGCCACGCCCCTCACACATAGTGAGGGGCGGGGCTTATTTTGGCATCTATCCAGCTGATGTCATCAAGTCTATGTGTGTGGTAATGTCAGCATATTGATTGCCTCTATAGATGTAGAAAGTTTGAAGTAAATTGAAACAAAATTGACGTTTGTATAGACATTTGAAAATGTTGCCTATTATAAGTAAATGGGAGAAGAAAAAAATATTTAAAAAATTCATAAAACATTTTTAACTTTTAAATACTTTCCCAAAATGTAACCACATATATTCTAGATCACTGGCAATCTATAAACCAAATGTGGTATGAATTCAACCAAGAACTTTGCTGCTAGAGTGTTAAACAAACTGAACCCAAAACAATAGCCCTTGCTATTGCTTTGAGGGATGGGGTAAAAATATGTTGTCCCCACTTTATCGACAAAAGTTTATTTATAAAGTAGTCAGTCAATACTAGTCAAGTACACAAAATGGCAGATAAGAGAAACAGAAGCTCATTTTATGTCCTCTGAATTCACATTAACTGGCCATAATTTTGTATTCATTTGTTTCTACTGCTATGCAACTGGTACTAATATAAATTTGCTATTATCTCATTTTGTTAAGATAGGAAACAAATGAACACATCAATTTTCCTAAATGTCAGAGTAGGTGCACATTAAAGATCTCTGCTTATTATAGTATATATACTGCACAATTGATGTAGGGACTAGTATGTTTATCTTATGGAGCAGTTTCCCATCCAGGGGGCTCATCCGCTTACACTACACAAACTACAGATAAGCACTGACCCAATAAGCTGATGAATTGAAAAAGATCCAGGCTTTTTTATGTAGACTTACAAATATAGATAGACTGGATTATCCCTGAAATATGTGTGGCCACATGCACATCCACACACACCCTGTCCCGTAGCTCTTTACAGGTGTGTTATCCTGACAAAGGCACTTTCATTACCCCGCGTCCCCTGACATTTCAGCACCACGGAGAGCTCCCATATTAATCTCGAACTGAGTGTCTCCTGTTCCACACCTAATGACAGTTTTATCATAACTTATTATTGCAGTCCCAAACCCAGAGCTCAAATTATGTAAATGTCTCATGTTTGGTCCACAAAACATCTTCATGTTTTGCTCAACGGTCACTCAAGCGGGAATCTAATTCTGCTCACCGACAGTCTAAATGAATCGCCTTGTTACGGTTTGAATAATGGTTTAAGCAGCAGGGGACGAGGTCGGCTGGCTGAAGGTTGAGAAGGAGAGACCCACTTAGTTAGGTGGCGCCTTATCAGATTGTACCCCCGCCTCATTCATTACCTTCCATCACTTCCCTCATTTGCAATAAGCAATATCATTACAGGATGATTTGCCTCAAACGTGAGGTTGAAGTAACATTTCAAGGCTGGAAGAACTGCTCCTAGATTTGTAATTTAGGCAGCAATATAGGCCTATAATAAAGCTCCAGATTCAGAGTTACCCACACAGCAGCCCTGCCCTCTGTGTTTTGACTCTCAATCTCTCTTATACAC
Source organism: Siphamia tubifer (assembly GCA_020466265.1). Classification (NCBI taxonomy): domain Eukaryota; kingdom Metazoa; phylum Chordata; class Actinopteri; order Kurtiformes; family Apogonidae; genus Siphamia; species Siphamia tubifer. Next base: position 40,389,416 of record CM035795.1, on the reverse strand, counting down.
ATGTCTTGACAGGCAATAATATAAAGAATAACACAATACCATATGTTTAATAGGATTTTCTTGACTGCGCTACAACTACATTTCTATAAAGTCATTCCAGGGGTTCAAACTCTTTGTTCTTTTACCTCTGTCTGTCCAAGTGTCCGGCTTTTCATTTGTTAGCTCACGCTGTTTCTTTCTGTCTCTGTCTTTTCTTTATTTATTTCTTTATTTCTTTCTCCTAACAGGCCTATTTGCAGTCAGTGTCACTACATTCACACCATCCTATTTAGTTTGGTAGTTAACTGTGCAGCCTCCGAAACAGCAAGTCTGATTTACAATTACGCTATTGTTTGCTCCCTATGAGACAAGTTTTACCTTCAGAAACCTCTTCTTTTTTCTTTTTTTTACCCATTTTAACTCACATGTCTTATTATCTTTTATTGTTCTTGTTTGTCTTTATTATTCCGTTTTATTTTAGGTTTTAATGGTCGTGATTCATGTTTCTTATAATTTTTTACTGGTCATTTGCTGGCTTTCATTGTGTTCATTGTGTTTTTTTTTATCTTACAGTATGCATATAATTTCTTATCGTATGTCACACTGGAAATAAAATGTGCTTTATACAGAAAGTTTTGCTTGTTCACTCGCTATCTTGATGTATGGCTACTTAGAAATTATATGTTCAACACAATCATCTCCAGGCATAAAACATTTACCCCCTGCCACTTGTCATTCCAACCATTGTGTTCTTGATGCTTGAAAGCCTCAAAGTACTCGAGACTGACTATAGTTTTAGCCCAGTATGCATAGCTCTTCACATACAGTACAGTTAATTCAGTTTCATTTTGACAAGTTCCATTGCCTTAGTCAGAGAGCATGAAAAAGTCCCCTCTGTCACCATGCAGTTAACTATTTCTGGACACGTCATATGTCTTAATGGCATCCTTCACGATAATGCTCCATTCTCTGTAATTAGATAAATGTTCCCTTACCACCATTTCAGAGCATGCTAGCATAGCTAAGTGTATGAAGCCCAATAAATTATAGCTTGTGATCAAATTAAAAGCCTTATTATGAAAGTAAGCCTCCTTTCCTTTCTATCATCTATCACTCATAAGGCATGAATTAAGTCCAACCAGGACACAAAGTAAATTGAGACAAGAATGCAAAATGCAATTCTGATATGGTTTTCTGGTTGACATTGACACATTATGCTTCGTTTTCTGTGTGAAAATGTCACTTGACAAATGTAAAGTTTCTAACTCTTAACTTTATGTTATTATAGGTCTTTTGTGGATGAAGTTGGTCAAGACAGAAAAAGACAATGACCTTAACACACTTATGTAACAACTATTCAACCATTCCTGCAATTTTCCACCTTCTTCATGTGTAGGCATGTAAAAAATAGACATTTTAAGTTCTATACCAGTAGTTTGAAAAGTTAGGTTTTTTTGTTATTGTTGTTTCTTGTTTTTAATTTCAGGTAATATTCAATCAATGTTGGTTTTTATTATTTTATTTTGAGCAATAGGCAAGCTTTAGATGAATTTACTTTTCAAGCTTTTACCTGAAAATGATATAATGAAAGAACATATACTATCAAATATGATTTACAACCTGGTTATTTATCAACGGTTTCAAAGAATACAAATATATTGTATTCTTGAACAACATGAACAAAAGCAAAGCTATATCATTCTGTAGTTCTTTTATATTTTGAAAGTTTTACCCTCAATTTTTAGTAACCATAATAATCCTGTAATGGATTGGGGGGAAAATGGAAGACAAAACCTTGTAAATGGATGAAAAGCATCAGCAGGTAAGCGGTCATGATGAACCTACTATTTGCCACAGTGATAATAATCACAAACACAAACAGTCCCTCCCCCTCACAGCCAGACTCCCCCACCCTTTGGCCACCACAAGGTGTACGTGCAGTGGGGGTGGGGGATTTGTTGAAGGTTGTCTTGTTGACGAAACAGACAACACGTCCTCAGATTGAAAGAGAGACAGTCTAGTAGACAGAAAAAGCCCCACCTTTGCAGGCTTGTCAGAGTTTGAGATGGATTGAAGTGCTTGTTGAGGGGGAATTTCTTTTGTCTACATGGTCACTGATTGCAAGACAGCCAGCGATCAACTCAGTAGGTTCCATGAGGAGGGGGTGTATATGTGCCACTGGAGCTCACAAGCAACACAAACTCCATCTCCATGTCGGGGCCAAGTGATCCCAGATGGGTGGGAGGACAGACGACATTGAATAATGAGTGAAGCAAAACCACTGGCTAAGCATTCTGGGGTATTTTGTCATGATTTAGCCAGGTATTAAGCTTTGGGAATAGGCACAGAATAAAAAAAAAAATACACATGTGGAGTGTGAGTCTAAGGCTGATTTATTTTGATGTCTGTAAGGGGTAAAGCACGAATATAGATTTCAACTTATGTTTAAGCTTTTTCACTTCTCAAATGGAACATGTTACACTTCTTTTCCTTGTTTTCTACTCAACCTGTTCACAAAGTAAACAAAGAAAGGCCTCTACCCTCTCTTGGCTCACACATATACAGCCTCCTCTATCTTCCCTGAACTGGAGGCAACTTTATTGACTGTAGTCACGTCTGTATATTTAGGTAAGTGGAGTTGGAGTGCTTCTCCTTGGCTCTAGGTCAGAGGTTTTGTCCACCAGGGACTCAAGCTTCCACAGGCTTCTCAACGCTCTAATGGGGCACCGAGGGAGAAGGGGTTTCAGCCGGGACTTTCTACCTCCTGTGGCAAGCTTAATTGGGTATAAGGATATGTAGCCCTCCCTGCGCCCTCCACCTAAGGGTAGACCATACGATATGTTTAAATAAAAGCTTGGGACGTGGCATGCAGGTTAAAGCTCACTTTTCCTATGAGGCAAGGACAGAACCTGTGCCTTTGTATGCTAAAAATGTCTCAGGCATTACTCTCAGATGAACAGTTTTCATTTTTTTCCCCCAATGACCAGAATGGTGCACTTAGGACTCTGTTGGAATTACTCCTGTTTCAAGGGGAAACTAGCCCTTACATTGATGAATGGACTGGAATGTCACTGCTCTCCCACTTTCCTCAAGTCCTCTCTTTAAACAGATAAATCAAATCAAAAGCCATTGGATGTGTAGCAGCACTGGGGCATTGCCAGGGGTACTACTGAACATTAAATCTCCACACACACACAAAAAAACCCCAATCCCAATAAAAAGGTAGATAAATCACTCAGAATCTGCAGGTCAATAGTATTGAACAATAAACATCTTTTCTACCATTCCTTCATCAGTGTTCTGAGAAGGGCTGGTGAAGGGGATGTGGTGGGGTGGGTGGGTGCAGCATGGACGTGTTAATGTGTGTTAATACACTAAAAGCCACGGGGCCTTTTCGAGGTGATGGATTGCCTCTACTAAATTAGTGAGTGTGACAGCTCTAGTGCTGTACCATAGGTCAGATGAGAGCTGTCAGTCGTACTATAGCAGGTAAAGATGGCTATATAAAAAGAGTTCAGGTGCATAAGAAAAACATGGCCAAAGAGAGACTCAGAAGTGCAGTTAGACTAAATTCAGGCCATACTCACACTGTGTCAAGAACTCAAAAACTGGGGCTGCAGACCCCTGGTGGACACTTGAGAGCTGTGCAGGTCAGGGTTGCTTGAGTTCTAAACAACTGATATTTTCAATAGTTCTAAATGAACAGATTTTTCCTGCAACTACTGCTTCATTTAATATGTTTAATGTTTCCACATTTCGGAAAAATGCTAACCTTATTTTAGTCAACAAAACAGATTTCAATCAATGTTGTATGTTGAAAATTGCAGGAAATCAATGAAGTGAATACGTGTAAGTAAACAGTTAAAGTGGAGCAGTGGCTCTGAGGTGACAGAAGGGAAGTTGTTAACAGATGCCAACAAGGACCAGTGAGTACATACTGGTCACAAAGGAATGGTCTATTAATGGAATAAAAATATACTGTATACTAAAAAGGAAATTAGAATACAGTATGATTACATTATCATCCTGAAAGTAAGTATGGGAGTCCAAAGTTTAGACATAGAAAATATTTGTCTCTGTTTGAGGATATATGTATATAAAAACAACCATTATAGAAGTTGCTGAAATTTAAATCAAATCAGTCTATAAAATTGTTACTCAGTAATCATAACCTACAATCTGAACAACAGATTGGAATATCACTCACAATGTCCTTTTGTACTGATCAACTGAAGCAGACAAATCAAGAAGAACAGTAATGAAAGGACTAACTATGATTGGTGAGGTAGATTAATCAGTATATGAAAGATTCTACACCTTGTATATGGCTCTGAATATATGGGTCTGATGTAGAAAAATACAAAAATATACACTGAGGATTATATAAGTCCAGTGATTACAGTCCAGGTATGACTTCTTGAAAGTACTGCAATACTGCAGTATTACAAAAAATACATTTCTGTCATTTAGAGACAAATGACTAATTATGTGTTCAAATGTAATATTACACTCATGTTGATGTGGCTCAACAAAAAATAACATTGTAGACATTAGATCAGATAGAAAGAAACACAGCAGAAGGCAAACTTAAAAACTGCACATTAGCTCAAAGAAACTTTTTAGGCTCCTTTGACAAATAAACAGATAGTCCATTCACCCCATTATCCATTCATTAGTGATCCATTCTGTTTCCAGACACGGAGAGTATTCCTCAGTGCCTGACCCAACATAACCACATGACTGATGGCAAATCAATACTAAGCGGCCTGGTTTTCATTGAACATATGGCATGAGAGCAGAAAAATCTGGGAATGTCAAGACATCTGAAAGCTTTGCAAGTTGAATACCTGCACACTAGATAATCAACAAATGCACGGAGTAAAAGCAAATGTTTATTCATTAGAAGAAAAGCTGAACTGGGGAAAATGTCACAATCCCCTCATAAATATTCACAGTAGAATCGAGGCTTATGAGAGCTTTACTTCCGACATCAGGAGCACACGTGTTGTCTGTGAGGGGTGGGTGTTTGACGACACCTGTCAGATGTACTGAGGACATGTCACACAGGAGTGATGCCAGTCCTGTCAGCTCCTCACACACATCCCGTGGCAAAGCGCTGTGTCAGCTACCTCAGTATTGATTGTCAGGCTTCTTTGGGGAATTTGGTTTGATCCGCCGTATGAGCAGCAGAAACAAATTGAATAGGGATATCAGATGTATAAATAAGCAATGTTCTGCATGACGGCACTTCGGAATGACACAGTGACACAGTCACCTTGACGTAACCCTGAGCTCCACCCCGAGCAATCAGTACTGACCAATGCCGTAAAGCCCCTATACACTGACAGCTGCTAATGACTATTGTGGGCTTTTAAATAGACGGAGTGCCCATGTCTTTCACCACTATCAGTTGCAGGCTTTTTCATAATGACAGGGAAACTTCTCCATCGATTTATATTGCTACTATAAAATTATAAGACAAGTGTTAAATCTGTCATTAAAGGGCTCATTAAAGTCTGTAATTGCTAGGCTGGATACATTTGGTGCTGTTAAAAAGAGTGTCGCGTCATTCATTATTCTTACTGTTCCAAACTATCGTGTATGCATAGCACTCCAGCATACGGTTTGATACTGAGTCTAGCTGACTTCTTGTCAGTGAGTATCAAATAAAGAGAGGGAGCCTTCGTACATGAACCTATTAAACACCAAATGACAGCAAAATGAGAGAGAGAAATCATACATCGACTATGTGCAATTTAAGTTTCTTTGACAACTTTATAAATATCCTGCTGTTGGCCTGAAGACCTTGTGTCCACTGTCGCACAGATGACAAAAAACATGTGTCAAAAAGTCAGCATCAAACTCGAGCAAGGCGTTTATGAGAGGCATGTGTGGTGTGAATTTGGTGATCCTCCATCAAAAGAGTTAAAAGTTATTGAGAGTACAGTGTTTCTGGACAGGTGGACAAACAGCATTTCTATGTCCCCCACCAGGACAACGGTGGACAATAAAGCCTGATAAAGGTTCATACCGTCACACACAACTGTGTAAGTAAATACCCTGAAGGGGTAGGTGAGGGTATCTGAGTTTTTTTACGAGACTAATTTCATTTACATTTTCAGGAAAGGTGTGAAATGGTCCAAAACAGATCCCATTACATTTTGGTAAATCTAGGTCAAAGGTCAAGGTCATGTTTTTTCACAATGATAAAAGAAAGGGCAAATCAGGTCAAACATTTCTAAGAGGCGGGGTTTATTGTGCCTGGCATCGCTTGTTCAGTTATCAGATATAAAACACACACATCATGTGACACTTCTGATGAAGGCAACAGAAAGTAGCTGAAACTAGTAAAGCAGGTAAACAACTACCCCTGTCTGATATTAATTAAATTAATTACACAGACCTTTACATAAAGCAGACATTCTACACATATGTAGAACTGTTAAAAAAACAAAAAAACATTGCAGTTGTGCTATTCGTTTCACTCTGCAGGTAAACCACACTTCATCATAGCTCATACATAACTTTCATTTTCAGTTCTATAATTCATCGCTGTGGTGTGATAAGCACAATACTCCAAGCAGCAAAGTTGACAAAAACAAGCCAATGGAAGATTGGAGGGCATTGTCTAAAATGAGAATTTCTGTTGCTCACAGCATCACTGCTTCTTTGGTTGTCTGTGCGTGAGTTGAGTGGTCTTATTCTGCAGTCGCTGCTACTCGCTGGGTCAAGAAACATGAGCTCAGCAGGTTGGCCTCTCCCTCAGACATGCACAGAATGGCCATGTCAGCACACTAAGAGGACACTTTTCTACATAGTTCACTTGTGATGCTTGCATAAATGTTTAGTATACTTCACTGTGGCTGGATGGACACTGAGCAACATAACATATAAGTTAGAATCACAGGCAGTAAGAAAGACTTGGACAAAGCCTTTGATAATCTAATTTTCCCACTACAGGAAGTCTCCAGTTTGTCTGTAACAAGATGGTTCCAGCCAAAACACCAAACTGAGTTTCTAGTGTCTTGTGGTTGTCTTATTTTTGTGAATCTTCCTGTTTTGTCTGTCGTTGTTGGTGTCCTGGGCTTTTATTTTGTTAAGTGGGTTCATGTTAACTTCTCTCAATTTACTTCCTGTCACCAGGGTCTCGCTGACCCATTAATTTTAGTCAATGTGGTCAACCTGTTCCTTTGAGTATTTAAACTCTGTGTGTCTGTCTTTTCATCGTGAGTTTGTTCTGCCTTAGCTGTAACTTATGAGCATTTATTGGTTTTCGACGTGTTTCTGGTTTGTGGTTTTTGTCTAGTCCTAGTACAGGCATGGGAAAACTATTCCACAAAGGGCCGGTGTGGCTGCAGGTTTTTGTTCCAACCAACCAAGAGTTCACAGTTTGACAAATCAATCAGTTGATTAATTGAATCAAGTCGGGTTGGTTGGAACAAAAAGCTGCACCCTCACTGACCCTTTGGGAACGGTTTGCCCGTGCCTGTCCTAGTATCTGGTATCCACACCCCTTTTCATCTGACCTTTTGCCTGATTTTGACCTTGACTCTGACTGACCCCTGGCTGTACCTCATTGGATCTTGGATTCTTGGCCTGACCGTCTTCCATGTATTCGTATCGTGTGTTGGATTCTCCCTGTATCTGATTTTGACAGTCTGTGTATACCGACCCTGTTTTTCTAACCGCTGGTTATGTGTCCTGTCCTTCAGTTGCTGGTCTCAGTGGAGAACTATTAACAAGACAAGCGAAGCAGTAGAATATAAAGATTTATTTATGAATACTGTTACTATTAATATATTTCTGTCTCGTAGTGCTACATTTGGGTCTGTCAGTTTTTTGGCATTGTTTCACAAACAAGCCAAGCTAATGCTACTGCAAATATCTTGGAAATGCTGTAATATGTTTTGCTTTTTTATTTGATAAGATTATGATTCTGATAGCAGTAATGTCAGCTCCATGTGGCGAATGCATGAAAATTCAAATTAACAGCTAACTGACACCCCATATAATGCATTAGTATGTTAATGCTAACATTAGCTTATTTAGAAGAGCCATGATTATAGGCAGAATAATAATAAAATATACAATAAAAGAATATTTTCATGAAACATCTGGACGGCAAATGTAATAATAGTGCAATTTCTTAACAGCAAGAGCAATTGGTCTGGGAAAAAAAAAAAACTTTCATTCAATAAAAAGTCTGACAGTCTAACATTTGCTGTCAAAGTCCCACATGAGAGATATCAGAAACATAAGCCGTAAATTCAAGGTGCAATAATAGAAAAAAAAAATTACAAAAGCAATATTCAGTATACTAATTAGAGCAGGAGTGTGAAACATAGGGGATACAAAAAGGCTCCACCAAAGGGACCCATCTCGCCTGTGGGATAAATAAATAAATACCACAATTACACTGAAGATATTACAATCAAGGGCGTTAAAATTATTTTAGGTTAGGGGTCATATACAACCTAAGTGGGTGAGACGAGTAAAACATTGTCATAATAATTTATTAATAATGGCAACTTCACATTTGTCTTCGTTTTAGTATAAAAAAAAAACTAACAAGAAAATGCTTATATTTACAATGAAAAAGTGTGAATAACAGTAATAAATAATAAATATAATAAATATAAGCAACCAGAAATGTCTCCAGAGATGTAAGTGTAATTTTAACAGTATTATGCCTGTTACTAAATGTTTGGTGCATAATATTGTTTTCTAAAAAAAAAGTTTTTCTGAAGAAATAACAGGCTGCTCATGTTATTCATATGTTTAAAGGATAGTTTTTAGATGTAAACGTTTCCATTATGTTATTTTAGTTTTTTCACTGTTATTATTTTACTGGTCCAGGTGACTTGAAACCATATTGAACTGTGTGCAGCTCCTAAACTAAAATGGACTCAACACACCTATATTATCTGAGTATATTCAAGTAGATTAGAACGACACTTGGGGATGAAAAATGTAGAAGTAGCATTTCTACAGAGATTTTTTGCTTGTAAATCAAGTGGTGCACATGTTTTAGTAGCATCTAGTGGTCAGCAGTGGTATTACACAAAGGTATTTCTTTATAAACTTCAGTTACAAATCATGGATATTTCTGTATTTTTTACATTATACAAAGAGTTTGTACAAAAGGTAGGCTGCTGTCTTTTTTTTCACACAGTGACTGAAATATTGGCACAAATTTGGTAGTGTCTGTGGTTGTAGTGAGTGTGTTCCAATCAGTTGCAGGTAAAGATGAGCCACAGTGCTTTGCTAGCCCACCTACACTCAGCACACTCATCATCAAACAAAGCTTTGATCAAGTGATTAGATGAGTAGGTGTATGGGTGGAAACCTGAAAAGGACAGACCACCTTTTCCTCTGTGCTCACTTCCCCAGGCGTTCAGGACGGAGAGAGAAAAGGGTGAAGATGAGGCAACGCATACTTCGAAATGACACTTCAGTGACAGGAAGATTAATGACCCAACACACAAAGGTCTGCAGCGGCGCGGCCCTTTGATAAGACACCTTGGAACCCCTCCGCCGCCTGGCCACAATCCATATAAATCGAAGCCTGTAGATTCCAATAGCCAATTAATGTGCACCTTTGGCAAATGATACTGTTACCAACCCCCACTCCTCATTCCCGCCAGCACTTCATTTAGATAATCTGATACTGAAACGCAGACAGAAAGAAAAATACCTGTCAGAGATTGTGAAGGACAGTTATCTATGTTAATGTGCCAGTTTTAATACTGGCAAGTGGTGATGTGGAAGTGTTTGTGTGTGTGTGTGTGTGTGTGTGTGTGTGTGTGTGTGTGTGGATGAGCAGTGCACAGGTAGGTGGGCAGGTTGAAGGCCTCTTCACGACTGTTTTTCATATGGAAATGTGAAATAATGAAGTCAACACTGTCAACTTCACATCTCTCTGCATTGTCATAGTGATAAAGGGCACTAGAGGTAATTAATTTCAGTCAAAATACTGAACACACAATAACAGGAAAATGATGTCAAAGACAGTGAGGAGGGTTTATTGTGCTGTTGTCAAGTTTTATGTCCTCACAAATCTGTCAACGCGCTCTTAACATGATTTCACAACAAGAGTTTTTAACCATCAATAACTGTCAATACTGTCTATTTTCACATTAACTTATGCAAATACAATAAAAAAAATTTGTATTACAGCCATGTACAGTATCTGGGATCAGACACAACAAGCTCTGTGCATGCTGACAATGTCAGTAAAAGTCTTTTATGCTTCAGTGCTGCATATGCATAAGCAATCTTTGTACCAAACTGTGTAATCTCATGCATAAGTATTGTTATACATATCATTATAGTGCACGTTTCACTCATCATAAATCTCACTCACTATGAAATTATACACATGTGCCGGTGCCTGTTTCCTCAGTTACACAAAGATGGATGCTGACACACCCCTATTTAACCATGTTTGGACATAAACCAGATCCATTCTGACCTTGATCTGCACAGCATTGTCCTCTAACAGCAGCTCTTGTGTTGTTACACACAACTTTTGCACATCTGTATATTGTGAACAACAATAACTACTAATTGTCAATATATGAGTAGTAAAAGGTATGATCTGATGTTTATTATGATTCTCTGAATTATTGTTTAAGTGACTGACAATATTTGTTTCCACTTACGTGTACACTAAAGGCTTTGGTTAAGTAGGTTTTTACATTATATTGTATAAAAAACAAGTTTTCTACTCATGAGCCAAAGACAAAATAAAATCAAACCTGCAGCATACAACCTAAAGCTTTGTTTATATTCACATGAGAATTGGCTGTGAATGTAGTTGAGAAATGACCACTGACAGAAGTGGAAATAAGAGGATGTTCACAGAGGAGGAATTGAACTGCTGGTGAATATAAAAAGTGAATGTGGAATGCAGGTTTCTCAAATACAGCTGCAGAAAATCTACTCACAATTATATATACACATATAAATCAATCAGATTGTATCAACGAATCACTGAAGGTGTTAGTAATTATGTATTCTAGTTTCAACCCAAAACTAAAGGCAGTGTTTTACTTTTATCATCGAGGTGTGTTTATGACAGCATATATATCATTCACATTTGTATACAGTGTACCTAATCCTTTATGTTAATATATTTATATGTGTATTCACTCACACACTCACACACGTTGTCTTGATGTATTTTATATTTACGGTTCACGTTCAATAACTATGAGAACATAAAAACTTATAACAAGACAACAGCATATTAGATAAAAAGAAAAGGAACATTAGGCCAAACATCTTAAAATGTGATAATGTTTATGAAAAACAGAACAATATCTGCACAGAATCAGTACAGAGTAAACCTGCTACACCTAACAAACTAGTCAACAATTCCTCACCAGCAGATATTGAATTAACATCCAGTGTATGAGAAAGTGTGACTAATACTAATGTTATATCAATAAAACAGGCATGAAGGGTATATCAGTTTATCGTTTTGATTAGTTGCTGCTCATGAGGCAGTGTAACCTTCAAAGCGATGCCTTGTGCAGTCAACTCTTCAGAGCTGATAAAACTGAACGCTGAGTACACAGCTGCACTTGTGCACCAAACCCTGAAGGTGTGACAGACACAGGCAATAAAACTCAGCAAAGAATGGCAACATGGTAGAGGCTGCTCTCTGTCTCTCTTTCTGTGTGTGTATTTTACACACACACACACACTTACGCTGAGAAACATGACATTAATATGAGACATGGAGAGAAAAAGACAAAGACAGTGGGGGAAGTGTGCCATATGGATCTAATAGGAGGGAGGGAAGAAATGGGAACAGAGCAGAAAAACTGACACTTGACATAAGTCACCTGAATGCTATTGGGGTTCTAACAGCACAAGCACTATCATCATCATCATCACGATCACCATTAGGCTGTCAATACAAACAAATATGTGTTGAATGTGGTGTGTATGAGCAGGTGTGGTGAGAGGGTGTATATATTTCATTTCCTTTGTTTGCCTGACGACATGAAAGCTCCCTTTTTTTTTTGACTGTTGTGACCCAGCTGTGTGTGTTTAACCCCCCACACTTGGCCCTGCCTGAGGTCTCCTAATCCAAGCGATCACATGACAGAGGCCAATGTCCTCTCAGCATCCTTGAACGCCTGTGATGGGCACCCAGCCAGTGACTGATCACCCACTCGTTTTTTCTCGTCAGCACTTTCGCTCATCCAGCTCGTCATCGATGCTCTGCGGGTAATAAAACCAATGTCATTCTGCTCCTTGTGAAGTTCACGTGCAGAGATAAGGGGAGAAAGTCTGCCACTGGCTTTGTGTTCCAAATTAATTTCCCTCCGTCTTTTGTGTACACCTTTTCCTGGATGGCATTTAACTGCTGAGCTAATCTCATGTTTTTTTTGCCTGATTCCAGTTGCTGCTTTAAACTCATTCTGAGTTTGACTTTTATTGTCAAGAGCGCATGTTTGTGTATTTCTTGATCAGGTGAGGTTGTTGGGGAGCAACAGGAGCCCCTCTTTGGTTAATTAAAGCAGCATGAGTCAGGTGTAAACATTAGGAAAATGGGGTTGTATATCAAGCTTATTACCTGGACATTCTCATCAGTGCAGGGACTCTTACAGCTCATGAAAAAAAAGGTGTTACCACTGCTAAAAGCACCTGGTCTGAGTCTGCTGCACCAACCAGGAAACAAAAGTGTGATGTTGTGATGTCCATATGAGGACTTAAGGAGCAATGATAGTCCTACAGGTCAAACACTGAAGGTAATGGAATAAAAGTGTTGGCAGCGTCTGGTCATAAATCAAGCTGGGGGTGAGACAAGCCTATTTTCTTTTTTAATCTTTCTGCTTACTTACTACTATGTCAAAACAGGAAAATTCCTCAAGTCTAGGCAATAATTCTATCTACCAATGTCCCCTAACATTTCTTATCCAAATCACAATGTGCACTAGACAGCAGTATGTTGTAACTGGGAAAAGAATGGTGCTGGGAAAGATTATGAGGGTGCAGGTGGGACAACAACATTAAGAGGAGATAAGGGGAAACTCATAAAATAGCAGAGTTTCATTTCCTAAAAACCCAATAGATGCCAGTGCTGGCTGATGGACTACTATCAGTCAGTCTGTAGAATCTTGGTTATCATTTCTGTGAATGGAAAAGTGGTCCTCGTCCACATAGGCACCTGCGGCTGGAATGCTGATGCTGTAATGCAAAACTTTTTTGTGGTACATTTAAAGCTACAAAATGTAATATAAATAACAAGAATATATATTATATATTCTGTTGAGTTCTGTACTTGTACTACTGTAATTTTATTCAATGGCAAATGGGTTATTTCATTTGACTGCCACATCAATTTTAAGGGAAAACGTGCAGATAAAATGTCAATAATACACTATAACTAACAGTAATATAGCAATATTTCAGCTACAACACATAACATTAACTAATCCAGTAGAAAGTATGTCATTTATTATATATTACATATTTCAAGCTTTATCTACTTCAATATGATATGCAACTAATGGCCAATTTACCGTAAGTTAAGTTGACTCATCCACTGTTAACATTACTTTAGGTGCTAAAATTACATATTATACATAAAGGTTTACCTCAGTTATAAACACGAGTCATGGAGTGACATACATTTGTGTTAAAACAAAAACGTTGTCATATGCAGCTGAATTAATTAGATATTTGTCCCTCAATCCTCCCAAAAACCCTCCAAAAAAATTGGACCTGCATCCTATTCGTCATGTTAAAGCTTCTGCTTGACTAAATTGATAGTCTCTCCATGTACCTGGCCTTCTGCTTTAGAGGCACAATACACATTAATATTTCATATCACAAACACTGATACACACATAAATACACACAGATATAAAACAACTCAGCACTGGGAAGTCTCTACAGCGCTGCATACTGCTTGACTACCGCCTCTGTGTTTTGCAGTGGAATACACATACAGACAGACAGACAGACAGACAGACAGACAGACAGGGGAACCGCGCTGTATGAGTCTTGAGCATGAAATCTACCTTTCATGTCCAATTGGGTGAATTTCTCACATTTTACCTGTACTGGTGCATGATGAAATCCTTTACATCCAGAATGTTGACTTCCAAATGGATTTTTTTTTTATATTCAAGGTAAAATCAGACCTAGAACACATTATATATTTTTATGTTGCTCCCAGTATTTCTATAATGTAGTCGCCATGGCAAACAAGTGTGTGCTTGATTTCTAACCTTTTTCAATGTACCTCATAGTGACTGTTTAAAAAAAAAAAAAAAAAAGATATATTTTGCAGAATTTTCAGGACAGGCAGTGTTTCCATAATGACTAAATGATTAAAGGGAACAAGTATTTCACTTTTTTTTTGCATTTCACTGTAGCCTTGTATGCGGAAATACAAAAATATACATACAAACTGTTACTACAGTTAGTGGTTCTTTCACTTTTATTTCACTGCCACATTAACTCGGTGGGATATTTGTTATGTTAAATATCTTGATATCCATTTCTATCAAAAATGTTAAAAAGTTGGTGTTTCTCCTTTATACTAAAAATCAAGGCACTTTTTTTAACCTTTGTCGAGTATGACCCTAACCCAGCTTTTTTATAAACTGCACAGCTGACCATGCATACACAAATTGAATAGCTGTGTAGCACATATTCTTAATGTGTCCATTGAATGCACCTAAAACCTGGTTAATATCACCATATCCTATATGTTTAACTGAAAAGTTTACTGTGTCAAAAAAGCTTTAAATAAGGCAGAAATACTAGATTAAAATAATGGGCAATTAATCTTTCAGCTATAGCATTACTGGGGGATTTCTTTTAAAAGAAAAGAGCAGTACACTATTAATAAATTAAAATTAGATTATGCACATATTGGAGCATTTAAATGCATTTGATACCATTACACTGTGCAACGAACCTCAAATTCATCATCTCCATCAAGCCTCAACTAACTGGTTACGGAACAATCTTCACATATTAAAATATTTCTAACAAAAGATGATTAATGATTACCCCAGATGTTCCCTTGATGCCATCCCCAGTGTCTATCTTCACTATAGATGGACATTTGGAAGGAGAAAATAAAAACTGTCAATCAGTATTGTACTGCTTACTTCAGAAAAAAAGGTAGATAAATAAAGACGCCTCCCTTCTCTTCTCATCTTCTTCATTGATTGTCCACATGTCTGAGCCTCAGTGTCTCATGAGCAGAAGCCAAAGAGATGGAGACAAAAGGTGGTTGGGGTATTAATTCAGAGCTCACGTCTTCTTTCAGTATCCTTTCACATGCAAAACGCCAGGCTGCGTATTGGGCAGAAGGGGACGTTGACAATTACAGCCTCGCATTGAGCCACCGGTGGAGACTCACTCTTCAGACTGATTGACAAATGAAAGAGCTGAAATAGCTTCCATTTAAAATGGGCACTTGCCAGAATAGGGGGATCATCTCCAATATCTTGTCTCAAATGGGAACAGGAAAAGATGAGCGTGCATGGGAAATTAAGCTCACGATTCAGAACTTTACAAAGGCCATTTAAGCTACATGAACAGAATGCCCAGTGGTATTGCAGAGGCTTTAAAGCTTAAATTCAATGAAACATCAAGATTGGGCAGAGACTTTCTGGGGGGGGGGTTTGTATCTAACTGTTCTTTCATTGCAATCTAAAAACTTTTCACACTGCACTAACTAATTAACATTGCTGCACATCCACAGATGCCAACACATGCAAATAAACATACACTGATTAACCAAAATTGTCATCTTCATGAAGTAAAATCAACAAATATGTCTGGAAATCTCTATGTGGTTTCTGGGTGAGCAAACAGACATATACATTATCCTGCCAAACACGTAGACACATAGATTTCCAATCATGGCTGTTGCTCAATTTGTCTGTTGGTCCCTCAGTGTACCCAATCTACACAGCAGAATACAGGATTCAAAATCAGTTTGTCGAGGCGGATGCCTGTTGAGCACATCATCACGAGCGAAACCAGACTAACACGGCTCTATAGGTGTGAAAAGTGACAATGTTTGGTCTCTAACACTAAAGGTGTAGAGAAAAAAGACTAAAATAAAAAACAATTCAAATATCAACGGATTAAAAATCAATCACAGAACTGGATAAACAGAGTGATGTTTTTGGTTAAATAAGGAACTCTTGGAGGAAAAGTAAAATAAAAACAAAGGGTTTTCTGTTTAATTTTATAGATTGGTGAAGTCTCACGCCCAGTGGTGCACCCCATGCTATCTAAGTTGTTAAAAATAGGAACGGTAGTCAATCGCAATAGATAATATACATATATATATATATATATATATATATTTTTTTTTTTTTTTTATTATTTATTTATTTATTTTTTTTAATTCCTTTGGATTGTAATAAACTCTGCATATACAGTATTATGTTCGTCAAAAATATACATTTACAAGTGAAGAAAGTCACAGTTTATGGCAAATATTGCATAAGTAACATCTTATATAACTTAACATCTTACATAACAACACACATAACACAACATCTTATATAACAATATAACTTAAAGCATTTTCTTGATGTGTGAATAAAAAAAGTATCTGTCACATGATCAATACATTAAAACAGTACATCCTTTTCGAGGTTGGGTATGATTTGATCATTTATAAGAATTTAAAAGTACAAAAATATTATACTTTGGAAATGATGCCTGAACTAACAGTAGCAAAAAAAAAAGTATTGTAAAGTAATAAAATATCACCACAGACATAAATGAGGAGTATTATTAAGTTTGAGTTTATTATGTAACTATTATAAAAGAACAGACAGGGATGGCAGATGGAGGCATATGTATCTATAAAAAGAAAGTAAGAAAAAACCTTGTTAAAAAACCCTTCCTGGCCATTGGAGACCCAATTTCGGACTTTACAAGATTCACTTGAGTGCTTCTGTTTGTCTGTGTGTGAACCTTGGACAGTTACTTGTCTTGTTTGACCACTTAGATAGTACTGAGACCAGGAAAAGCACACGAAATGACAAAAAAAAGATGCACAAAAACATAAATATGCTTCACATATCACATAACCCATCAAAAATAAATGCAGAACCAAACAGTCTGCTATTTCCAATGCATGTCTGACCTTTATGCACACTTTCTTTTTAGACATTTAGTGAAGTATTTTGCAGCCTTCGATGTTGCAGATGAACGGATGATAGGTACCAACAGTTTCTGCTTTAATATAACCTGTTGAGCATTCAGACTCTCGTAAACACTGGCTTCAGTACATCTCCACAATGAAAAACTCTCAAGAACTAAAATCACTCAAGTTCTCAACCAAAAATTGCTCTGCTCTTACATTATTATTATTGGCCTTCAAATGTCTTTTAAGGCACTAGCAATGAGCAACAAGCAACGACAATATCAAAATCTAACCTCACTCTGATCAATCTGATCTTGCTTCATGGATCTGAGACGATGACACGAATCCTCACAGTTACTGTCAAATGTAGATTTCTTCGACATCTACTTAACCCTTTAAACTTCCACTGAATTTCACCTACATTTCTCAATAAAGTCTATTGAATGCTGTTCTTGAACCATTTTGATAACATGCAGTTGGTGTTTGCTTATATTATAAATGAAAATATTAAGATGAAAACTGGTATACTGGAGGCGGGTCCTGTTGAATGATGCAATAGATAAAATATTTGTGGATATTTATTGATATTTTGATGTGTTTTGGATGACATATGGACTACATTTGGACAATCTTTTTGGTTTATTTTGGATGTTTTTGTTGGACTATGACTGCGTTTGTTGGAATATGGTTCCTCTGTGGATAATTATGAGACATAAAGGTTCAGATCAGCTGTTTGACATTTGACAGTGGCTTATTATACAGTATATATTCTGATGTGTGAGAATCTCCATTGTAAAACTACATTAGGTCATGTGACATTTGGGACAGGTTTGGTTAGTCAATATTTTTGAGCGACTACCTCTGGCTTATATTTGGACCCTTGGAAGTTTAAAGGGTTAAGTGTCTTGCAGATGTCAATTTTTCAGGTGAGCTACTAATGATAGATACTGTAAAAACAGTTTCTTAAGTATATACCTTCACAACCCAAAACTCTCAAGAGCTACAATTACTCAAGTTATCAACCTCACATATCTCTGGTCTTACATCATTGGCTTTCGAATACAATGTAAAGTCTAGCAATGAGTAACAACATGAACAAAATGTAGCCTCATGACAAAGCTCCATCTGTTCAACACTTGCTTTATGGATCTGAGATATGGACAAACATTTTCACAAATGTAGACTTGTACCTGTAGACTGGCCAAGTGTCTTGCAGACCTTGAGCCAATAGTTCCTACTTTAATATCAGAACCTGATGAGAATACAGAATCCTTTTAACAGTATCTTCACAACCCAAAACTCTTAAGACCTACAAACATTCATAATTCTCAACCACAAATATCTCTGGTCGTATATCATCTTCCAAAATGACATACAGTAAAAGGCACGAGCATGAATAACAAGCAACAACAAGAACAAAATAAATCTGATCTTGCTTTATGGATCTGAGACAAGGACACAAACTTTCACAGTTACTGTCAAAATAGACTTCTTAGACATCTAGTGAAGTATCTTACAGACCTTAACTTAGCAGATGAGCTACTACTGGTAGATAACAACAGTTTCTATTTCAATATCAGAACCTGTTGAGAATAAAGAATCACTTTAACAGTAGCTTAAGTATAGATCTCCACAACCAAAAACTTTCAAGAACTACAATTACTCAAGTCTGTCTGATCTTACATCATTCCAAAACAACATCAAATCTTGTAAGGCACAAGCATAGAGCAACAACATGAACAAGATCTAGGCACACTGCACGACAAAATTCCATCTGTTCGACACTATGAAAAACCTGACAAGGTGCCATATTATTCTTCCATCACTGTCAACAAACAAACTTTGAGATCATAGCAGTAGGTGCCCAGTGTGGTACAATTTGTCATTTCTTGTGAATGGGTTTTCCTACAGGAGGTTACATTGGCCTGCAAAAACAAACACAATATGATACAGAATTAACAAAAAAAACAAGAAATATGTAGTTACAAGAACAAATGTGGGGCTGGATCAAAAAAAAAACAAAAAAAAAACTAGCAAGAAACAATTGTCTTTTTGTGTGTGTGTGTGTGTGTGTATGAGATGCAGGTAGCCAGAGTCGACACAACACAGGTATAAATAACAAGTACTTGTCTGAAAGCACAAACAGCTGCAGGGGAGTGCTGCGCGCCGCTGTAGGAGCACAAACAGTTCTTTAATGGAGAGAGGGATGTGAGGAGAAATTCATTTGTGGGATGACACTATCCGGCAGCCCCACAGCACAAACCCCGGGAGAGGGATGTTGTGACTCTGAGGATGGCGAGGTGTGTGTGTGTGTGTGTGTGTGTGCGTGTGTGTGTGAGTGGGGGATAGATTGAGGGACGTGGTGAAAAGATGCAGAGGTGCTAGTGTCATGTCTCTATGGAAATCAATAAACTCCGCTGGATGAACAGCACAACTGCAACACACAAACACATGCATACAAGTGTCTACGTGCACATAAACGCATATACACACGTTCAGGAGAGTAAGTGTTGCATGTGGAAAAGTGAGCGTTTGTTATTATGTTTTCCCTTTTCATATTGGTTTGTATTTAATATAAAAGAAGCAACGCTCTAGACTAAAAAAAATTGCATTGTGTTTTTGCTTGATCAAATTCAAGCATCCACGGGTATGTTTATGGGTAATGTCCTTATTAAATCGTGCTGTCTCATATGTTATGAATATACAAAAATTCCACGCTGCTGCTTGAAGGATGTTTTGAATTAGATTAACAAATGCCCTTAACAAGGTTACGTGAAGTTAAAATGCCTAAGAGGTTTAAGAGCCATGTGTAGGTGGTAATGACTGCTAAAGTAGTCAGCATATTTTATGATGACATTACATCTTCAGGCATTTCTGTTGATCTTGCTCAAATTGCCGGCAATGACTTGCATACACTAGAGCCTGAAGAGTGCATTTGATAATACAAGAAGTTTTGCAAGTCTAATTGGAGTTTAGCTCCATTAGTTTTTGTTGTTTTTTTGTGTGTTTTGGTCTATTTCCCATGCTACAGATTCTGTCTTAACTGTAGTGAGCTGGGGGTTAATACAAAATTACACTTGACACATGCAAGGCTCCAGAAAAAGCCTGTAGCTAAAGGAATGGAATAACACACTTAAGTTCCCAACATCAAATTGCAAGCCTGACAGCAAAATGTAACAGAAAAAACACACCTCTATGGCAAAAAGTGAATGACCAAGAAACTAGAAAGGAGGAGAATACTAATAAAACAAATGTTTGGCCCTCCTGTAGCAGATTTTTCATCATTAAATGATAGCCTGAGGGCGAAGTATGTGTGTGATGAGGAAACACTGGCTTGTGCCCTGCTCTGTAATTAAATGGTGGCCGGATGGAGTGAGAAGCAGGGAGTTGATAAGCACTGGGCTCTGTGCCCCAGGACAGAGGAATATTGTGAGATGCTTTTAACAATAAGGCTATCTGTGGACAGATTTCACTCCCTTTTGCAGAAACAAAGATGGCAGATACATGATTACAGGAAGCCCAGCACACTCCTAAAAATGGAAACTCAAAATGTAGACCTAAATGTGTTACAGATAAATGCACACATATGGTACATGGTAGAAGTTTTTTTTCACCACATTTAATACATTTACATATGGATGCTGATGAAAGGGCACTTGGATGCTACATCTCATTTGTTAACTCCATACCAGTGTGTTGTGCAAAAATAGTCAAGATTAATTAAAAAAAAACACATTCAATATGTTTCAACATAAATATGCGAATATGTCCCACATATGTCCCACATAAGTTAGTCATTTATAATTGATCAATGAAAGCAAACTATATGTTCAGTTCTATTATTTTAAGACCTCAGCAGAAGTCTTTAAGGTGCAGTTACCTTATTTTCCCAGTTTCATATACATAAGATGGTGGTTCTGAAGATATATACAAACATCAGATTAACGTCCATCCATCCATCCATGACCAAAACGTGTTCCCAATCAACCTGAGCGATATATTCCCTCCAGCCTCTCAATGTGACAGAGTAGCAGCCCCACTCTGAGCCCCTCCCAGGTGACCTCACTCTTTCTCTATTTGCAAGAAGTCCAGTTCTGTCACTTGTATCTGAAATCTCATTGTTTTGGTCACTACCACAGGTTTTCACTGCATATAGGTGAGAGATCCATACTGTATCTTCATCCCTCGAGATATGGATCTATTATTCTGATTCACCTGTCAATCTCCCATTGCATCTTTCTACACTTATTGACAAGACACAGAAAAACTTAAATCCTCAATTTTTACAGCAAATTATCCAAATTATCCAGTGGATCAGTGCCCTACCCTTTTCCCACTGTGAACTATGAGCTCAAACTTCGAGGTGCTGATCTACATCTTAGCTACTTAACACTCAGCTGTAAACTTCTCCAGCGTGACGTAGAGGTAAAAAAACACAAAAAACACAAAGACAACAAACTGCACATATCAACCGCTCATATGTGCCTAGGAAGGACATATATAAAGGCTATGAACATCATTAAACAAGTGATGTCCAGCACAACAAACCCCGCCCCCTTGCACATATTTTACCTAATGTACCCTTTCTCTTTAGCCTAGCCACGCTAGACTCCTAGCGGCAGCACATGTAACGTGCTACAGTAGTAGTCTAGTTATGTTTGATTCAACTTTTGATTAGATTTCCCTGAACCTGGCTTACGAATCACGGTGAAGTATAGAGTCAGACGGCGGGCATTACAAAGTGACGCTGCCACGATTCGGAGACAAACACCTGGAAACAACCATAGAAAAAGAACAACAATGGGTGTTGATTTCCTTTTAACAAATATGAGTGAAGAATGTGAGAAAACGTTTTTACAGAAGTGACAACAGTTGTTACGCTCCATCATCCACCATTTTGTTTAGTCATTTGTAACTTTCTCCTCCATGAACTTTCCAGCATCTAACTATGTCATCCTAAAGATTACACTGATTGGTTGTAGTACCGTCCTATTGCATACAGAGGATTTGAAAGACAACCTTTTAGCCCCGCCCCCTCCTGCCTATGAAACACGACTAGACCCATACATGTAGGGATACTATCTCTTATCATTGTGAAAACACATATTTGGTGACTGTGACTATGACCTTTGACCTGCATTCCACATATTTAATGGGATCTATTCTGGACAATCTTGCACCTTTTCTGAAAATTTCATAGAAATCAGTCCAGTAGTTTTTGCAAACAGACAGACCAACAAACAAACCTCTCGCCTTCAGGGGGGTGGGGTAAAAGGGCAGCCCTGGTAGATTCCACCTTCTATAACTAGTGCTTATTCCCAAAGGCTTACCACAGCAGACGCCCTGGTTGGGTGACTTTTTTTCCCCCACACCCACAAATCATTAGAGGACTAGTTGTGCAATAGGAAGAATTTTGCTCTTTGAAAATATTAAATGGACAAATGCAAAAGTGCACCTTAATGCCCAAATCTGTCTAGACACAAAAACCCACCTGAAATAACACCCCAAGTCTGAACTTTATTAAAGTTAAAGTCAAACATTTGCTTTCCAAATATGAATATAACAAATCATATTTAGTTGTACTGAAAAAGAGTAAACCACACAAAAACAACAGTTTTAAATGTCAGAAGAAACCGACAAGTGCAAAAAAGAAAGTGAAGTGGGTAATACAGTCACACAACAGATGATTCAGATGATTCAAGGATAACCACATGTGCCATTACAACTGACAAAACTGTGATTGGTTTGCTTGAAGAAAAAAAAAACAGTATGGACACCATCAGAGACATCTGTACACTTTTTTGATAAAGCTTTTTAATATTTTTTAATGGAAATAATAGTGTCACTAAGTTGTATTGCTCTCCAAAAACATGTCAAAAGTTTCATTATATAAAATGCAGAGCCTTCAATCCTTTCCTGTCTTCAGTAATGAAACAATCTCCCTTGAGAAAGAAGAATAAAAGTCAGTGGTGAAATGAGTATTTTTCACCTAAATACAATTACAGGGTATTTTGCAAAGTGGGACCACTCAAGAATAACTCCTCAAAGTTGGCAACAAGATCATTTTATTTAATGTCTGGAATTTTTATTTTGACTTTTCATTGGTTAAAAAGCTTTTGTCTGCTCTTTGCCAAGGAAAGATTGTTGTACCTCTGCCAATCAGATTTTGAGTTCTCTGTACGTCGATTAAAGATAACTACAGTCCTCCCTAAAGAATGGGTGTGACTTCATGGAGTCATGCAACTGATGCCAAACTTAACTGCTTCATTTTTCCTGCCTTTAGCTTCAAATTAGATCAGGCATCACAAACGACCTTCAGATATCAGCAAAGCCAATATGCTGACTAGGATGCATCCGAGAAAACGGCCAGTGATCAAGATTTATGGAGTGAAGCTGCACTGTGTGTCAAGAGTGATGTGTGTCTCATCAACAGTGAAATGAAATGTCAAATTAGTTTGTGTGAGGGAATGTTTGTGTTGTCTGCAAGAATGCTCTAATAGCTGTTTGTCCATAAGATCTACAGACAAAGAGTTGGCCGTCAAATGAGCAAGAATGAAAGGATACGGCGAGTGTCAAATAGGGTGCTTATATTGCAGAACACTAATAAGGAGAGCGTCAGCAGGACAGCAGCGGTAGATCCATTCTCCTCCGGGCTCCATCTTGGCAGTACCTGTTATAAACTTCCTCTGCCGTCTTGCACAATTGGTTCTGTAATTTAAAAAGGTCAGCATGGCTCCTGTGTAATTCAATACTCTCATGGTGCTGTATTAACCACATATTTAATCACCCTCAGGGTGGTATGCAAGCTGAATACTGAATGTAAAAGAAAGAAGTACAGCCCCCAGTTACACATAACACCCGGCTCTGTATTCTGGCATATAGGGGTACAGTACAGTTGTGCTGCCTAGTGGGGAAAAAAAAAAAAAAAAAAAAAAATCAGTTGTGAGTAGAAGATAAAATAAAACAGGGTGGTCTGGGAGAAAAGATTGTTTTCAGTAAGTATTTTCATATGGGAAAAAGGGTGAACAAATTACATTTGCTTGAGTCGCACTGTTGATGTGACAGATGCAATATATATGTTATAAAGGTTTGGTTGGCAATGAAATCAGACAATAATTTCACCAATGAAATGACAAAGTGAACTCACAGGATCAGGGGATTTTAGCTCCTTAAATATTGCACATTTTCTACATTACAGATCTAAACATGTAAAAAAATATAACACAGAAATCTGCAAACGCCATTGAAATAGATACTACAACAGCCTCTGACTTCCTTGAAGGCTGAAAATATAGATACCATGAGGCACCTGTTGCACTGCTTCCATACTGTCAGTACATTACAGGAAATTAATGATTTTTCACACACAAACACCAACCGCCAATAAATAAAGCCACTTTATTATCTTGAAGCACTATACAATATATACTATACTATAATATATACTATACATATGATTCAATAACTGCACATATGCTTAACTGGGCCAAACAATTGAAAATTTAAGAAGCCAAATCAAATGTATTTCATTTATTTAGGTATTTTGAATATGAACATATACAAACAGTGTTCAGAAATAGAAGGAAACCCCAGTGCCTTCATCTGACTGTATGGTGTATCTAATGCCTAGGAGACAAAAACTGACCGTCATTTCAGACACAGCACAGACATGTGGAATTACATCAATTTAACCCTTGTGCGGTCCTTCGGGTCAAAGAGACCCGGTGGCTCACAAATGTACCTTTTTATACGTACTCTAGGATGCCATTGCTTACTACTGAAAACAGTAATATATCCTTGGGGGGTGGGGTGATGAGTCTATGGAACTGAACTTTGGAATCTGGGTTTTTAAGACCCGATTGTAGGACACAGCCAGTGTGCCTTTTACGAAGGACCGCACAATGGTTAATAGAATTTAGTACAAATTTAGTACTTAAAAATCATATTTGAAATATTAAAATTAAAAGATCTGTAAAAATAGTGTTTCATAGTGCAATGTTGGGTCATTTTTTTTAAGCTCAACTCTTCCAGGGACAGGATTTTAACACATTTCATACTTTTAAACACAATGTTGGATTCATTCATTCATCATCTGAACCTGTTTTATCCACACAACGGTTCCAGCTACTTATGGGTTAAGGGGGGGGGGGGGGGGGTGTTCACCCTGAACATGTTGCCAGTTCATTGCATGGTTGACATATACTACATTCATACCTGTGAGTAGTTTAGATTTACTAATTAACTCCTCAGTGCATGACGTTGGATGGTGAGAGGTAGCCTGACTACCTGGACAGAACCCACACAGATATGGCAAATAACGTACAAACTCCACACAGAAGGCCCCGCCCATCGACTGGTGTTGGCATCAAACCCAGGAACTTCTTGCCGTGAGCCATGAGTGCTATTCAATGTGCCACTGTGTCACTGCAATGTTGGATATTTGTTGCAATTTGCATTTTCCTCTGTCATATTCACCCAATAAGCCAATAACTTTAACAGTTATTGGGTTGCTGTACTGATCAAATGTCTGTATTTTGAATGGGTGTCCTGAAACAGCTGGGGATGGTGATAACACGTTACAAGAAATTCATTAAGAAGGAGTGAGTCTGGTTTCCAACCTACATTAAAAAAGGTCTTTCTTCCACAAATGGACGTCCACATGGAGCTAGTAGTCCAGATTATCAGTGTGTTAAAAAACAACAACAAAAAAACAAGTCTTATATTTCTCTTGCTCAGTATCTAGCATAAAAAAAGACACCAGTTTATTTTACTGAGTCTGAGCAGGTGTAAGTACACCATGCACTCAAAAAGATGTGAACACCTCCTTCAAAAAGGAGAATGTCATAACTTATGGGAACTGCCGGTATTTATTTAAAGGCAAAGAAATTAAAAGAGACATCAGCCGGCAGATGAGGAACGAAATAAAAGTAAAAATCAAACCTTTCAAACTGACATCTGAAAACAACAACAGAAAACATTCAGTCCCTGTGGAATTGGGCTTCCCACATCTAGATATTTATGACAGTTCCCTTACTAAGCTGACACATCAGAAAAAAGTGCAGTATGACTTACATGTGAAAATCTTCTCAGATTTGGGTGAATTTTCTGAATCTAACCATTTTGCTTGAGGCAGTAAGTGTCTTATATAAGTAGTAATATCTATTTTCACATCTTTGGTCCCATCTTCAATACATTTGTGGATAAGTCACTTTGCACTTAACATTCATGTGGGTATCACCTTGTAACTATAGTAGTTTTCAGATATGAGCAGAATATGAGTATGGAGCAACAGTGATAAGAAATGCCCTCTGTTATAGCCCTCGGATGCCATCAGACTGTGAAGCAGGAGTGTCAGTTCACTCTAAGCTGAATGCAGTTATAATATGGCTCTAAATGCTGCCAGTCAGAGATCCTGTTCCAAGGGTGTGATTGGAAACACCATTGCTAAGGTAGTGATCTCTCGCCTCCGCACACGCCTGCTCACACACCAACACACAGAACATTAAAGCAGACCACAGGGAACTGAGCACTGTGCCCTGCTTGACAAGTAAATTGGTTCCTAGATGGTGTTAGCAGAAAAAAAAATCTAAAGACCAAGAAGATAGCAGCACGAAAACGGTTAAACAAAATGAATGAGAAGTGTACGGTAATAGAAAGTAGTAAAGGAGGCAGAGTAAGTAACTGAAACCAGTGAGCCTGAAATGATCCACCATGCGGGACTGCATGGAAAATGAGAAAAATCACATTGGTGTAACTTACTTGACTGTCAGTGACAATAAATGCCTCTCAGACCTTCTTTCCTTTACCCCTGACAGTGAGACATTTCAATGTACTGTACTGTCTTCAGTGACAAGCACATTTTTGGAACCGTGTTACTAACAAAGGTTTATAAAAAAAAACCATATTCAAGTTATTTCACACTGGTGCAATGTTCTGGCAAAAATAGAAAATCTCTATTGGTATGTTCTATTTTTGTTTAGAAAAAAAAACCCCTTAGTGTGAGAGAAGAAAAACCAGAAGCAGTTACAGTATGACTCAATCCAATTTTGGAGAAGCATATGACTCACGACAAATTCTGCAGGGGTTTCAGGTAGTTTTAGATCATTGTGACACAGTGAAATGGCCTTTTATTAACATTATTGATATTGTCTCTGGTACTTCAGCAACATTATACCTCAGAGATGCTTGAGTTGAGGAGCTTTTTGAGGTGTCATAGTGATTAGTGTGCTGTAAGTGGTGGACAAAAACACAACAAAAAACATTAGATGGAAGGAGGTTTTCAGGACATTTGCAATAATCAGGTGTTCATGAGGGTCTTTTAATTTTGTTCTTATATATTCCCCAGAGGCCCAGACTGTTAACCATTAAATTAGATTAGATTCAACTTCATTGCCATTGATTATGTACAAATACAGAGCAACAAAATGCACTTAGCATCCAACCAGAAGTGCATAGCAGTATGTGAATGCCCTATACACACACACACACACACACACATATATATATATATATATATATATATATATATATATATATATATGCACACATATGAAAATTCACTAATACTGAAAAGAACAAAAGAACACAGAGGAGACCACAACTTTCTGTTCTTTGCTTTTCTGAGAGGAATGAGAGAGTTCAAAATATTAAAAAAATGATAATATCATATTTAATATACCTCTTCCTCAGAAGCCATCCATTACCAACATTTTGCTAAAATATAGGATACATACATAATGCAGGAGTGGAGAGCGTTTCCCTAAACCAATCATCAACTACGATCTGATATTAACCAACATTAATCGTGCATCTGATCTGAATTTCTAAATGTCATCACTTCTTTACCACTGCAAATACACAGCAAAAAAACATAAGACACTAGTGTAAAATGTACCATTTATAGGTATGTTTGAGCACAAATTCCTAACATATATATATATATATATATATATATATATATATATATATATATATATAATATTAATTATTAATGCTGTAACTCGATAAATCAATATTTGGTGGAATAACCCTGATTTTCAATGACAGCTTTCACGTGTCTTGGCTCTCCTCTGACTTTGTTCTGCTCCTGGCAAAGAAATTTAAGAAGCTCAGCAATGTTTCATGGCTCGTGACCATCCATCTTCCTCCAGAAGTTTTCGAAGTGGGTTCAGGTCTGGAGATTGGTTCTGAAAATGACAGGGTCTCTTTCTGGTGGTCTGTCATCCACACTTTTATTGATCTAGTTGAGGCCAGAAGGCATTGTCCTGATAGAAAAAGCAGTCCTCAGTTTGGGAACATCGTCAGAGCAGATGTCCAGGAGTTTCCAACAGTTATTTTTTGAGTCCAATTACTTTTGTGGTACTAATATTACTGTTTTTGTCTATTGTAAGCAGATAGTAATGACCGTAGTAGTGTTGTTTATATATCTCCTTAAATAAGATATGAATCAGGTGTTTATTCAGTAGAATAAGGTGTGTTTGTTTAACACAGGAATGGAATGGCTATATTTCATAGGTAGATACATAGATGTGCTGATTTCATAGGAAATGGCAGTGGTGTTTGTGAATGTGATTAAGTGACAATAAAGCGAGAGTCACAAAAGAGAATATTACCAATGAAATGTAACTGCAATTAGCAAATTACTTTTTTAAAATAATTTTTCTGATCTTTTTTCTATTTATAATCAGAATCAAGCTATTATGAACCAGCTGAAGATCTCAGGATATCAGCAGAGATAAGGATCATGACTTCCTGTGGAAAAAAAAATTCCATACAAGAAAAGTGAAAATGAGCAACCACTCAGAAAAGCTATACTATTTTTCAACAAAATATCAGTAACAACCTTGAGAACTTTTTTTTTTTAGCCAGACACTGCAGAGTGCTTCAATAATACATGACAGTGTCTCAGTATGAGATCCCAAGTACTTGGCTGCAAGATCTCAGTCATTGACTCTCACACACAGCTTGGTAAATACTGGTAAAAGAGTTAAGTTTGCCAAGTACAGCGCTATGAAACCAAAGCAGGAGCTACTAATAACATGAAGAATAAATGACAGGCAGTAAGTGTAGGTCTGTGGAGGAGTATCAGTGCTATATAATATATAGAATATAATCTAGTCAATGGAAAGGGATAACAAAATCATTCTGATGATTTTGTCGATTTTTTTTGTTTTTTAATGTAATTATGTATTTTAAAATGTGTCTCTGTAGTCTACATGAGCTGTAAATGCTATGTGTGGGTCCAGCTTCAACTCTATTTGGGCAACTGTGGCTCAGTTGGTAGAGCGGGTCGTCCAATGATTGAAGGGTTGGTGGTTTGTGTCCCAGCTCTGGCTGGCTGTCCACATGTTGAAGTGTCCTTGGGCGGGCAAGGCACTGAACTCTAAGTTGCACCCAGTAGGGTCAGGCAGCACCTGTGTATTGGCAGTAGCCGTCTACTGGTGTATGAGTGAATGGGTAAGCCACTGGTGTATAAAATGTGCTATATAAGTACAGTCCATTGGTAATGACACCAAAAATGTCAATTTGAGCACTGGCCCTTTAAATGCACACAAGCAACTTCATGCCCCGCCCCCTCCAGGTTAGTGGTTGTGGTGCTCTGTCCACTGAACATTTTAGGTAATGAGCTGGACATATTTTCAGTTTTTAAAACAACTGCTGCTACTGACAAACATTTATTTCATAGTCTGAGAAATGTTTGTTGGAAGTCTTGACCTTATATCTGTAAATGTAAGGATGTAACTACAGTAGATGGGTACATGACAAATTAGACAGGAATTGAAATGGGTTGAAGAAATCCAAAATGCCAAAATGAATATGAAGATACCTAGAACATTCCAATTCAAACTTTGTAACTATTAGGGTCCACAAAGACACAAATAAATATACTAAAGACTAGCAAGTGGTGCCAGGCATACATTTGACCTGGTTTGCTCTATACTTATCATGGCAAAAACACATTTTTGGTGACTGTGACCATGACCATGACCTTTGACTTACATTCACTAACATTTAGTGGGATCTATTCTGGACCACCTTTCACCTTCCCTGAAAATTTAATGTAAATTGGTCCAGTAGTTTTTGTGTAAAGTTGCTGACCAACAGACGGACAGATAGTCTGAATCAAAAACAATGCCTCTCTCCCCTTTCGGGTGGAATAATAAAAGTGGGGTTAGGAAATATGACCCCTTTAAATGCATCTTAAGTAGCTCTCATTGTAACCTTAGGTCCTATTCTAAGGCTGATGATCATGTTGCTGGTGACAGGTGAGGAATTCAGTATTTTTAGAATTAGACAGTTTTTGACAGTGAATTTTCTGCAGGAAAACATGCATATCATTTCCTCATGGATTCTCAACTGAAACAAAGCACAAGCTAAAACCCAGGAAGTCCGTGAAAAAATGTAGGAGTATGCAAGTGTTTCATGATATTCATTCCACTGTAGATATGCACAGTATGAAATAGTTCACTTTCACTCATTTTCAGTCAGAAAAAGCTTCTCAAAATGCATTCTTCTCAGTCTTCTATTTTTTATCCATATCTAAATAGCTTAGAGTCTGGCTCAGCATGCACAGAGTGAGAAGACGGGTATGGCTACGAAAGATGTGGATCTTTTTGGAAAACAGAAAGTGTGTGTTGTTTTCATTTTTTATATGCCATGTCTAAACAAATTAGAACACTTTTTCTGAGACAGGTGGGTTATCTCGGAAATTGTTTTGATTTTGTGAGAAAGGTGCAGTATCCTGCGAAGCAAATGATGTACCGCTTCAAGTGTCAAAAGTAACAGGATCAATAAATAACTGAATCTAAAGTAAAGGCATGTGCTGTAGGAGTCAGACAGACACACAGACAAAGCATTACGGTCACAGACCATGAAGTTTTTATCACTGATGGGAGGACATGCCAGTGCAGAATGATATGTACGTCCATACCTGGAACTAAAGGGACCTCTTGGCAGTGGGCCAGCCTGAGCAGAATCATTATGAAGAGGGGCATGGCCCCTGACAACGTGCCATGCATTCTACTGCTCACTGTCCAGGCATCACTAGGTGTCAATCTGAAAGTACATAAAAACAAGAAATTAGTTACAGACAGGTCACACTATGTATTCCATGTTAAAATGAAATCCAATTTAATGTGTTAATTAGAATAAAATAAAAAACAACAGTCACTTCCATAGCGTCATTATAATACATATCATTTCAGCAGTTTTAATGACATTTTCAGAGCATTAGCAAAAAGCCATTTTCACAACAGATGACACACAACTGAGCTTATTTTTATCGTAATTGTTTGGAACCTGAATCCATAATGTCTCATTCTAAGAGTCCACTTTTAAAAAGCTAAGAAGATTGCAAATCGACTTTCTCTGCCACTAAACTCTGACTCTGTGCCCCCTTCTGTTCTCTCAGACAGACACACACACACACACACACACACACACACACACACACACACACACACATCAGATCTCTTGGTGTCAAATTGATTTCCGACAGGTGAGACAAAAGCGTCAGAGTTTAGTGGTGTGTGTGATACAACGCTGGCGCGCTGACATCACCTGCGTATAGTGACAGCGACCGTCTGTAGCATGGAAATAAATCAGAGGATTCTGTGGATCAGCCATCTGTGGAACAACCTGTTCACCCTTGTTTGATTAAACCAGCAGGTCTCCTGCTCTTTCTCTGCATCTTTCTCTCTTTCACACTTTCCTCTCTGCGCTGCTATGCACTGTGATTTTCTCTATCCAGCCCCTTTTCCAGGCATGACATACTCCTTGAATTGGATATGCCTCAACTAAAAGATGATGGACTTGCTTTATCATGAATTTCAAGGTACTACAGTAGTCAGTGAGTCCCTTCAGGTCTTGCATCTTTTCAGATGAAGTGGGGCATTTAACATCAAATCTTCACTGTAAAAAGGCAAATTCATACCACAAAGGAATGAAAAAATATGCTCACTTGGCAAAGCTCCCAATGTTCACAATAGTTAGACAGTCTATACTCCATCCCCCTGCTGCTGCTACCCCATGTGCTCCTTTCACTAATGTCTTAAATGTTCCCTTAATTCGTCAAAATGTCCCTGTCCTTTTAATCCTGATGAAACACCATATGGGACAACTATTTTCCTGTTATTACTGTGGCCTCTTTGTTCTGATGCCATTCTTCTTTCTGTCCTCCTCTTTTCACTAATAGGTTTGCACGAAAAGACAGCACACGCATAGCAATTTGCTCTTATAGCTTTTTTCCAATCTTATCTGTGGGTATTCGGTGGCCACTCTTGCCACCATTTCTATGCATTTCCTAGTCTCAGAATAGAAAGAGCCTTTGAATAGGCTGTCTATCAGATTCCAACCTTGAGGAAGCTCATTGCTGCAATGTGTTATCATTACCTTGTATTCCCTTGCTGTCACTAAATAACTAAAGAATTATGAGTTATGTTTGCAAAATTGCTTCATTTGCATGAGGTGATTACAGTTATGTTCTCATTTAGATGTACAGCACAGCATAGTTAAGGCCACCTGAACAGTAGTACACTGTATCCTGGAGGAGCAGCGAGGCTGGGTACCTTCATTTTTCTTGATAATTGTGTCAGATAAACACTGCATTGTCCTCTCACAGCCAATCTGATAAATACCCAATTACCACTCAGGAGATGGCTGTGACAAGTGGCGCCAGGGGTCTTTGGTTGGAGAATGCGGGATACATGGCATTAAGATGGCCTCCTCAACCCAGAAGCAAATAGTGCGGAGCCAGAATGGTAATTCAGCTCATCAACCTGTTCCATTTGATTAATGAATCAATGAATTTGAGATAAAAGAAGATTTATTTCCACAACCTTTTCTAGTACCTGCAAACATTTATATGAAGATGCATCACATTCCCATCAATGGCTGAATTCATTATTAAGCCCGGTTCTATCAAAGGAAATAAGCATGTTTTACACGACTCGTTTCGGCGGCTTCCTTTGCATTCACAACCAATTCAGTTTGAGAGGAATGAAAGGCTCTTATTGTCTCTCTTTATCTGACTCAATAACTGCTGAATGGATTGAAGCCAATTAATCAGGCTGTGACAAGAAACATTGCTGCTGGCTCAGTGACCATCTCTCACAACAGACAGGAACCATCAGCAAAACAGTCACTGCCCAAAAATTGATTTTCAAATACCCACTAAACTAAGGCAATATCATTCAAAGTCTGTGGTGTCTAACTGTGGCACCTCCACATGACCCTTGTGAAAACTGATCAGCACGAAACACGATTACAGTAAATGTATGTATGTATGTATGTATGTATGTATGTATGTATGTATGTATGTATGTATGTATGTATGTACAGTATGTCTAAACTGTCTTAGAAATGACAGGATGTCCCCAGAAGTATTAATATGATGTAATACTCATGGGAAATATCTTTGAACCTGGACAAAACTAAGGGGCCATTTACATGAGGACGATACAACAGCATATTCTTTCGTTTACATGGAGCCGGCGCCATCAGGGTGTGAATATGCACAAATCTGAAGACTCCTTCCAGAGTGGGGTGTATTGAAGACGTGCCGGGTCACGTCTCCATCTAAACGACAAGAAACACACATGGTCACGTTGTGTGCGTCTTTATGTCACATAAAAACAGAACAGGACATGTCAGCAGTCTCATCACAGTACCACCTAGCAGCCTGGCATGCATATGCAATCGTATTTCGGATACTATTGCATCTTTGTATAAACAAGGATTTCCTCCTGAATACGCTTGTCGAAAGGCGGGTGAAAAACTGAAGACGAGACACCACTTTTGCGTCTTCTGTTTTTATTGTCACCGTATAAAGGGAAATGTACCTACTGAATAAATTACCTCTACTGCTCATTTAATCTTGTGCTTTCTCAGTCCTTGTTGTGGATAACGTTGATATCAACAGAGCACAGCTGAAAACCAAAGCATTGGGAATAAAATACAGACTTGAGTGTTTTTAACATTAATTGTTGTTGTTAATTGTTATACAAGGAGTTCCTGCTAACTTTAATTATTCCCATCTTCTCAGGCTTAACTGTCTTATTTAACATAGTGTAATCAACAGTTTGGGTGTGAAATGCCTTTTTGGTGTGTCAAGGGAAAGTATGTAACAGCTTTAAGGCTCATTTATGCTCACTTTACTTACGGTATACGACCCTATTATGAGTGTTTCTCAATCAGTCCACCAGAGGGCCCTGATCTTAATTACCATATTGACTAAATGCTATGAAAAAGAGTAAAGTTTTAGCAGAAAACAAAAACAAAAGTCAACAATAATAAAAATTGTTAAGTGTTTCTTCTTCCCACTTCTTTTCGGGTGTGAATATTATTATTTATTTTCTTATTTATGTGTATATTGTGTGAATTGCTCAAAATAAACACATCAAATCAAATCAAAAACAATTGTGATGACAGTGGAGGTTTTACTAATGTGGATATTAACATTAATATTCAGAGGGTAGTCATTAATATATTGGTACTTTTGCACTAATCCACAATGTCATTCTTTGAAATGTTCTGCCGTGTCTGGAAATGATTCTCTTCAAATCTCAACACTGCCTCCATGGTTATTATCCATATTCTCTGCATCTTCAAGCTCCCAGAAAGTGTATGGACTGTATGGGGAGGGTGGGCAGTATGCTCTGTTCTTATCCATCTGCATCTTTGATATAGAGCAATGGTCTCAAACATGCGGCTCAGGGGACAAATGTTCGAATCCAGCCTGTGGGATTAGTCAAAAATTCCACAGTCAAGACTGTCCAATTTACTTTAGTTCAGGTTCCACATACAGACCAACATGATTTCAAGTAAAATAATAATTGCATAATAACCTACAAAAATAATGGTTCCATATTTTCTTCTCATGTTGATGTGAAAAAAATATATTACATTATGCCTATAAAAATGATAACTTCAAATTTTAGTGCAAATAAAATGCACATATTTATAAGCACAAACTGACTTGTAACAATAAAATGTGAAATAACCTGAACAAATATGAACCTGAAATGTCTAAAGAAAATTAAGCACAATTTAAAATGTTGAGGCATAATATTGTTAAAATTGCACTTACTTTTCTGAAGCAATTTCTTTTTTTTCCCCAGGTTATTCACATCTTTTTTTGTTGGGATAGTTTATAAAAGTAAGCATTTTCCTAATTTAATGGGGGGGGGGGGTTGCACTAAAAACAAAGACATATCTACATTTTTCCAAGGTTGTATTGGTCTGGCACATTGGAGATGAAATCAGGTTGAATGTGGCCCCTGAAAGAAAATGAATTTAAGACCCCTCATGTAGAGCATGAATGAGCTTTTACTGATACAACATGATACAGGCGATGAGCACTGTGACAAAGATGTGGCTGATGTGGCTTCAGAGGAACATTAGAATTAATTTTTGTTGATTTTATCCTCAGGCCGATCAGTAAATATGAAAACAAAAGTCATGATGGCTGCATTAATAAGTGCCTCTCATTGCATATGGAATATAAATATGGTACTGACACCAATTCAAAACTGGACTTTTTTAGCAGTCCTGGTTTGGACACAGTCTGGACACATCTGGTGATAGTGATGTTGGTAAAGCAAGATTTACGTCAGTTTGCTGAACAAAGGACAAGTCACAGCTTCACAGGTTCTGCACTAAAAGGATTAGATTTCTCTGTGCTGTTATTAATAAGTCATCCACAAGAAGGTCAAGAGCTGCGTACATTGGAAATTCATTGTCAACAACAAAGCTTTACGCTCAAGGTTCAGCGTTGATGTTTTCCTCTACATATTGTTAGGTCTTATAAAGTATATGCAGAGCTACAACAAAAGGAAGGTGGTGCAAGGTTTACAGATGATGACTCACTGACTAGAGCTTGGGGAGGTCACAAATCTGTTCACCTCCCACCACATATCCAATGAAAAAAATCAATTACGATGACGGAATCAAATGATAGACTAGGGTGAAAGTTATTTGAAAATTCACTTCTGCTATTTTTGAACAATACTTGTATGGTCTTTGTTCTAAGCTGTAAATAGACTAATTTGTGACGCCTGACTGGATTTTAATTAATAGAAATGAATAATGTGCACAGTCAGCCATTTGTGGCATAATATCTAAACAATTGATATGTTAATTGTTCACTGTTGGGTTCTACTACATTCCATTTAACAGAATTCAGAAGTTTGCTTCAGAATAGTTGGATTTGGTGGATCTACCTGCAGTAGAAATAATCATTTTTAATGTAAAAACACACAAAATGTATTAATTACAAACTGGTGAAGTAAACTTTCTTTTTAGCAAAATTTTCATTTCATGTGAGTTTTTTAAGGTCTTATATCTTTCTTTTTTATATCATAATATTCCCTTGGTCATATGTTAAGATCTCTTCCTTTTCTTTCTACTTTCCCTGTCAGGGGTCACACATGAATCTGCAGCTTTCTCTGTTGTTATCACCACTTCCTCCATGTCTCCCTTTATTAAATCTGTAAACCTTCCTTTTGGTTGCCTTCATTTTCTCGTCTTGTCTTGTCATCTGAACCCGCTTTATCCTCACTAGGGTCGTGGGGGGGTATGCGGGGGCCTAATCCAGCTACAATGAGCGAAGGTGGGGTACACCCTGTATGAGTCTCCAGTTCATTTCAAGGCTGAATATATATAGCCAAACAATCACTCTCACATTCACACCTATGGGTGATTTAGATTAACCAGTTAACCTATCAGTGCATGTGTTTGGATGGTGGGAGGAAACTGGAGTACCTGGAGAAAACCCACACAGACACGAGGAGAACATGCAAACTCCACACAGAAAGGTCTGGTGTGGGATTGGAACCAGGGTCCATCTTGCTGTGAGGCACTAGTGCTAACCACTGCACCACTGTACATTTTCTCATTCTTGATATTTTCAATTTCAGCATCTTGTTAAAAATATATTCTTCTTCCCTTCTACACAAGCACTCATACTTCCCTAATCTCACTTCCTTTAACCTGTCCTCCCATTTCCCCCTCTTATACGTGTTCCTGATCTTATCCATCTTCATCACCCCCAACAGCTTTTTCATCTCTGCCACTTCCAGTTCAGCAACCTGCTTTTTGGAGAGGGCCACTGTTTCAAGACCATACATCATAGCTTGTCTCAGAACTGTATAGTATATCCCATGGTCATATAAGAAGATATGAAAAGAAGAAAAACAATCCCACCAAATTCAGAGTCTATCAGGTCAAACTTATTAGTTAAATAATTACTGGAGGTTTCTATGCTGTTATTTGTAGATGCGTAAATTATAGTTTTAACATGTATTTGAACAGCAATTTTCAGTAGTAAAAAACAAAACAAACAAACATTTGGTGCAACCTGTTTGTCTCGAATCTACACAGAACACACAAATCTCTTCAGTGTGTTTTGCTATGTCAGCTTCATCTTTTGATGGATAGTTCCTGTGAACGTGAAGTACTATGTTGTGCACGTCGCCGCGGATACTCCTTCCTCATAAAAATGCCAACATAGGATTAAGCATCTCACATTCACAGTGCATTATGCCCCCTCACTTCATTACAATAAAAGGATTAACCTGCCTGCTCGGTTGTGTAAAGTGATCGGGGGAGAGGGTGGACGACATGAGGCTGAACTGTCCTTCCCCCTCAACATAGATCACATCTCGCTTGCTTCTCCAAGTCATGCTACTAATCATCCGAGCTCCTCTGGGGGCCAGATACAAACTGACACCGCACATCAGGGCACGGAACAAATCTGCAGCCATTAGGACATCCTGCGGTTGACTTACATAATAGCATATGTTCTTTTCATTCCACAGGGAAAACTCCTACTTCACTGTCCCAGTTTCTGTTCATTGCTGTGTCATCCACTGCAAGTTCATCACTGGAATTGCTTTTAATGATGAAATCTTCTTCAGAAACTTTTGGCCTTGTGGAGAGGTACAACTCAGATTCAGATGGTGCAGTATTCAAAAATGCAAAAATGATGGAGATATGTGAGGAAAAAAGCCAAATTAAAATAAATTAGAAGAGCTGAAAGCACTCCAGCATGACTGTGAAGACGGAGATGGCCACATGAGGCCTCCCCGCAGTGATCCGTCTTCTCATGAATGTGATCTGTGATAAATTAAAAGCTGATTATTTCCTGGAGGGAGAAGCCAAGCGCTTGGCCCCCAGCCCCCTTGCTGGCGGTGATGGATTAGTCCACAGTCTGCACTATGGACCTGTCCCCACTGACTGCACAGCTACTCTCACCGCAGGCCTAAATGCCTCATATCAAGATGCCATCTCTGACAACTCTTAATTTATTTGAATAAATGCTCCACCATCTCTTTAAAGGACAATTCCATTATTTCATGAGACAGATGGACGATTCTTTGATTTTTTTTTGTGGGAGTATTATCATATAGACGTCCAAACCTATTTAGGTATATATACTATACAGACACTGGGGAGCAAAAGTACTCTGCTCCTTAATGAAATTTCTTCTTTTCAATGTCAAGACATGCACTCGTCACTACATCTGATGAATATGGTTTGGGTGATTTAAGCTTATGAATGAAGACTTTATGACTGGAATAGATATAGTTATAATGAGAGGTGAAACAATAGGATAAAGAAGTATATTCAGTGGCACATTCAAATACTGGTACTGTGGATGTCACATCACTGGAAAGTATCAATGGAAACAGACAAATTTGGCAAAACATTCTAACTTTCACAGAACAGGTAATAGATACACCTATTTTGAAGTAATATTTTGTAAACATTTAACTTGTGCAACTGATCAAAAACTGATTTTGCTGCATCTTCCCATTTATTTGGATAATCTATGAAAACATGTTCAATAGGCATTGTGGATGTGTCATCTTCCTGGTAGTTTTGACTTTGACTTTTCAAAGTTCAGCTGGACTGGCTTTGTTGTTTTAAAAAGAGCTTTGAAAAGTGCCAAGAAGAATGACGACCTGAACAAATGAGAAATCGCACAGACATTCTGGCGTCATAACAATTTGAGAACAAGAAAAGACAACAATATTGTGTTTATTATTAACCACGTGTTGTGTAACATACCCGATCACCTGCTGAGGATACAAGGCAGCCTAGTTTATTTGTTCCACGCGAGTCTGGAAACACAGAATTTTCTGTTTTTTAAAGGTTCACTTCACATTCACATTGTAATTGAATAAAACAGTGCTACTGTGCATTAGAAAGAAACTAAGCCAAGACTGTATTTTTATGTCAGCTCTCCAATTCTATAAAACAGAAGAAACAATGCAGTTGCCAAATACAGATGCCCTGCTTTATGCCCTCTTCAGTTACACAGACATCATGATGTATCATAGATTGTTGTCTTGCATCAAATTCTATAGGGTGACACCGTTGTCACTGTGGGCAGCACATTGTGATAGCATCTTATCCTGAATTACTCTGCGGTCGCCAGCCCTACTTCTAATTTTGTTTCCATCCTTCTTGGCTGTAATTTGATGTACTAAGAGCAACACAAAGAGCACAGGAGACAGGGTGATTCCTAGTGAGGAATGTCTCCCTAAAACAACGATTTATTGCAGTTAGAGACCAGGGAGATGTTGGCTCTGTGTCCAGGACCAGGTGCAGAGTCCATGATCTTCTGCGAGGCTGGGGTTTTTACATTATGGGCTCATTCTCATGTGTCTGAACCGTTTTCCCTTGGTCGGCATCATTTGGATGGCCTACAGTGCAATTTGTCTACTGTGATTGGGTCTGCCTGAGTGGGAACAAAGGCGGTCAGGCGAGCTATTGTGTCCTTTTGTGTCCCATATGTCAGAAGTCTGCTGCACAAACAATACAGCAACTGCCAAGAGCACAACAGTCATTATCTGCTGTAGAATCACTGTCATTATCCTTCTGCAATCATAACTCTAATTACAAAAGTTGCTTTGTAAGCAGGTAGATTATGCAATGTTAATTATCCATGCACAATGCAGCAAGCGCTTGTTCAAATGCCACTCACCATTGTGTCCCTTACAAAAGCAGCACACGTTTTACCCTGTGCCATATGCAAAGCAACGGCGAGACCTTTGATGGGTTTAAGTCCTTATGGTACAATCACACACCACTTCACTCCTCATTAATAATATCTCATTAATAATAATTATAATGAATCACCCTTAACTATATTATCTGACATAAAGTCATATGTTCGAGTGGAGAGAACTAATTAATGAACCCCATCCAATAAATTTGCCCATGTCATTACTCAATATCTGACCTGCAGGATGAGATGGAGGAAGACTGTTGTTCAAACACTTATGTCCTTTGTTATTCTATGCCTTCATGTCCTGTTGAAAATGTGCCCATAAATCATTTCGGTAATCAATAGCCATGTAACACTCCTTCACAAAGTGTGATTGTAATGGCATGTAATTTTAAACCACATTTGTGTAGTTGTTGACAATAGTTATAGAGCTCAATATGGTGACTGAAAATAGGTCTGATCGAGAAGAAATGAGTACAAAGGATGATTTGAACTAGGAGTAGTCAGTCTATTAAATAAGCAAATATGATTGAAATTATCTGTACATGTGGTAATGTGATGGAGCAGTGTTTATTGTTATTTTAGCTCTACTTATTGAACTAAATTGAGTTGGGATACTGATCAAAATATCATGATTATGCCCTTTTAAAATATCTTTTTAAAAAAAGTAAGACACTTGTGTTTGGAAAATTACAATGGGACCAAACATATGAATGTTAAAGTAATGCCTTATTATTTTATTGTGTTAAACTGCCTACTTAGGAGACATAGGTCAGAGTCATTTGCATACAGGAGTCGACAACCCCCACCGCAACACAAACCTCTAGAAGAAGCCGAGGAGGGGTCGATGGGAAGGTGTTATAAACTGTGTGTCTGAGCTAGTGTCATGTGACCATGGACACTCAACAACCAGACTTAGACTAAAGTTTTAGGACTCCTGACTGTATAACTTTAATCTGGTTGAAATATTTTGTAATACTGTAACTGATTGTAAACTATGATTGTGATATTAAAATAATGAAAAGACAATGAGAAGACTCAAAGAGGTATATCTTAATCAACCGCTATTAGGCCTAAATATAATTGAGTTAAATATGTTTATTTAATTATATAAAGTATTAGTTAATTGTTTTACCCATATACACTTTTTAAAAGAGTCACACTTTAATGTAGCACACATTTAAATCACAAGCATTTTATCATCAATGACAAAAAAAAAAATTGTCTCATGATAATAAACACTATCAAAACAGGAGCTATAGAATCAAGATTTTCCCCAAGTGCAAGACAGCAACCTTTTTGCATTAATCACCATAAGGCTGCACTTTACCAACCCACTCTGGCAAATTAAATCCTCAGAATAATATCTCCATCATTGCTGTATTTCTGTGCTCTGACACAAACATCTATCTAGCTTTGGAAAGCGATGCTGCGGAGCCTGCCAACTCGGAAAGACCTGAAACCATAGGGCAATAAAAAGTGACATCAGCAATGGGAAAGTTAATAGTGTGTTTCAGATGCACTTTCTGGAGGACAGCAGCAGCAGAGGTTTCATTCACTGTAAGTGACAGTGGCTGGCAATCTGCCTCCCA
The DNA here is from genome assembly GCA_020466265.1 of Siphamia tubifer. Lineage (NCBI taxonomy): Eukaryota > Metazoa > Chordata > Actinopteri > Kurtiformes > Apogonidae > Siphamia > Siphamia tubifer. The sequence goes on along the minus strand of CM035795.1, from coordinate 40,347,697 downwards.
TATGCCCTTATGAATTCCAACCTGCTCCCTGTAATAACTTATAAATAGATAAGGCTTCCAGAGGGGCTTGTGCAGTGTGTAGGTGACACATAGTCTGGACGTCCGTGAAATTTACAGCCTGTGTAGAGATCATAGTAACAGCTTGTTTTGCTTATTCATCTATTCATTGTGATGTCTGATTGTAGCTAGCGGTTCTCCAGCATTGTGAGTTCTAACAAGTGTCACAGTGGTGTTTGTGTGTATCTTTGTGAGCACACATGAGACTGTTGCTAACTTTAAGGAGCTCATTTTTGGTACAGCTGTCAGAGCATGCCGTTAGCAAAATAAACAGCGTATAGAAACAGATCCCGAAGACAAAATGACTCCAGGCGTTTGTTTCAAAGTAGGCCATGGGCACATTTTCTTTCTCTTCCAAAATGCAAGCTCTGTAGCTCATTCATAATCTGACAAGCTTCTTAATGCCTTGTGTAGTGAATAATGTGTTATTGATCTTTGGAGGTAATCCTAACCTAGTTGTCATCTGAGTAGTCTGATGCAAGAAAGCTCCTTCTGTAAACAAAGGGAGAACGAGAACCTCTTGCATTACAACATGGTGGCTTAAAGTAAAAAAAAAACAAAACAACATATTAATCAAATCTTCCCTCCCTCCTGCTCCTCATGATTGATCACATGAATGCATTACATAGGAACAGGTGGGCAGAGCTATGTGTTCAAACATAAATCCTTTGTATTAATTATATAAGAATCAGAACAGAAACAAAAATATAAATTATTGTGTAAATATAATATTTCTACTTCAACCCTTAGCGGTCTGAACCTACTTCAACCATTTTTCTATACTTTTTTTATTTTGCCTTCATGCTGTATATCACGTTAAAAGATGTACCTATGGTTAGAATCTTTTTTTCAGTACAACTTCAACCACATGATCTGATGATGACATATTTTACTTTAACAAACTTTATTGACATATTGGGCCCAGAAACACATATAAAATTAACTTTTAATTAAAGATATATATTATTTATTGTGATAAAAACCACAAATTTGACAATAAAATATTTATGGGCTGAAATTCTGCCAAAACTCTGGTACTTTCCCCAGTTTTGTTGGTTTCCTTATGCATTTCATAATGGTCTAACCTGATGATATATAGAAGATAATGATCAGATTTTCAGGCAAACTTCACACAAGTATGCACAAAACAGAAAACTTAAATTAGTGTGAAGAAATAATGATGTTTCTTTGAGATGAAAAGTGCCCTAACATCGCACTAAATGTTGAAGTTTATATAATATGAACTGTTGCACTTTCCTTCACTGTACAATGTTATTTTATACTATCTCTCAAAATTGTTTAAGATATTTATTCCTCTGAAACACTGAAACCACTTGCACTGGCAAACAACACTTTATGGTAACACTTCAGTAAACAGAAGACAAAGATCAAACGTGTGATGTAAGACATGAAAACTATTCTGGGATAAACAGCTGCAGAGGCAAAGATCACCACCAAACAAGACAGAAAAGAAAACATTCAGGTGGATAATGAGAGCACAGTGGCTTTGGATTGTGTTGATGTTGACAGACAGGAGCGCTGGTCCTGAACATGTATGTGGTTCGACAAGACTCTGACATGGTGAGCCCTTCTACCAGGGACCGTCAGCCGTCACCAGAGCACATCATCTATCCATGAGGATTTCATCACATTAGGCTAAGCCGGGGCATGCAGATAGCAGCAGCAGCAGCCACAGTATCATCCACAGGCAGACGCACAATCACCAATTAGAGCTATCACACACTCTGTAATTAGCAAGACTGACTGATTTGAGCTTGTGTAAAATGTATTCATATTATCCAGATTACAAATAAGCACATTCATCTAATTAGCTTGCACAACTCGCAAGCTTAATTAAAGTTAATACATTATGATACCCCGAAAAAATCCAGAGATTACAATGCTCCAAGGTTCTAGTTAATTAGAGCATTCACACATTGACAGGCAGGGATCTCAGCCTCTGTTTTCCCTCAGCCAATTAAAACTGAGGGTTGAAGTGGGCGAAAACTTTCTCTCGTGATTTATTTTTCAGATGTTTCTACTCTATGAGCATCTGGGCAGTATTATATGCTCAAGGCAACTTGGAGTTATAGACATTTTGTCCTTTTGCCAGAAACATCCCTTTCCACTTCCACTCCCCCCCCCCCCATGTCTTTGTGGGATGAAATGATACTACCAGCCAAGTCAAATTGCCAATTACAGTCTGTCATCCACACAGCTCTACCTTCACTGCTTGTTTACAGAAATCTTACAAAAAGACTAATTTTAGATTCCACCACCTATATTCATCTGGATTACTATAGGCAAACAGAAACACTGCACTCAACATTCATTGTACTGCAGAGGCCTTCGTACTCAGTAGTATAAACTTTGCACTTGCATGCTTTGTGAAGCAGCATTAACATAAAATGTCTCATTACAGTATTGCTAGCAGGCCAGCTTTGTTATAGACGGAGAGGAAGGGGGGTGTATGTGAATGGAAAGCGGCAACGTTAATTTGTTGTCAGGATCTTGGTATAAATCAGAAGGAGCAGAACGCAGCCTCATGAGAGGTCGCCCTTGTTACGGTGAGTCTCATATTCTCAAGAGTGGAAACACCCACACTGTACAAAGACAGACTGACATGCATGCTTGCACACAAACTGAATTCCTACTGTGTTTTTAAAGCCAAGAGCATATGAGGACAGAGCACTATCTCAACCTCTGAATACGTATAAATACGTCTGAAACCATTGATTGTTTTCATTATTGATTTATTTTCCATGAAATGTCAGATAATAGCAACAACATTAAAGTGTACCAAAGATGAAGATGAGATAGGGTATTTGTATTGTTTAGTTTATTCAATTCAGGTAAAAAAAAAAAGACTTGCTCATACATCAATGTAAACCTGATGGGAGGATCTGAGTAAGAGAACGGCTACAAATAACTGCTAGCTGTTTCTATTTGTAAAGCATTTATTAAGGTAAAACAAATAGGGTTTTGTCTGCCTTGAAAGGCTTTTTATCTTCCTGTTCGTACATTCACTCACACACAGAGACATGGACAAATACATGCATGCAGACAAACACAGACAGACACACAGGGTACTCCTGTCTCCTGCCCCCTGATGTAGATGGATGCCCCTGGCTGCTGATCCTGAATCTACATTAGGTCATTACAATAAACAGTGTGGCCCGACGAAGCCCGCAAAGTGGAAGGAGCAGAGCAGCTAGGGAGGAGAACTAGTCTCCCAGCCCCTGTGGGGAAACAATCGTGACATAGTCATCTGTCTTAGTTACACTGAAGTTAGACCTACTGACACACACACAGAGGAGAAGGACCAGCCCATGCAATCTCCGCTCTGCTGTTATGATGCTACATTAAAGGAACTAATAGACTGAATCAAAAATATTGAAAATATCAGAGGAAGAAAAAGCATCTGGGCTGAAAATAATAGATGACAAAAGTATTAAGGGGTTGGGGGTTTCTGGCGTTAGGGGGTAGGGGGTTGTTATCTTGTTACCTGGTGGCAAGGTTAGAAATAACCCCACTTTAACACCGGTGGCTTCTGTCCATGGGCGTCAGGTGAAGGTAATGTGGGGAGGTAGAGGCTGGATCCAGTTGAAAACAGACAGACATGCAAGGATGATAAGTCTGGGGACAAGAAGGGGGTGGGAAAGGCGGGACAAGGGCGTCACTGCATTGAGCTCTTACTCAGTCACCCCAGGGCTGCCGGTGTTTACGGAGCTGTCAGTCACGTGGTGAGGCCTCTCCCCGGGGACACGGGCCACCAGGGCGATGAGAAAATAATAGCTCCTTCTGTCAGAGCTTCGAGGGACAGGGGTCTGATAGACACCGGTGGGAATTAGAGCCAGCCTCTGGGACAGATCCTGTCTTGCGCTTAAATACAGGCAGGACAGACACTCAGCTACTGAATAACATACAAGCATCACTGACAATAATCATGACAGATATTAAGAAACTTCAATACCTGCAATGTACTTGTATCATAATGAGAGATCGGTTAATGGATCTAAAATGACTGGATGTTTTACAAACTGTTGGCATCATGGAAATTTGCCTCAGATACTGGCCAGTGGCTATTTGTCACATGGGGTTAAACAAAGCCTGTTAGAGGATTATGCATGGATTCATGAAAAGAGCAACATCCGGTAACAAATATCTTTACACGGATGCTCCATATAAAATGGGATTATTCATATTTCATAAAGATTTACTTCATGTGATATGGCTTTATTTCTAAGGTATGAGCTAATCATAGTAAAACACTAATTAAATAGAATCAAGTCAAATGTTACTTTATTTAAACCATGCTGCCTTTGTTTGTATACTTTAGCAAAGCCATTTACTTTGTATACTTGGTCAAGTTCCAACCCAGTTTCTTATGAAGCCTAAGTAGTCCAAGCATCATTATTACACCAATAATTATCATGACACTGAATACTTAATCAACAGTCTACAAATAACAGCATGGTTATGTTAAATGTCTAAAAATCAAACCTTCAATTTAACTATAAAAAAAATATCAGAACATCCATCCCAAGTTTGAAGTACAAGATGAAAATATCACATATTTTCAAAACTTCCTTCCATATATTAGCATTTTCAAAAAGTGAAATTGGCAGGACTGTGTCAAATGGTAGCTTTTAGAGTTTAGCAAAAGCAAAATTCAAAAGGTCTCTCATGTGTGATCATTATTTATTCCCTGGCTTTGATTTGTGTCTCACATCACTCTTAAATATCAAAAACTCAAACTTTCTTGAATGCATCAAAGAGGAACATTTTCAAAATGAAACTTTTAATAATTCTGAAAATTTACAAGCAACAAAATAATACGTATGACTTCTCTCTGAAGATGGAAAAGTCTACAGAAGTTTTCATACTGCAGTAAAATGAACTGTGATCAATGACTGCATCACATTATGAGGATCTTCAATCTCCAGCAAAAATATTGACTGTCTGGTATTGGAAATCTGAATATTGGATATTTCTGTATTGTCCAAAGCACAAAACATTAGACATGAGACAGTGAAGAAGGACCATTTCAGCGGTGCCTTGTAAAGGCATACGGTCATTGTGTATAAAACATGTCAGTATGGCCCATGGTGATGAGCAGGGATGGAAACCACTGCTCCGTCCATAAAATCAGACTTTAAATCAGCCTGAACCACCATTAAAAGGGTTGAAACATAGCCTAGTGGAGCCCATCATTAGTGCAAACACTCAAAAATCATGGGGTAGCATCTGTTTTCTGCACATCCTCCCACATCAATGCTCAGAGCAGTAGGCCTCAGGGAAGAGGGGCGTACAGAGGGATATTCCCCTGTCCCTTACCATGAATAACAATCTCTACCTCCAGGTAATTAAAGGGGACAAACGATGTCCACGGGGCCACACTTGCCCATCATTAAGCAAAGAAACTATTGCACACAGCATGTGTACACATATGAGGAGAAATGGGCTCTTCAAATGCCTGTTCAAGAAACATAATGGGCATTGATTTTGACTAGGAGAACACATTTCACTGTATCTATTACACAGATTAATCCTTGTATGTATCTTTTTATCTACCTGACTTAATGCGATGCAGCGGTTTTTTGCTTTGTTCTCAGACGCTTCATAGGGGGAGTCCACCGCCTTTGTCTCTGCTGGAAACCCAGATAACATGATGTAGTTTGTACTGATGACTCGCCTGCGCTGTAGTTTACCACCAATCTCACAGTTCACAAAAGACTTTTTAGGTAAACAAGATGTTTATGGATTATAATTGTGGAAAGATTTGTCACATATTTCGTCTCGTCATCTGAACCCGCTTTATCCTCACGTGGGTCTGTGGGGGCCTAATCCAGCTACTACAATGGGTGAAGGCGGGGTACACCCTGTATGAGTCTCCAGTTCATCTCAGGGCTGAACATATATAGACAAACAATCACTTTCACATTCACACCTATGGGTAATTTAGATTAACCAGTAAACCTATCAGTGCATGTGTTTGGATGGTGGGAGGAAACTGGAGTACCTGGAAAAAACCCACACAGACACGGGGAGAACATGCAAACTCCACACAGAAAGGTCTGGTGTGTCTGTGAGGCATGTATTTTGTCATTCCTGATATTTTCAATTTTAGCATCTTGTTAAAAATATATTCTTCTTCCCTTCTACACACATGCTCATACTTCCCTAATCTCACTTCCTTTAACCTGTCCTCCCATTTCCCTTTCTTATACGTGTTCCTGATCTTATCCATCTTCATCACCCCCAACAGCTTTTTCATCTCTGCCACTTCCAGTTCAGCAACCTGCTTTTTGGAGAGGGCCACTGTTTCAAGACCATACATCATAGCTTGTCTCAGAACTGTTTTGTATATCCCATGGTCATATAAGAAGATATGAAAAGAAGAAAACAAATCTCAGCAAATTAGGAGCCTATCAGGTCAAACATATTAGTTAAGTAATTACTGGAGGTTTCTATGCTGTTACTTGGAGATGCGTAAAATTTCACTTTTAACATGTAGGTGAAAGAGCAATTTTCAGTAGTAAAAAAAAACAACAACAAAAAAAACCCAATTGGTGCAACCTGTTTGTCTTGGATCTACAGAGAACACACAAAGTCAAAGTCAGTGTGTTTTGCTATTTGGATTGTTACATATCACAAACCATTTTTTCCTCATTATTCTTTACAAACACAACCATTTAAAGTGAATTCACACCAATGCACAAATTACACTTTATTTCTGTGAGTGGGCTGTTACGACATCAGAGATGCAGAGCCAGACTGTGCACGCCATCTGACTGTGTACCCTTCCTCATCCCGTTTGGAATTGGATATTGACATCAAACATTGAGTCACTGCTGAGCATGCACAAACTTTGCCACTATGTTTAAAGATACTGCATGAGGCAAACAAGACCATGCAAATAATAGCTCACCCTCAACAAACCAAGCTTATGTGGACTCTGCAGGACTGACCTTGGTGCAATGTTTTTGTGTTCCTGATGGATTACTTATCCAGTCTGGTGATTGTACTGCACCCCAATAAAACTATTTTTCTAATGATGTTTTGTACATTACAGGTGGGGGTTGAAGTAAATATTGAAACAGGAATCTATCATACTGTTCTGGTTTCGAAATATTAACATTTTTATTGCAACATGCAGGTGCTCTAAATAGATTCCCCTGCCAATTTGATTTACCAGAGCCACTTCTTGTAATGATAACACATGTGGACATGGGAATTGCAGGTGTGTTGCAGTGTGATTGTGTTTAAAATGCATGACTCGACACACTTTGTTGTGCATTGCTTCTTCACAGTTAATGAACGCAGTTAATAAACATATAAATACTACTTTGTGTATTTAAGTTACACAGACTTTATGCACCGAAAAGTTTTGTCTCCTAATGTAGCAGTTATTACAGAATCATTGCACTGTGTTATTGTGGTTGATATATCATGAGAGAACTGCTCTGTGGTTTACTCTACCATCAAGAGAGCCACATTTCACACACTGTCCAAATACGGGACAGAACGGCATCAAACATCACTTTAAAAAAAGAAAAATCTCAGGAATGAAAAATACAACTAGAGCAACTCAATGCCTCCCACTGGGTTCCAAGCTGTTTTATGACTTTAAACCTGCTAAATAATGCAGTACCTTACAGCGAGAGGAAACCAAAATAGTAGACCACAGAGATCCCACCAAAGACTGGGTAGTGTAGTGGTACCTATTAATGTAGTGGATGTTCAGACTATGAGAAAAAGGAGATATGGAAAGAGAAACGTTAACTTTTCAATTTGAATTTCTTTAAGGACAGTGATTTTAAGCAGTTCAGGATTTTCTCAACCATACACAATCAAGACAATTAGTGCAGCAGTGTTCATTGTTGTGTGTATTAACTTTATCCTTATGTAAGAAACTGGAATATGAGCATCATATTTAACTACACATTGTAACAAATGCTGGTTCACACACTCACCACTGTGTTTTAATGGAAAAATAAAATGCAGAGGGTTACTTTTATTCAGGTTTTTAGGTACACAACTTACAGTATATTTGTTTTTGTATACAGTAAGTGTAATAATAGATTACCTACTTGAATTCATCTGTAGCTCTCAGGGTGATAATGTTTCTATCTATGTACTGTAGGCATGGAATAGATGGCAAAACCTCAAATCACTTTAAATACTTAATGAATAATGTATTGATATCAGTGGTATGCACCTCTTTTTTTTAAAACTTTTTTTCCCCTTCTTTTATTATTCTTTTACCCTCTTTCTCATCCTGCTTTTATGGATTTGGTGCATAATATACATGAAAATATTTGTTGTTGCCATTCTGATCGCTCTGTTTATCTGCAAGAATCGAACAAAATGCTAAAAATGCACTACAATTCCACGAAATAACTTAAATATATACTATTATAAGTACTTAGTTGACTTGCTGGCATAAACAATTATATGTTCCTCAATCCTTTTGCATCCAGATAATGCTTTTGGGAATTTACATTTGTCTGGAAGCTTTCCAGGTAGTGCATGGCTTGTTCATGCTGAGGTAGCTCACAGACCCAGAGCTTATCACCTGATGCAGGAGCATGAAGCAGCTTACAGCAGGTGTACAACACAAGCCTCTTGATGGGACAGCAGTGTATCACAGCAGCTTTACAACAAATACATTTCCTTTAAATGCTAAGTGGAAAACAGCCACAAACCAGCTCCTTCTTTAAAAAAAAAACCCAAAACATTCATAACACTGCAATGGGAATCAAAGTCTTAGTAATAAAACGGCTGCCGCTTACTTATATGGGTCATATTATCACAAGTTGTCATGCAAGAAATGCACCATTATCCCAAAACAGACCAAACAGTAGTGTATGGTCTCAGCCACATTTTCTATCTCTTCCATTTCACACTCTATGGAGCTGTACATCGGTGTGACATTACGGATGCGGGGGCAGAACAAATTCCCTTTCAGTAAGAGGAAGGAGTGTGTTGACACAGACACAGCAGGTGGCCCATTAAACTGAAATATCACAAAGCAGGAAATCTGAAATAGTCACTTCCTAATAAATCCAAACTAGCATCAGTACAGGTTGAGATATAGTTACTATAAAACAAAATTAAACTGTGACATGACTTAGCAGATGTTTAAGTCCTCCGTGATGCATGTGTGATTTGTTAACTCAAACCACACACACACACACACACACACACACACACACACACACACGCAGTACATTCACAATGAATTTTAGGAATGTAATCTTCCAGTTACTTGTCTGTTTGATTTACACAACACTGAATCTTCGTCAGAGGCATCCAAAGATATTTTAATCCCCGCCTTTGATCATCTACTCCTCCTTCATGTTTCCAAGCTCTCTTCTTCATCTTATCCTGTTGCCCTGTTGTTCCTGTTATCACTTCAGTCAGTTATTCTTAAATCAAGGTATATTCATATGCAGGTTTTCTTTAGTCTCTGCCACATAATAAATAAGCATAGGCAGGAAATGAACTAATACTGAGTAGAAATGGGTTTGAAGGTGGAATTTGTAATATGTCTGTGGTATGAACTAAGATTATCATGAGAGGAAATAACAGTTCTGACGTTATGACAAACATGTCACTATGTTGCAGAGAAATCAGCAGCAGTTTGCATGTTAGTTACCAGCATTTCACTTTGTACCTCAAGAGACATAGTGATTCATTTTAGGTGTACTACAGTCTTTAGAAGAAATTAAATGTCATACTGGGGTTTGGTTTGGAGTATAAGAGGAAATTATATATTGATGGTTAGTGGTTGATTACAGTAGATGCTCTGCTTACCAGGTTTCCCCAAGGCTGTGATTCATTAATTAATTGCTTCTTCAATGACATATGCGGGAATATTAAAAGCATTAACTGCAATTAACATACTAAAACCAGATGAAGCAGGACAGAATATTCAGAAGATGACAGTCCTTAATTATAGGGTTCAAAATGTTGCAAGTTTGGGTTTTTTGCTGTGGCTGTTTTCCTTGCTACCGTGGGGTACTACTCTCTCACCAGATTCCTTTGACTAAAATAGCAATTTACTGACACAGAGAACAGAAGTTGCAGATTTTCTGTTGCTGGCTTCAAATGAAAGTATTACAACAAAAATAATGACTTATGTTGACAAGGGAGTGTGGTTGTTGGGAAGGGCTGATGAAAATAAAATATTCTACTCAGGTTAAAGCAGTTAGATGGTGGAAAACAGCACTACAACTTTCACTTAAAACATTGATATTTTTATGTTAATGTCACAAATAATACTTTATAATTTAAGATGACACTAAACTAAGAGACTTCCGCTGACTAAAACTTCCACATCCCTTCCACAACTGAATGTTCCCAACAGAGACGAATGACCAAGTCCAGTAAGCAAACATAGTTTTACTCCCACTAGACATGACTAATTGACTTGCCACTATAGGTGACTGACATGGCATCCAGAGGGCACCATAATGGTTGTGTCATGAGGGAATGATGAGACCTGAAGACAGCCAGCAGCACTCGACCTTTTGCATGTGAGGTCAGGTGTCAGAGGGAACAGGATCTCCCGGTTGTCGGACCCACAGCCTCGGGGCTCCATTGGGATGAGCTACAGACAGTGGGGGACTGGAGCTTTTCAATCAAGAAGGCTTGCAGGACAGTGATTTCATTCGGTTTGGGCATTGAAATGAAAAATAAAAACAATAAAACACAAATCAATCGTCGGTGGCCTCGGGGGAATTCAAACATCTTGAGGCTATGAGGAAGATGAAGTACAGCGATGATGACTTCCTCTATCATTTCACCTAACAAAAGGTTATTACTGTGGTTTTTCATTATCTGTAGAAATTATTACTGCCGTGGAATTATTTCATTGTTTGTATACAGTTCTAAGACTTTTTCTTAAATAGGTGCTTCTATGAAACTGGCTTCATTTTGGTACCTGGCATTTTTCCAGCTTTTCACACCGAGAGAAATTTAGACATATTTCCCTCCTGTATGTGCCTAATGATGTCCTCGGATAAATGTAAAAAAAAAAAAATCAGACTCCAGCCCTGAGCTATCCTAAAATTACTACATTTTTGTTAAAATATTGATGCCAAATATGGTACAGGAAAAGCTACAGAGGAACAAAATGACCTTATGTAGTGCTATAAATAAAGATACTCAGTTAAATTTGTTGATTATAATGGGGTTTTTTTCTAATCCAAACATGTGGGGTTTCCATGAATCTCAGTCTCATTCCAGGTTTTGTGTGTAACCCATTGTGTCCATTGGCGTTACATGTAGAACCTATCCATTTAAATATACATAAATTGTGAGTGATTTTGTAAAAGTGGCCATTTTTGTGAAACCCTGCCTTGCATAATTAGACTAATTCCCAAAATGTACCTGAGAGAAGAAAAAAATCCTCCAAACAAGTGGTGTCAGAACAACATACCTCACCCCCTGCAAACATTTTACCTGATTTCCCCTATATCTTATTGCAAAAACACATTTTTGTTGAATATGACTGTGACCTTTGACCTCCATATAACAAGATGTATTCTGGACTACTTTGCATCTTTGCAAATTGGTCCAGTAGTTTTTGCGTAAAGTTGCTGACCTTCAGACGGACAGACAGACAAACAGACAGGCAAAAAACCCCAAAAAAACTATACCCCTCTCCCCTTTTGGGGGGCAGGGTAAAAATAGTAGCATGCAATTTTTCTGGCATTTTTATCATGTTACATGCAAGTATTTGTCTAAAAAAATGTTTAAAAAGTGCCTTATCTGAAAAAATAGTTTGTATTTCAGTTCAGTGAACAGTTATGTTTTTAAATAGACCCAAAGGGCTTCCAAACTAGGTTCATATTCATCTGCAACTGCTTTGAATTGTTGTCTTTAGGGGCCAGTCTCATAGAAAAACCCAAATACATATCAGTCTTTTCCAACAGGAAATAGGCACAACTAAGAATGAGTGTTTTCATAACATTATATGTAAAAACGAATCATAATTCTGAAATGAGGGATTGATGAAAGAAAAGTCTCCATGCCTTTCAAACACTCTTTATTCACACGTTTGTCAGCGTTGTTGGTTTTCCTCACGGGGAATTAATGTCTTATTCATTTTCTGCCTCCTGTCTTATTTCCAAATATCACTAATCCCGTTAGATGAAATCTATTAATGTTCTGCCTTGCCTGCCACACACCAAATTCCAAGTCCGTAGATAAGCCCCAAATTTGCCATGAAGGCATATCTGGTCCGCCTCTCTGGATTAGAGAGATTTATCCAGGCAACCGGAGATGTGTGACCACAGTTCACAGTGGGCAAAGTCACCCAGTCCACAAACAAAAGCAGTAAGAAGCTTCAAATAAAACACTTTCATTTCTGCTATTGTTATCCCTGAATACAGGCTTAAGGTCTCATTAATTTCTGTTTTGTATCTGATCGCAGATTATGGACTTAATTAGTGTCATTTTGATCCAGTGTGAGACATTACATTCAGGATTCAGTCACGAGAAGTGATAACATATTGACAGGCAGACCAGGCGTTCACTGAAAAGGACAAACAATGTTATTATTTCTAATTATCTTCTTCTCAATTATGGTTGAATGGAAATGCTAAAGAAAATCTGACAGCTGAATGAAATTATTGAAGGATCACTCAAAAAACAAGGAGCCTTTACATTAGAGATGATTAGATGTTCAATAATGGTGTGTGGTTTCACAATATGCACCAAGCAGCACTGACTGTAGACCAAAATAAATTCAACAAAAAGCCAAGTTAGGCCCCACAAAATAGGCAGAAACAGGGGCAGTAAAATAAAGTGAAGAAAAGCATTGATTTGAAAATCCACCTAACCACCCCCACCATCTCTTCCATCACCACAACTGAAGGAGGGGGCAAAAAGATAAAAAGAAAAGGCTCTTGAGCTCTCTGGGAAACTGAATCAATCTGGAGAGTACTACAGTGGCAAACACTGCCAAGACCGGTAAGACTCGTGCAATATCACACCGGGCTGACTACTTCATAGTCTGAGCCAAAAATGTAAAAATAAAAATGCAATGCTACTGTAAAGCAGCCTGGACAACAGCTCACCTGTCCAGAGAAATACACACACACACACACACACACACACACACACACACATAAACATCACACAGACTGTTGGATTAGTGATACGAGCATTCTCAGGGGAAATGTTCCTCACAGTATGTGAAAGGAACTTGTGCACTTAAACACAAAATCATACAGTTGGCTACCAAAAAAAAAAAACCTAGGAAACATAAAAGAGAATGCTGGATGTGTTTTCTACCCTATGAATAATATTTGTCAGCAACACTGGTGAATCCTGAACTACAAAAACAGGATGATGTAACACACTTTCCTAGCACAAGATTACTAGAATATAATCTCTTCTCTTCTGTTGAATTCCTTACGTGATGTTTGAAAATTAATATATTTCATCATTTAAAAAAAAAAATAAAAAATTTACCAACCAAAAAAATCCTTGCAGATCTCCTTCTACTGCGAGTTACATTCATCTCCCTGCACAACCAATTTCCTTCCGCAGACTGATAAATAAATAAATTGTAATAAAAACCCGTTTAGCCTTTAAATTCAAACGTATTTCTCGGAGAGCATACAGGACAGTTGCGTCGTATCTCTCTCAGAGCTGCTCCTGTGATATAATGCACTGCAAGGAAACTTTCAGCACCACAGACAGGGGACAGCTCCACCAGGGAGCGCGAGCCTCCTGTCAGTCTGTCAGTCACCAGGACGCTCTGACAGGTAACACACACACACACACACACCTGTCAAAACACAATACAACACTACACTGACAGCAGAACCTCCTGTTGTTTTATCGAAAACAAGGATTTACACAGATACATGATGTTATGTCCGCATAGCGTGTTGTAGACAGAAGTCGGCGGACTGTGGATTTGCGTAAAAGCGATGAGTTTTACGCACACCATAACGCAGCTCTGTGTGTATAAACTAGATTAACAGTCAGATTAAGAACAACATGACCTGTACTAATTATACCGACAGACACTGTAATACTACACATCGCACTGACAGGAACAGCAACACGCCAAACTGCGCTTGTCACAGCATTTTTCATACCGCTGGCACAACACTGGAAACCAACTCACCTCTCCGAAATGATGCGAAGGCACTTGTGCGTCACTTAAAGGCAGAACTGATCCATACCGGCGGGTCCGTAAAACTTTTATTCGCAGCGCACGTTGTAGAGAATGAAGACCTGGGAAATGCACAGCCTATACCTGACTGAAGGCTCAATATCCTTACTATTAGAAAGAAACAAATGGCAAGTCAAAACAAGGAGTCCGTGGGTAAAGCGTATCCTTCAGGGTGAAAAAAAAAGAGTATCCTGTACCGTTTTGTACATTGCCCGTTAGTGCAGCGGTGGAGAGACAGAGCATACAAATGTGCCCATGCTTCTGCAGGGAGCAGAGCATCAGCCTCCCTGGGTCCTAAAGCTGAGTCCAACTAAAGACACCTCTATCATCCACAGAGCCGCTCAGCACACGCTCAGTACACACGCGCGCACACACACACACACACACACACACACACACACACACACACACACACACACACACACACACACACAAGCTCTATAATGCTGTTTTCAGTCTTCTTACCCCCACACAGATCACACCTTAAACATTTTGACTGATCTTTCCACTACTTCACTTTAAATTAGACTGAATTCAGCTGTATTTTCAGTTGAAATTGATGTTCAACATAAACATCAGTGGCTTTTACATGTACCACTGGTTTTACTGGGAACTTCTGTGGTAAAAAGCATGGAAGTAAAGGAAACTGCAGCCCAAGCTCTGTGAAGATGCACACTTCAACCATACTTTTCATTCAAGAACAAATTGATCTAAATGCATATGTATTTAATCTAATAGACTACAGCCATGATGATCTCACTCCATTCATCACTTAAGCACCAATTACATTTAAGGCAGATAAACTGACATACTGTGTTTTGGTGTCACATGTAAAACACGCTGCATACAAACCCAGTGCAGAATTCATGGTCTATAAACTGGCACTTTTACACCCTATTTCTTATGTTGTGCACAACCGGACACTAATGCGCTCTGATTTGGCATGCATGACAATGTCTGTGCAAAAGAACTGCAATAGAATACAAACAGAAGGGTGTGGCAACATGTTTGTATTTTTTCATCTGCTTCAGATGATTCATACATTTTAAATAGCTGTGAAAAAGTGGCACACAGTGAAAATTAACACTAACAGTTGAGTTAGAGGTTTTTTTGGAGGAAACACTAGCAGATTTTACATTTTGATCATTTAAAATGTTTAATAGTGTTTAAAATTGATGCAGCACGTTGGTCATTTATAGAATAAACAAAGTGTCTGGTATTAGTGCCCAGTGCTCCAAACGCTTATTTATCTGCTGCTTCATTTACTTTAAAGTACAAGTCCAACTATATATATATATATATATATATATATATATATATATATATATATATATACACACATCAGTGCTATTCACATAGTCCTGGATTTAATGACTATGTTTGTAATCTTTCATTATTAAAGAGGTTAAGAAGTCTTACCTCTTTGTGAACTCTGCAAGGGCAAAAGATTCTATTTGACTCTAAAATTGAATTTTTATATTGATGCATTTATGTATTCCATCAGCCTCTTGAATCAGTCCATCATTTCATACATTATACTTTCCATTTCTTTTTGTCCCTGTTTGGGCAGTCAGAACCAAGCCATTTTGCACTTGAGTATTTCTTATTTATACAACCTCATGTATTTCTATAGGGGTAAATACGGATGCAACCTCTCCCCCTGTCAATCACAGCTGAGGCTGAGGTTTGGAGAGAGATGGAGGAGATGTTCAGCCCACTCTTCTTCTCTCACCGTGTCTTAAGTCTGTGTCTGGTATGGCCGATGGGGGAGCCAGGTCAAGTCCAAAGGTAATGGAGGATGCCAGTCAGTTGTGATTCTACCCACAAACTCATAATCCCACACACGGACCTTTACACAACCTCATCCTACACAAGTTGCTTATGGTGTTTGTCAAGTGGTTGTACCCTTAGTGTTAGTGTTGATTATTTTAAACCATAAAAAAACAATACTTCCTGTCTGTTTACTTGTTTAATAACAATTAAGCATCATTAAATTTCACGCCAAATAATCACAAAGTCCTTGTAGTAGGGTTAACATGATAAATAGCTGTTACTATTCAAAAGGACAACTGCAAAGTCTTGTAGAGGGTAGAGAAGAACCGAAATGTTTATCACCCCCTCCACCACCCAGACAAAGGGTATTATTTTTCCTTCTTATTGTTTCTTTGTTCATACTCTGGCAGCAAAACTATTTGTTGAACTCATACCAAATTTGGTTTATAGATTGCTAGTGACGCAGAAGAGATGCCATTACATTTTGGGGAATGACAAAGTTTTTAAAGCTTTACATATTTTTTTCTTCCATTTAATTATAATGGGTGAGATTTCAAATGTCTACAAAGTATTAATTTTGTTTCAATTTACTTCATACTTGGCAAAAAAAAAAAAAAAAATATATGTATATATATATAAAGAGAGAGAGAGAGAGAGAGAGAGAGAGAGAGAGAGAGCGAGCGAGAGAGAGAGAGCGAGAGAGAGCGAGCGAGAGAGAGCGAGCGAGAGAGAGAGAGAGAGAGAGAGAGAGAGAGAGAGAGCAAGCTGGCATCAGCTGGATCGATGCCAAAGTACACTAGGACGCATGTGAGGGGCAGGGTTTGTTGTGCCTGACACTTAAGTTTGTTTCCATACTATTTAAACAGAGTTAATGTAGTGAAGAGTAGTAAATATGAAACAATAATCACACATGTATCAATTATCAACAGCTTTTTGTTGACTTAGCAGAATGAGTAACACAGTTTTGAATTACCTTAAGTCATCTCAGCCCAAGACAAAGTATAATCCATTATATAAAACAGTATAAAAAATATTTAATAGCACAACTCTAACACTTCTGGTACATTCAAAGTAGAAGAAAAATTGCTTTATAAAGTATCCACCTTATCCTGAAGGTTAGAATGCCAGTATTAATCACATCTGACTGGATTAGCGTTTATTTTTTTCTTATATCCATCCTGTGTCATATCTTAAGCCTCTGCATGATACACCATTGAAGGTACTGCAGTATGTCTGACTGTGATGTCAAGAGGCTGCTAAAGTTCAAATCCATTTACATTCACTCTGTGTGCCTGGATAGAGAAGAAAACTGAGGAGTCAGCTGCTGAAACCATGCTTCATATGCAGGATAAGCGCCTACATCTGCAACTTGTTAATCATATAAAACAAAAAAAAAAAGCCAATGACACACAATGAGGACAAGCATCTATCTTGTATGAGAAAATGATTCCCCATGATCTTTTTAGTCATTATTTTGTCGAGTGCACAGGTGCAGCTGCAGTTAAAATCCCATGTGCTACCTGGGGATTTACAAGACGTAAATACTACCATATCACAGATTACACACTTTATTGCTTTTATTATATATATGCTCATGAGATTCATGAGGAGTTACTATGTTTTAGTGTGGTTAAATATACAAATAATTGTTTCACATCATGTTGAAGCATCTGGTAGGCGGGAGAATGTGAGATTAAACTTTTCACTCATCTAACACCGTTACCACAGATCGGATCTTTTTTATCTTATATTTTGCTTGAACATGCACGATAAGGTGGAAACTTCACAGGTATTTCATGAACTGAAGAATCAAAAATCAGCGGATGCTCACTTCAGCTTTTACTTGAAGCATCACTTTTGAAGACGATTATAATAAAAACAAATGTGCATGTGTTTGTGTGCTTGTGTCACAGGCAGCGGGTGGCACAGATGGAGACGAAACAGAAGTAGATGCAGATGGGCTTCAGTTGACTTGAACATTAACTTGTAGACAGGATGACACAGGTCAGCTTTCCAGGAAGACTGCCACATGTTCAGTTTAAGCAGCCAGAAATACCATGCTGCTACTCCCCTGCAGAAGTGCTTAAGTCTATCCTTGTAGCCACAGTCTGATTAATGAGGGTCCAGTACAGGTGTTCACTATCTTCCTATTGTATCCACAGTGCATCTGAATGGCAAAACTATGTTAAGTCCCATATAAATCAACTAATAGTAGCTTAAAACCATGTGAGTATTAAAGTACTAGAAGTATTCAAATGAGACCGTGTAAGATAAGGAAAAATACACGATAATGCATCAAAATGAGATTGTAAATGGATGTACCAGGTGACATCTGCAGAAGGCCTTGTGTACAGACAAAACCTCTGATCATTATTGGAATATTCAAGATAAAAAAAATGCATTTATTAAAAGAGGTCAAAAGTTACAAAAGATCCAGTTTTCACAACGTAGCATTATATTATTATTATTATTATTATTATTATTATTATTATTATTGGATAATGCCAGACAACATCAGATCAGTCAAGAAGAAAACTATTTTATTCAGTTGTATAACCAGTAAATGACACATTTGAAGACTCCTCTATATATGAAAACAAACGCCCACTAAGTAAAGCCCAACACTATTATTACATTCAGTTGATATTATAAATTAAACTAGTTTTTTCTTTGTTCTTAACCTTGAACAAAATCTCTAAATTAAATAAAACAAGATGTTGGTGGCATGATATATTTTTGCAACTTAAATATAATTTATACATACATATGCTGTATATGATTGGATTAATTCTATTCGTTAAATCTAGACAATACTGAGTGAAATACGTGTTTATATTTGCTAACGTGAGAATTACTGATCTCACTATAAATGTTCACCATATAAAGCTACAACTGAATATAAACTAAAGTATGCAGCAATTTGTAACCTTGGTGTGCCTAACATACAATAAACATCACCATCATGTATTTTGGCATAATTCATGGTCATATCGAGCCACAGTATGTCGTGCCATTTTGGCTGTAATCAATCAGCTACCAGACACACACCACATTCATCCAGCACCACCAGAGGCCACAGACTCTGTGGACGACACAAGAGAAGTGGTGTCACTGGTGTTTGTTTTGTTTTTTTTTGTTTATCACTGTGTAAAATAATTAGTGTTTCTGTAATACAATTTTCAAAGCAAGATCTTTCTTAATTTTTTTCAAAGGATATATAGTAAAATGCTTTGAAACCTTAAAGATTATGTGTTTATCTGTCCATATCCAAGTTTATCATTTCTGAAAAAAAGTCACATTTTAGCCAAGGACAACTTGACACCTTTTCAAAATTTGAAGATGCTCTAATAAAATCATCCATTCACTACATTGCTTGGAGTCATGGCAGTGACTCGGTAAGCACAGACACAGGCCTCCTCGTCTCCAACACCATCCTCCAGCTCCTCCTGGGGGCGTCCCTGGCTGTTCCAGAGCCAGATGGGAAATGTAATCCCTCCAGCAAGTCCTGTGTTGGCTACAGGGCCTCCACCCAGTTGGCCGTGCATTGTAGATTTCCGAAGAGAGAAGCAATGGGGGGGTGTGTGTGTGGGGGGGTTCCTTATCAGGTACCTGAACGACATCAACAGAAGCATCTGTCCTCTGAGCCTCAGGTTTTCAGAGACCTCACTAGTATTAAGATAATGTAACTGAGGGCGGCACGGTGGTGCGAAGGTGACGACTGTGAAGCAGGAAGGTCCAGGGTTGAATCCCAGCTCGACCTTTCTGTGTGGAGTTTGCATGTTCTCCTTATGACTCTGTGGCTTCTCTCCAGGTCTCTAGCGTCCTTCAATGTGTCAATCAAAACTGTGACGTGTGTGAATAAAAGTGAGTGATAGTCCGTGTGTCCACCCACCTGGTATTCAGAACACACTATTGTTTTATTTTCTGTATATATTTTGAAGACCTTTCATCAGTGTGCGACAATGTGCTGTGAATAAGTAGAGTTGGATAAAGTACTTACATTCTGTACTTAAGTATAAGTACAGCTACTTGTGTGAAAAAATGCTCAGGTAAAAGTAGAAGTACTGATTCAACTCCTTTACTGAAGTACAACTTCTCAATTGTTATAAAGTAAAAAAGTAAAACTGCATTTATTTTTGCAATGGATGAAATTATATTTTAGCAGGAAAAAACTGAAAAATGTCAAAAATATCCCAAATAAAGCCTTTAAAAGTGAGTTACTGTTTATTGTGTCTTGGTACTAAGTTTAGTGGGTATGAGATATGAGATTTATGAGATAAAATATCAACATTATTAGGAAAAAAGTCATAATTATGAGATAAAAAGTCTCAATTCTTATATAGTAAGTGACAATTTCTGATTTACTAATTTATGAACTAGTTTTCATACTGTCACATTTGTCTAGTTTGAAAAAATAATGAGTCTATTTTGAGAATGTAAAGAGTATAAAGTACAGATATTTATACAAACATGTCGGGAGTAAAAGTAAAAAGTTGCAGAAAAATTAATACTCAAGTAAAGTACAGATACCTAAAAAAAAATCTACTTAAGTACAGTCAAGGAAGCACTTCTCCTTAGTTACTTCCACCTCTGTTTCAAACTTATACATCCATAAATCACCAAAATCCATGCCCATCAAAGACAAACAACAACATTTGAATATTTGAAGGAAACACCTATGTTTAAATACGTCAGCAGAAACCTCGTAGATACTTTAGCCAGAGACATGATCCAATGCATTACTCAGAAACAAGAATTTGGTTTCATGTGAGTAAAGGAAAACCTCAAAGGATGGAGAAACATCACATTAAACTAATAGAAGTGGACAATCAAAACTGTCATAGTATTCAACTTATATCACAGTAACATTAAACACCACAATAGGGTAAAATATGACACTGTTTAAAATAATGATACTGTGTTTTCTTAGATTGAAATATTTTTTTCCTTTACTACTGCAATGAGAAATGACTAGAAAAATCCGACAACGAAATAGATTCACAATGGAAGCTGTTGGGATCCTGAGATCTGTAACATTGTCAAAATAAAGTGGGTTACAATATAACATCAAACTGATCAACTTTTACCTGTTTCGACATGCAAAGAAGCCCTGTAGCCAAATAAGCGATTCAATGAGGCAGTTGCATTTGCATGATTGTGAATTGTGAGATTACATGGAAGCCAACATTTGCTTTTTGCCAAAATTACAATCACACAATACTGTCAAATCAGCCAATTCCACAGCATAGATTTGCATTGTTTGTTGTTTTTTTTTGCTATTTGTATGTCTTTCCTTATATTGTGTTTCAGTACAGATTGTCTTGGAGCCATTATTATGAATTCAGACAGTTTAAACCATAGTTAACCCATAAAGAACCAAAACAATTTAATGATTTAAAATGTTTAATACTTGTCAATCCTATCAAAGCATGCAAATAATTGGTGAAAATGTAGTTTGTCATCTTTTCATGGTCATCAGATATGACCCATTTGGACATTAAGATGCTCCATAGTGAACATAGAAACACCGACATCTTCTACAGCATTGATTCACCAGTAAAACCCTGGTGTCACATCTTTTCTCTGTTTTTCATATAATAAGCCTCAATTGTAATCTTAGCTTTTATAAACATTTACATGAGCGGTGAATTAAATGTCAGAAAATACATGATGTTCACTGAAAAAAAAAAAGAAGCAAAATACAGAAGATAATGTCATAATAAAAGTGTGATAAACAAATAAATAAATAAATAGCTTTTGGAACTGCCAAAAAAGTAGCACAAGGTCTTTATGGGTTAAGTAAGAATTTACATGGATTTGGTGGTTTATACAAATAAACATGTTGTTTTTTTTTTATAGCAATAACTATTAAATAATTCAACATTCATAAAAAATTATTAACCCTCAGGGACCTTGAACAGTATTTGAGCTGAACTAGTTTATTTCTTAAGTATTTCTATGGTCAAAAAATCATCTAATTCAAGAAAACTTCCATTTCATTTTGGTGCATTTAAAACAAACAGTATTTTACATTAGTTTAACTACAGAGCATATAGAAGAATATTTCCAAAGTAAGCTACAGCTGTTTATTGGCTCAAATTAAATTACTGTAATGAATCAATGCAGCACAATGTTTGAATCTGAATACAGTCCATTTCAAACATTTAAATACGTAGTATCTCTGACATACCAAGGTAATCAACTCTTCCTGACTTTTTAAAGCAAAGCTGAACGATGAAATACAGCTGAGTAAAGAGCAATGGTTACTTCTACTTTGGCTTCTGTGATCTGCTGTGGTGGCTCGAGGACCTTGTGGGATTACCCTAGACTAAGTGCAGCCCTGTGGAGTTAAAGGGTTTTTATCACAAATGCGTTTATCCAATGGATTAAGTGTACAATTGAGAAAATTTAGGGCTCACCAGCTTTATTGGACAGGTGGGGCTGACACTAAAGCCACAAAAACACCAACACAAAAAACATTTGGCCATCTCTACTTCCCCAAAGACTCAATACAGAGCATCAAACTGATTTAGATGGTCACAGGCAGAATCTGAGTGCATTTATAAACAGTGCGATTGTTATTCTGGCTCCATGTGTTATATTTTTAATATGTATTCAAGTTAAATTGTCTTACTTTTCTTACCTATGCGCTTTTGGTATATAATTATTATACAGCTCACATTGACAGTGTTCTATAACCCAATTTTATGTCAGAAATACAGCACAAAGAACCATATCTCTGTTTTAAAGACAAACTAACATACTAAATTTCTCTGACTGCCCTTGACAGCATCCCAGAGCTGCAGAAAGGACACAGCTCAGATAAAAAGGGAGCTTTTTGAATGCCTGTTGGCACGGTGTTCAATGGGATAAAAGACATGAAATACAGTACAGTGTGTGTCATATAAGACCAGCCGCTATTTCAGAGCAGTGTGTTGTACTGTGAACCCTGTCCTGGGGTGGTCTCCTCTTATATCCAGCTGCGTTGCATGGAAAAGACAGTCATGGTCTTTTCTATATTTTTCCTCACATCATTTTCAGTCACAAAGTGAAGCCTCTGAGCTCATTCCAGACTCCCTCGCTTGTTCCTACAGTGCTAATTGCCTGGCCCATTTATGACTGTGTTGCCGTCATCTCACCTCACGGCAGCCTCCAGCGATCCAGCGTCTGACATAGCATGACAAACCAATGTTTTTCATCAACCGCCCTATGACAAGCAAAGTACTTCAATCACAGCGCTGTGTTTACAATGATATACAAGTTGTTATTGCAAATTGATCACAGAGTTGCATTGGGCTTGTATGTTATTTCCACACTGTCCTGAAGTCCTCTTGTAAGGTCTGAACACCCTGTTTTTTGGTAACTACAGTCATGGAAAGAAAAAGAAAAAAAAAATCTTGTTTATTTTTAATGTCAGGTACAACTAAAGGTACATTTGTTTGGACAAATACAATAACAACAACAAAAATAGGTCATAGGAGTTTCATTTAAGTGCTGATAGCTATCCATTTTCCATGGTTTTCTTGACAATAACTACATATACAAAATGTAGGATGAAGAATAAAATTGACAAAAATACCAAAACATCCACACATATTTATGTCTAAGACACAAACAGTTCAATTAACGACACGTGATTCCTGCAGCCACTGGTCTGTCAACAAAAACAACAACAACAAGTCATAGTTAAGCATTGTGACGTAGTCTGCGATCATGGCATCATTAAGGTAATGTATTAAAGATTTATTCAGACTATACACCATTTTATCATTGTCATTTCCATATTGGTAAATTTGACTTTTGACCTTTGTCTGAGTGACTTTAAAAGGTCAAGATCAGGGTCACGTGATTTGAAATGGTCGTAACTCCACAAAGAGTGGTGATAAGTACTAAGTTATTATTATTGACAGATAGCAAACTACATGGAGGCTCCAAAATGGCATCCTGACCTTTAACCTTGAGCGACCTTGAAAGGTCAAAGCCATAGTCTCATGTTTTGAGAGGGAGATGTCCATAAAGAACTAAAATGTTTGCAGGAGGCGGGGCTTATTGTACTTGTTCAATTTTAGTTTCATCTCTGTGTTATTTTCATTTTTCTACAATTATCTGCAGAGGGAACTAGTTATATTCAAGAATAAAAAATCACTTATACAATGTTAAAATGTTCAGGTAAACTTGTTATATGTCTTAACATATAAAGGATTTTACATATATGTTAGAGGATATATGTTTTGGTATATGTTAGAGGGTTATGTTGATATGACATTTTTTTCTGTTCTCAGACCCTTTTTATTGCCAGATATTTTGACTTTGCATAAACATGAATGTCAATGATACTTTTCTTTTTGTTTCATGCTGACTCAGTGTTGTGGTAAAATGGCTACAACCACTGTTAGGAAGGTAATTATCAAAATGTTTTTTTTATTAATTATTGCTCGTATTTTGCTTAAAAGATAATTCATTTAATCTATTTTACTTGTTCTGATTAGTTTAAACCAGCCAGTCCTTATTGTTTTAATCGTTCTTACATATCACTTCTTAATGTCCATTAATGGGTTTAAAAGTCTCATTCACGTTGATTTAGATCTCTAGCACTCTAGCACTGTAACCCACTAACAGCAATAATTATCTTTGCTTTTGTGAGCCTGTGCAGGTTACAGCTAAGACTCAGCAAAAAGGTCTTTATGGTCTTCATACTATTACTAACAAAAGCAGTAAAGCACAAGCCATGAAGGCGCAGGGAATACTACTCAATTCTGTTGTTATAGATTCTCCTCAAAAGTCCAGATTGCATTTTTATTACGGCTACCGCAGTGCACAAATTCCACAGGCATTGGGTATTTTATAGGCGAGCATCAAAGTTTTACCATTCACCTGGGATGGCCACCGCAGCACCGAGGGAGATTCCACCGATCGCCATCTCCCCAGCTAATAGCTTCTTGTATTGGAAGTTAATTCTGCGATAGAATTAAATTATAAACCATGTCCAAACAAATTAACGTCAAACTACAAGCAGGTGCGTTTTTTGACAGGCTGAGGGCATTAGTAATCTAACGCATGAGCCCTCTCTCCTCTTCGCTCGGGGGCCCCAGCTTTGAAGCAATATACCCATGCCCCCCCACCACCACCACCCCACCCACCTCTGAAAATTCCCATTTCAGAAACCATCGATGTAGTGGCACGTAGGGAGGGAGGGGGGGGGGGGGGGGGGGTTAGGCACTACCTTGCTTAGGGATAGATTAATGTGCCATCCTAATGTGAATCTATAGAGAGTAGGTTTCATCCCCATTCCCAAAAGTCAAAGCAGAAAATATTATCAAACACATCTCACTGGGGAATTTACCTGTTAAAACATTTATTCTCACTTTCAATTACTATTTGGTTTCACATCACAGAGGCGAAAATTACCATGTACGCTATTGCCATGGGATATAGAGATAAATTGAGCCTAATATCCAGTTTGATATTGCTAGGCAAATAATCCTGATATGAGTAAAAATGGCTGCTATGCGCTTTTTCCAATCTTACAGTATCGAGTTACAGTTTGATATGTGTGCAGGGGCTGCGGGATGAATGTAGATTTATCATAGTGCTTTCAGTTAAAAGGCAGACAGACACTAGTCCCTGTGCACGGCCCTCTGGGATATCTGGCTCCCAGGACACTATAGCTATTGATCCAGTCTGCTGGAATCAGGAGGAATAAGCGTTTAACTGATAGTCAATGGAACCTGATTCCTGGGGACTCCTAGTCAAAACACAACAATTTGATGTTTTATTAAACAGTTGTGTTTACATGCTGTTTGTTCTGCATTGTTAATAGAAGCTGCAGCTCACGGTACACAGGTGCCTCCAGCTCCTGTGGTAGGAATCAATACCTGTGTGTTCATGGACTCTAATATTCCATTAATAATTGGAAAAATAAAACAATTTGAAAAAATACTGCTTACGTAATCTACTCATGGGGAATCAAGTGGCCAATTAGGCTGAAAGGACTGATGTAAACCTGTGATAATCCACTGTGTAGGAAAAGAGTAAGATGTGGTCAGAATGCATATATGGTCTCTGTGGATTTTCATGGGTGTAATATTAAATGAAGTGATAATTTTCTTGAAGGAATACACAGTGAAGCAGAATAACAAAAACACAAAAAGTCTCGCTAATAGAGTTTTTTTTTTCTTCCTGACTCCTTAAATGATTTAAGAATTGTTGAACATTTTGATGATTGAAGAGAGCTCAAAACCCCATGATCTTCAGACAATTTGAAAAGACAAACAAAGCAGAAATGTACTGAACCACAGGACGCATCAAGAAGCACTAGGAAAGTTCAAAGGCTGCTTATTACAACGGTACTTTAATATATTCCATTCATATGTTCTAACAGACAGATGTTTCTCATTGAGTGGAACCATGTTATCAGAAAACTATATTCTGATGAAATGCTTCAAAGTAGATAAAGCTACATCTTTCCATCCACCTCACACTATGTTCATGTGAAAGGTTAAAGTTGGAACCTCTATTTCAGACAAGTTGGGGAAACACTCTCAGTTTAATTATGACTGAAAACAGGAAATCATCTGATAAGTCATCATGATCCTCCCATTGGATTTCTCTAAAGATGAAATAACCACTGATGGTTAAAAAGTATGCTTTGTATTATCATGGACTGGAGTCAAATGGTTTGAAAGACAAATATCAACATTATTATTAAAAAAAAAAAAAAAACATAATGTATATTTATTTGGATTTTAGTTATCACAAGACATGAAATAGTTTTTTCTTTATTATTTATATTATATAAGTGTGTCTTACTTAATGAACAATACAAATTTTAAAAGAACATTATAGTTTGTGTATTCTTTTTATGTAACATGCTGTATAAATAAAGTTTATTTAATTATAATACAGAACAAGTGCTGCCAGACCCAACAAACAGTACCCCTTGTACATGCTGTAGCTTTTTTTAGCAGCGGTCCAGCTGACAGACAGACAGACAGACAGACAGACAGACAGACAGACAGACAGACAGACAGACAGACAGACAGACAGACAGACAGACAGACAGACAGACAGACAGATACTTTATTGATCCCAAAGGAAAGTCAACCGTCCAGTAACATACATACATTGAGCACACATATCAAAGCTATATAAAAAGGTAGAAAAATTCAAGTGAACAGTATAATGCAACTGTAATGTCATCGTGCATAAGCTGATGTCAGCATCCACACATTTCCGCCATTAGAAGTAAATGAGAGGGGGGTAAAACATTGTAAAAATTCATTATAAAATTTGAACTGTGACTTACTTGTCCCAAAATGCAATCACATGTGGAGTCACTGGCAATCTATCAACCCAGTTTGGTATAAAGTCACCCAATAGTTTTGCTGCTAGAGTGTTAACAAAGAAATAAACAAACCAAATCAAAAACAATATTTAAATTAAATTAAATCCACTAAGGAAACAAAACACATTGTGCTTAAATACATTTGTCCTAAATACAGTTTGAGGCATATCAAGATTTGTCTCCTATTGTAAAACACTCAATAAGTGATTTCTTGTGAACAATTCAACCTTGCCTTCTTTAGTTTTGCCATGAAGTCGAGCAAAGCAAGAATGTTTTTGTTTTTCTTTCCATGTCTTTGTTTTTTTTTTTTTCCTGAATAATAGGAAGGTCAGGTGTAGAGAGCCACATTAATTCTGAAAAAAGACTGGTTGAAACAGTAGTTGTAGGGGGCCACGAAAGGTCAACAGAATACTGTATTTCTAATAATTAAAAATGAAGCGCAGGCTCTTTGGTAAATAAAACCTAATGAATGTGGAATGAGGAAATTCCCTTTAGGCCTAATCGAATCATGATTTGACATCAACTCTGCTCTTCTACAGTTGAAGTGTGTTTGTCAGACTAATTAGTTGTGTTTTGTTCAACTTTTCAGGGGAAAAAAATCATCTGAAGTCAGCTACTCCAAGCAGGAAATACACATTTAACACCTTGTTATTCAAAGCATGACATATTTGGTATTTCTTTGGTAGCCCCCCCCACCACCACCACCACCCCTCCCCCTTCTTCAAACAAAAGTGACATGTTTGCACTGTCTCGCTGTGATCTTCCATGTAAATAACATTGCCGGCTAAGCCTGAACACATTTGCATTCTCACATCCTGGCGATAAAGCCCACAATATGCACGAGACTGAGGCTTTGAACTCCACATGGAACACATACAGTTTCACAAGGAAGGATGAGGAAGAAGTGAAAGAGAAGCAGAGGCAGAAGCACAGAGAACACAATAATTAAACCCTGTAAACTCCTGCTGGTTCACAAAATGTCCAGTCCTAGGAGGTTAACAGTAATACTTCCAGACACTGAGGGGATGAGATCAAACCAGTCAAGGCATGAACAGGTGGTTATCTGTGGCAGAATCACTTGTGAAAAGAGCTTTTGCCCTTTGATAGAGAGAAGATGAATGGTGGAGATAAGAAATGATTATTGATCGGCGGTCGCTTTATCTGCCTTAACCCTGATGGCCACACAATGTAATCTAACTTGGTCAAAAAGGTGCTAAAGTGTTGATGGGTTTTCCAGAGCGCTTTATTCCCATTTGTATTGTTTACGTCATCTTGGTTTAATTGGCATCGAGATTCATTCCAGTGTTTTCAATTTCAGCTAAGGCAAAAAAAAAAATAGATATATATTTTAGATTTTACAAATAGAATTAATAATCTTTAACACATTGCTAAAAGCTCACTGGAAAATCCTAAGGTTTTATGTAACTCAAGGAGCATTTAATAACTTGCAATGATGATGAATGTTATTACGTCATACACATCATTGCAATAAACATTTCACTTTGCCTTAAGGGTTAAATTTGTTTACATTGTCATCTACTGCATGTACACAAAAAATGGATGGAGACACTGTTTTATGTTCAGTTTTTGGTTTCTTTGCTCAAAATGTCACTTTATCTCTAGATTTTTTCTGTTTTTGATTGAACAACTCACAACTTTTAAGTGAGCTTTTATTTACAGCTACATAATCAATAAATCACATAAAGGAAAATGTGTGATTTACACAGAAAAAAAATGCGAAACAGAAATTCATATTACAATAAATTGTAAAAAAAAATAGCTTTATATGGTAGAAAAGCAGAACAGTCATTAGGGAATTATCATATAAGTAATTCTGGGCCTTTACAAGCAACATGAAATGCGGAAATTGCAAAAGTAAGTTACATTTATTATTACAATATTAACATTTTTGCTAAGCTGAATTGTTTTGTTGAAATACAATGTAATGCATGGAGTATTATAGTTCAGAACATGCCGCAGTCTGCACTGTCCAAACATCTTCAAGCAGAGTTTGTTGAAGCATCTTATTTCTTCACTGGTCTTTGTTTATAGAATGAGTTACAGAAGGACATGAAACTGTCACGACTTTTTACTCTGGAGGAATTTAAGTCTAAACTAGTTCTCTTGGTCAAAATTAGCACTGGAATAACATCCCAACTTATCATTTTGAATCTTAATATTTTCATGTAGATCACTAGATATTCAATGTATTAATTTGTTTAGTATGAAGGGTTTATTTAATCTGCCTTTATTTATTGTTATATTGATATGCATGCTGCTGTTTTTTTATTCTCTATTAGTATTTTACTTGGTTAAATAAATATACTTTATACTTTAAATACTTGTACACTTTATATATATATAAACACAACATGATTTAGTCCTTATACAGTAAAGTGTAATTGGGACTCTGCATGTATGTGATTATTGGACCTGGTCAACAGTTATTACTGACATATAAATAGAATTGAGACGAGGAATGTTATTAAAATTATTCACACTTGGGCAGCAGTGTGTATATAAGAAAATGCACTATTTATACATGCAAGGGTTCAAGTAGATTTGGAAATTGCCATAATGAGTTGGTGACAAGATAATTAATCAATGTTACTTTCCTGACTTGATAAACTGACCCAAAAAATTTTAATTACTGAAAGTTTAACCCCTATATGGCACAGTATATTGCCAGTAAACTAGTAAAACCAAATAATTCTATTGTTATATATTATATAATTGTTATATATGATAGAATTCTAATAATTATATATTACATAATTTGTGACTTTTTATTTCCATGTCTTTTCTTCTAATGCTTCGTGAAGCATCATGTGAAATGCAGCCCAAACAAACATATTTCTCTCAGGGATTCACTTTAGTTTGGCCTCCCTGAATCAAAATATCTCCTTGCTGTGCTCCACAACAGCTTTATTAAATGTGATTGCATGGAAAAGGTGCACGGGCAGGATTGCATTTGCATCCACGTAATACATTACCATTCAATAAACAGAAAACATTGGTATCATGGGAGCTGTGTTGTTTATAATGAGGAGCCACATTGCTGTTCTCAAGTGTACCACAGCTCACAAATATATACACAATCCAGCCAAATAGACACACACACACACACACACACACATATTCAAAGTGTAAAGTCAATGAGTCCAGTGTCACTTCTCCCCTCTCTCAGAAAAGATAATTTTGGGAACACTGACAGAATATGGTGAGCCCATGTGGCTCAAGGTGGATATCAATTAAATTGATGTATGGCCCCGGTGTTTTCTAATTGGGACATGGTGATGTATTTAATAACACACATTAGAACCCTAATTAGTAGTAAATTGAGCTGCATCCCATTGTCTACTAATCAACATAGTTGATTGGGTGGATAAATAACCTCTGTTGTGCTTTAAAACACTCCTTTTCCCAAAGACGTGTATCTGTTTTTCCTATTTCATTGTGTATAGAACGTGTTTGAACAGTGTGTTTTATTTAAATCAATGCTTTAGGAATAATCTAGTCGTATAATAAGGTTTCCGGAGATGAAAAACTGCACGAAGACATTTAAAGCAACCTTATATATTTCTAAGTAAATAATGATCATCAATAATTTCTGATAAAGCATAAGCACCCTCTTAAATAAATCAGACTCGACAATATACTGGATGTTTTTGCCTCAGCATAGAATTTGTTAAAAAACAAAACAAAACAAAAAACAGTGTCAGTCTATATAGTTACCATTTACTCATTGTTCATTATGCAGCGACAAAGCACCACAGCAATAGAATTACCATCTTTACAAACCAATGCACTATATTTTAATTTTATCTACAACTAAAATGTGCACAGTATACATTTTCTGGAAGTAGTGATTATTAAAAGCTGCAATGATTACATTTTAAAACATACATAAAACCCAAATAACCAAAGACAACATATAAAGTTACAAAAACATTGCTCAAAGCCCATAGCCACGTTACAAAATTCTACAGGAAATTACAGAAGAAACATTAAAATGATCTACAGTACACAGCTGTGCCGAGTTCCTCCGCTTACATTTTACCTTAAAAAAAAAAGCTCTTAGGAAGAGACTACAACCATCAAAGGTAAAATAAGTATCGATATTACAGGTTGTTGGATAAAAAAAAAAAAAAAATCTTTTGTGGAGGTCAGCATACTGTAAATAGCAGTCACACATCCATGCTGACTCCAGCGTAAAACCCCTCTGAGCACATTTTATGGATCGGAGAAATGTTTGACAAGCTCTCTGCAATCACATGTGTCAGTATAAAGGATTATGTGTTTTATGGCGTCTGGTCCGAGTAGAGGATCTACTCCTATAAACATGCACTACAATTTAGCCCAAGGTGTGCACCGGAAAGGTTATCCAATCACCTTTTGGAAAGTGCCTCTCAGAATGGGTTAACGCCCATTCTGTAACGTGTACCGTCAGACTGTAGCAGCACAAACACACAACATCCTTCCAATAGCTGTTTAACAGTCACAAGCCACACTGCTGTCTTAAAACATTCATGATCATACCTTATTTCAATTTCCTTTTTGTGCCTTTCTGTTTTTCCTCCAAAACAAAACACCTGGCTTTGCTTTTTTTTTTTTTTTTTTTTTTCACCTATTCACAAATAAACACACCCGAGTATTGATCGCCACTTCACTTGTACTGTATTGGTTATCTATATGGTAATGCCGGTGCCATGTCTCATTTTATTATTTCATCTTTCTCTGTCTCCTCATTACAACAGAACAGAGCTGTAAACACCTCCTGTGTATCTAGATAAGGCTATTTGAATGGATAACACATTCTCCTCCACATACAAAGGGTTATCTTTAAAAGAGCAAACCCACCTGCTCCCACAAAGCCATTCATCATCGTACCACTGTATTCCATCTGTACTGGGTGAATAATTAGCATCACATTGCTGAAAAAAAAGGGGGGGGAAAAATCACTCATTGAGATTGTGATGTTTATATGCAGAAGACTGCAGCATCACTGGTGTCTGCTTAGAAAGCTAATTAAACTACATACAAACACAAAGAAAAAAACACATATACTGAAATTAAAGAAAGAATGTGTGGTGACAAACAGCAGCAAAAACAGAGGAACAGCTGCCATTATATGTTCTTTATACTGATGGCATGACACTATTGAAATTTTATCCACACTAAAATGAAAAAAAAAATTGAGGAGTAGTTGTGTTTTGCTTTTAAAGTCAAACGTGGTAAATAAAAACACTAATGAGTCTTAATGTTCTGACCACTGGCAGGAGAAGTCATAAAATTGATTATTTCACTACAATGTCACCTTTCACTAGGTTGGATATATTAGGCAGCAAGTGAACATTTAGTCCCTGAAGCAAAATGAACAACAAAAGGATGTGAGTGACTTTGACAAGGGTCATGTTGTCATGGTGATGACTGGGTCAGAGCATCTGCATGTTATTAGGTGTTCCTGGTCTGCAGTGGTTAGTATTAACTGGTTTGGCTCATCACCTCATTTTAATATCACAAAGTTCTGCTGGCACTTTTTTTCTTGCCTAATTTAAAAAAAAAGTTTGATCATGTAATATTTGCAAATAAACGTTAACTATGGATGATGTATATTATTATTATTATTATTATTATTATTATTATTATTATTATTATTATTATTATGAACGAAAGGCAGAAAAAATTCAGGTGAGAATTATATTTTTCTTGGTCAGTCCAGCTTATAATTATAAGGCTGACAGTTAATACTGAAAAACAATAACTCAAACTATGAATTATTAAAAAACTGTAACATCTGAAACTGACCACAATGAATATTTGATAAATAAACAGTACCGCTGTGTTTCAGTTTCACCTTCAGAGTTTGTCATGTCTTTTATGTTGATGATGATGATGATGATTTTATATTTAACTAATATATATTTTACTAATATATATTTTTATTAATAAGTTTTTTTTCCTGTTGTTTTGTTTTTCATCAATTATTCGAGATTTCACACAACCTTATTTGAATTCTAGGTGACCCCATGGATAAAAACAATGGACTAAGGCTAATGTTGATATTGATTTTAATGCTGATTATAAATCTTCTGCTAAGTTTATAAGACACCTGTGCTCTTGGTGGAGTCTGGGCCTGGGGTCAGAACTTTAAAGGCATCAGTGTTTTTTAGTACTCTGTATTTAAATGATACAGGAGGCTGGAGGTAACTGAGAAATAAAATGGTGTTTTGGTTTTAATCTTTTTTTAAATAAAGCAATGGCATTCTCCTCCGCAGCACTAGTATCTTTCTCAAAACGTTAAGTGTTTTTAGTGTTCACACTTCAACATAACAAGTCACACAACACTACTGATACTGTAAATTCACTTAGAAGCACTTTTGAAAATAAATAAATAAATAAATACCCCCCCCACACACACACACACCGACAATCATCATCTCACAATCACACTTATCTACTTAACTAGAAACTATTTTGGGTTTGGTTTATTTCTCTGTATCTTCAGAAACATACAATCCTTGGAATCCATGTGAAATGCAGTAAATGCAGTGATGAATATATTTCTTCAGTTGATTGATAGATTCCAATGGGATGAAAAACCTCGAGTTGCGTAATCTCAGGACAGTTAATAACATATGATGTACTTTTCAGAAGCATTGCGCTCATGATCATGCCATTAAAAATAAATAATGATGCTGTCTGCATTATTTAAAGGCCCATTTATCTGTGTCCAGTGTTTCATGGTAGCGTTGGTAAATGTTTGGGTTTAGTTGGCTTTAACTTACAGTTTGTATAACGTTGTTTTATTGCTGCTAAATAAATAATGATGAATTACCATAAGTCAATCAACTGTCAGTCCAGTTTCTGAAATTTGATAAGCTCACAGTCTGATTTACACAGTTACTTTCAAGTTATGTTAGTGTCAAAACATTATTGACAGTCAAGTGTGGACAGGAAATACTGACTATATACTGTATGCTATATGTTATCAATATTCTAGCCATGGCAGTCTAAAAGAAAATCTGAAATGTGCCATAAAAATTATCTTTATTTATAATATGACATAGTGTAACTGCTGCCAACCATGATAAACCCTAACCCTTGCACGTATTGTAACATATTTTGGCATTGATCCAGCTGATGTCATCTTGCCTACTGTATGTATATGCTGATTTCTGCATATCAATTACCTCTATATACTGTATGTGCCAAGTTTGAAGTAAATTGAAACAACATGTATTTTTTAATGGAAAATTTTGCCTACTTAAATAAATGGGAGAAGAAAAAAAGATGAGAAAAATTCATGTAAATGTGTACTTTGACCTTCTTTTCCCACACTGTGATGGCATTTATTCTGGGTTACTGGCAATCTATAAACTCAATTTGGTTTGAATTCAATATTTGAAATTATAAGTAAATGGGGGAAAAACAGATTTTAAACCCCTCCATTAAAAATGTTTTACTTTGATCTACTGTTCCTAAAACGTAATGAGATCTATTCTGGATCACTGGCAATATTTAAACCCAATTTGGATTTTACTACTAGAGTGTTAACACATAAACAAACAAACTGAACCAAAAACAATTCCCCTTGCTTCCCCTTTGGGGGTTTGGGTAACGGTGCCAAAATGTAGAGTTTTTAGCCAGAAAATAACAGCACAAAGCCATCACACCAAGGCTCCAGAAAACTGCTAGTTTTGTTTTAACTTGGCAATATGTTAGAAGAAGTGAAAAAAAGGGTGATTTAAATCCAAGATTGTGCTTTTAATTAAACCATGAATACCCAGTGCTACTTTTATGGCACTTCCTAACTTATTTTATTCTCTATTTTTAACTTTTCTTTAGTGATCTCTTAGCATTTATTCATACATTAAGATCAGTATTTTTCCATTCTTTAGGCAAAATTTGGTATCTTCTTATATGGGGCGGCCATGGCTCAGTTGGTAGAGCGGGGGACGTCCATTAACTGAAGGGTCGACAGTTCGATTCCCACTCTGTCCTAGTCAGTCTGTTGTGTAGACACTCACACCGGTGTATGAATGCATATAAACATTTGGCGCGAAATGGCAGCCACGCTTCTGTCAGTCTGCCCCAGGGCAACTATGACTACATACGTAGTTTACCACCACCAGGGGGAGCATGTGAGAGTGAATGAATAATGGATCCCTACTGTAAAGTGCTTTGCATGGGTGCCTTGAAAAGCACTATAGAAATCTAATCCATTATTATTATTATTATTATCATTATATGTAATTTGCCGTCCATAACAGCTCAAATAAAAGTTAAGACGTATTATATCAAAAACAAACAATTTAAGAAAATGTGACTTTCTACCTAAAATAACAATACTCTTAACTGAGCAGAAACACAAGTGTGTTGATCTACTGTGATGGATCCAACTTCATAGATTTTACTGGTGAACCAGTGTTGTAGAAGGTGACGGTAACTACGGAGTTTCTGAATGGACCATGTGTGATAACCATGAAAAGATGAATAACTGTATTTTACACCAATTATTTACATACATTGATAGGAGTAATAAATCAACATATATTAAATTATTCTGGTGTTTAGGTCTTTATGTGTTAAAAGACCTTTGTACAGCCTCTTGGTGAGACTAAAATTTAAAAGTACCTTAAACCTCAGTAGACTTCAGTTTTATAATTAATCTATACAAATGGCCATAGACTTCAAAAGGAACAATTATAACAGTGTCAGACTAATCCAGGCACAGATTTATATTGAAGCAGCAGAAAAACACTCAGTACTGTGACAGACTGTCTGTAGTCTACTTCTGTTCTACAAACTGTGATCTCATGGTGGTTCCAATGTGTGAAAGGTTTGCATGGTGGAACAGAAACTTGTGCAGTATAATCCACAACTTCTCCATCCATCTGTGGGCTCAGAATGTTCCAGGCTCTCCTATTTCTTGCAACAGTTTTGGCTTTATACGCTGCTTCTGTCTCCATTCTCACATGTGACCAAGAGTCTGAGCAGGTGCAAATGTCCACTTTCTGCTCCAAATCTTTTCCATTTCCAACACATGTGAAACCCTGCTGATATATTACTCCAATATTAATTCTCTTTTCAATCTTTTTTTCCCCCTCCTTTTCTTCTATGTCAACTCACACACAACGGGGATTCATAGTAATAGCCCTGAGTCAAAGATCACATCCTCCATTATCCACAGGGAGCAGAAAAGAAGCATAGAACAAACATCACCCACTTTACAAGCTCAAAATAGAGATTATGTCCTCTTTTTTCTTTTCAGACATATTTGCTCTTTGTGTTCACAGTCAGATTTGCTCTTGGTCAGACGTAGTAATGAGGAGGCAGGTGTAATTACTGAGTTGTGACACAGTCAGTCTTTCCAGGCTTCAGGCTTTGTGCTGGCGGCAGTAAATATAGCTAATTACATCCTCTGCTTCACAGCTTCTTTATCTAAACTCAGCAAGACACAGACCTGCCCACCCAGCACTTCATTACTGTGCAGAAACCTAATAGCGACCTGATGTTTTAACCACCATCACACATTTAACTTTCACTAGTATATGACTTTTAAAAAAGTAAAAAGGGTGATTTATTTTAGTGTAGTTTCTGAATATTAAGTAAATGTTTGAGAATGA
Organism: Siphamia tubifer; assembly: GCA_020466265.1. NCBI lineage: Eukaryota > Metazoa > Chordata > Actinopteri > Kurtiformes > Apogonidae > Siphamia > Siphamia tubifer. The sequence goes on along the minus strand of CM035795.1, from coordinate 40,310,697 downwards.
ATATAGCAAGCCATTAAGTTTGAAAATAATACATATGGAATAGTGGAAATAAACCTCTATCAAATAAAATGAGTATTTCAGATTCACAAATGCATACTTTAAATTCACTGCATTTATGATCAACAAATCTGAGACACTAAACAACAAAAGAGATTGTTGAAAACATGAAACTCATACAATAATGCACCAGTAAATGCAGTCTAGGATAAAGTGCAAAATGACAACAGAACAAATGATAAATAATAATACTGGTAACACTAAAATGGATATATAACGATGCCACCATTTCGATTTAGCCCACAAAGCTTCCCTCAGTTGACCAAGGTATTCTGACTATAGAAGGAGGATTGTTATCTGCAGGTGTAAACATGTCGAAAACACAGGTTCTTTGAAGGAAGACCAGATGCTGATGTTTGCATGTAGTCCTATGGGAGCTCTGCATAAACAGCTATTCTGTGAAATCTACTGGTTTCATGACAAACAGAATCCCTCTGGGATCATATCCATAGAATATGGCACTTGATGTTCTCTAAAATTAACAAAATGGTGGTTTTGTGAGAGAAGTGACAGCTTGAGGTAAGCATCTTGGAATTTTCCAGGTAGATAAACCACAGACAAAACACACACACGTTTTTATCTCCTCTTTTTTATACTGTCAGAACCAAACTCGCCAACAATTTCTCCCATTACGGATAAAAAAAATCCACTTGATACAATTAAACATACGTTTGGGTCACACTGATTTAAAAAAAAGAAGAAAAAATTAAGAGGCTGTTTACACAAAGGCGACTGTGGCTAAAAATGACTAAATACTTCATTGGATGTGTCTTTTGTTTACATGAGAATTTAGTTTTTATGGGTTGAAAACACAAAAATCTGAAGACACATTCCAGAGTGGGAATCTTGAAAACTATCCGCTGTTATGTTTCCATCTCATGGATAAAAACGCAAAAATTATTTGCGCATTGACAAGTCAGTGTTCTATCACAGCACCATCTAGCAGCCTGGCATACATATCTAATTGGATTCCACACACTCTTGCATCCCCGTATGCATGAAGATTTCTTAATGACAACACTTGTGTACATGTGGATAAAAAGATTAAGACCAGACACCAGTTTGCATCTTCTCTTCTGATCGTCTCTGTATAAACGTAGCCTAAGTTTGAGCTAATTAGCCTAAATTAGCTGTTGCGTTGTGAATCTTTAACCGTTAATCAGAATACCTCTGTAAAATATTGATGTTATCACTTAAATTAAAATGCAACATGAAAACTATTGTAGTACAAATAACCATGACATTTTATTTTATTTTCCAATAACTTGTTTTAATTAATTGAAATAATATATTTTTAACTGGTTTTCGCTGTCATTTTGCTTGCTTTGATTATATCACAACTGGTTAACCCATGTTGTGAGTGGAATAATGTGCTAATTTAATTTGTAGGGGGGGAGGGGGGTCACAGTGGTGCAGTGAATAGCACTGACATGCACTGATCAGTTAATTGATTACTCTGAAATTGCCCATAGGTGTGAATGGGAGAGTGATTGTTTATCTCTATATGTTCAGCCTTGCAATGAACTGGCGACTTGTCCAGTGTGAACCCACAGAGAGAGATTTTGTGTCAAAAATCAACTGCTTTATCATCACTATTTTCATCTTTTCTTGATTATTTTACTAATGATGCCTGTGTATAGTTTAAATGCACCATTTACCTCTGGTTTGATGATGAATGTTGCTTTAAAACCATGATCGTCCATCTACGCTGATCATCATTATTGGTGGAGTCAGGTTTTGCTAACATCTAATTAAGCTTGGACAACTACTGTACCTGCTCCCTGATCAGAGAGCAGTGTATAACTTATACAAACACATGGAGAAGTGTTTTAACATTCAGAAACATTCACATTTGGTTAAACATGTAATGCTAGTGTTTTTGGGTATCATTACAATTTACATATATACTGTAAAATGGAATGTTTTTGTTTTTTTTAAATGAAGGATTTTCATTACAAAAACACAAAACAATACAACAACAATGCTTCCTAATCATCACTTTAGGAAGCTGTTGGTGTATTTAGTGGCAGAGTTATGAACGAACCTGTAGTTTTGCTGTAATTATGATGTTTCTGGGCATAAGCCTCTGGGGAGTAAGTGTGCGTCTCTAGCCAATAACAATACCATGCACATAATGTAGTTATTTTGTTTACATTGATATATCCTCACTCTTCTGTGTTCCCTGTGCCGTGGGTGGGTAATGCCTGCAAGACAAAATGCAGGGATGAATAAAATGTAAAAGTGTTACATAAACTGCTAGCCACAGCTTTCACTCAGATTCACCCATGATATCCCCCTATAGTTCTGTAAAGGTATAGGTGTTATTTAACTTAGCTCACCAGTGATCTGAAATGATTGCAATTTTTTTGGTTTCACGGCAGATTTTTGCTGTAACTGCCAAGCACTGTTTATGCCTCAGCCTCTCCTTTACAAATGTGCATTACAATGTACAGATCACAGTGGCTCTATACAGACACAAAACATTTAGAAACAGGTATAATATTGTTAAAATTCCACTTATTTTTCTTAAGAAATGTCTGATTTATTGTTGTAGTTTTTAAATGGAATCATTTCCATCATGTAGGCTACTGTATTTTCCAGACTATACCTGAATATAAGCCATATTCATTACATTTTAAGACACCAGACTATTAACCGCAGATGTCCACATTGTAATATGATATATTTACACATAATCTTTAAAAATATTTTTTTATATTCCTTAACTGATTTGTTCCAAACTGTGTCTGTAACATGGCAACCGACTGAACTAATAGGGAAAAGTCACTGATGACTTTATTCATCTTCCTCCTGTGACTGAAACAACTGAAATCATCTTCTTCAGTGTTGGAGTTGAAGAGCCTCAGAAAAACTGTCACACACCTTCTCAGTCTTTCTTTTGTTGTCACACTCCATGTCACATTCATCTCGAGGCAAAGTGAGACAAATCGGTTGCTTTCAACTGCTTCCAACATAAAACCTGCAGAATATGGATTTCTTTGTGTGATTTTTATGATATGACAAGCAAAATAATTATGTCGTATGCATTTAAAACTATTGTCCTCTCCTTTGCATTGACCCCTCTGACTCATTTTTACACTTTTTGCTAGAGCAGTCTGTCCCAACCCTGGTCCTCGAGGAAAACTATCCTGCATATTTTAGATGTTTCTCTCTTCGAACACACCTGACCGTCATTATCAGTCTTCTGCAGAGCTTGATAGAATAGAATAGCCGCATCATTGTATAAGCTGCAAGATTCAATGAGTGGAAAAAAAGTAGCCACACAGAAAATATAGTAATTTTCCTTTTTTTTCCTCAGTAACTCAAAGAAAATGTTGAAGTTTTCATTATTTCCATGTTATAATGCTATTATTTTACTTGTCAAATCCACTTGGGATCAACTTGGGAGATGTGTAGTATCTGCACTAAAATGAGTTTGACATCCATTTTCAGTGATTTTTTTTTTTTTTTTTTTTACACTTTAAAAATCAGATCAGACCCTGGTTGGAGCCTAAACCTTCATACGGGTGATCAAACTGTTCTCCTCAGCACAAGATTCCCCAAAAGTCATTCTACAATCAGAACTTCTCTCCTTGATGAACATTCAAAGTGGCATCACAGGACTCAACACATCAAACAGGACTGCTGAGTGGCTGACGTGAAACAAATGAACAGGAAAAAGTCACGTTGCTGTCAGCTCTTTAACAACCTGTCCCAAGGTCAATAGTCCTGCGCACGAGGGGGTGGGAGCGCTTGATGAAGACAGAAATTCACACAAGCCGACTTGGTCATTCTGCCTCAAATTATAGTGTATGAAACCAGGATCATCGGAGTGACATGGAATTCATTCCCCATAATTTCGCCGTCATATCTGTGATAGAGTACGTCTCATTTACAGTAGCTGAGAGAATTAATTTCTGTCCTGATTGAATCGAGGCCACTGCCTATTTCACACACTTGACTTTTCACCTGAGCCTGAATCTACACAGTCTGGCATTTAATTAAATAGTCATCCACTGCATATGAATTTGTAATGTATATTCAAATTAATAATGCGATCGTCACACACTTTATTTTCCATTACTCATGCTGAGCAATAAACCATTAATCACATTATTATAGCAGTCTAATCACATATGACGAGGACTTGCAATGTGTATATTCAGCAGCTTTGAAGCATTTGTGTTTAAAGGTCAGATGTAAACCAAGCGTCTGCAGGGAACAAATGGGAGATTTTATGGCTAAATACTAACTTTACATCCAAAGTGTGAAGCACCGCACACACATTGTCCACTTCAACATGCTTATGTCATGTTAACGTCAGCGTGTTTGACAGCTCAGGCTGCACAGACTTAGGATCTCATTTATTGCACTGCAGTCGCATCACTGCTGAAATGTAAAGGCTGAGAAGATCCTGAAGAGCTGAACAAGTCCACCTCAAACAGCACCCACTGAGCAAATGTAAAAAAAGTGGGATGATAATGAATGGGCACATTTGTAGTCAATGTGTGAAACATCCTCATTTCTCACACCCTGTGTCACTCTCATTCACATTCTGTCCACACACACACACATACACGCTGCTGTATTCCCTTCTTTTCTCTTTCTCATTTTCCCCCTCAGTCCTGCCCGACTCCCAATGGAAAGCGGAGGTCATTGGTGTGAGGCGGGGGAGCTGCAGGTTTCAGTGAAAAACGGGAAAGAAAGACGAGAGCAGGTTCCTCTCACAATCTCATATAGCCTCTGACTTTATAGCCTTCACATTAACATATAGCCAAGATGGGATTAGACACATATGCCTCCTGAAACATACACTGAAAATGCCATTTGTTGCATAATCAAAAAAACATGTCCCTAGTATTCATATGCAACCCCATTTCTTGCTGAATCCAGTTATATGCTAATTTCTAAATATACACATTTGAGGAAAAATAAACACTGTTGTGCTCATGGTTCCCTCTTGTGGAATAATGCATATTAAGATACACATGCTTACCATAAAGGAATATCTTATTAGCATAAGCTTTATTACTTATTGTAAAGTGCTTATTAATAACTTCTGTATTCTGCAGGTCTATATTCTACAAGCGATGAAATTAACAAACCCTGTTCTGTATCCTTTAATAGATAGGTTTGGAATTCTTCTAAGTGGTCCATTATAGTAATAAAGGCAATATTTCTACTTTTACGTCTGAATAGGGGACTTGCATCTCCAGTTTTACCCGAGTAGAACCCATCACTTAACAATAGGGACTCTTAATTGCAGCAGTTTTGTGCTATAATGGATTTACTTAGTGTGAAGAGAAGGCAACTTCTGAATAGGCAACCTGTGTGGGTTAATAAGAGTCTAGTGGTGAATTAGTAGGTGCCAGAACTCACTTTAGAAAGGAGAGCCTATTCAAAAAGGTTATTGGGATTCAATTTAGTGTTATTTGGACACAGGTTAAATTGTGTGCTTTGTTACAAAAGACTAGAGTATATTTATTAAGTGTTATTAAGGAAGAAGGCTGGGCTTGTGATACTTGTGGTACCACCATTTTTCAATGTTTATTCAATTTAAGGTACAAATGACCTAAGCGAGGTACAGACTTAAAGATAAATGGGCTGTTTTTGTCTTCATTATCCCTTTTCTCGACCGAGGATGGCAAATGTCAGATTATTTTAGGTCTCATAAGATTATCCTATAAGTTTATCCTGCAGTTTGAAGTGTGCTAAGAGGGAATTTGTCCCGATAATTGGCTCTGAAATGGTCCAGGACCAAAAATTATACATTTTGAACAAGTTTAATATTTATGTTCGTGGGAATGGCCGATGTCACCTGAGTCATGACTCCATAAATTGTTACATGGAAAGGGAGTGTAGCCAATGAAGAAACAAGCTGACTGAGGAACAAGGAAGTAGGTGTAAATAAAAACAAGCATGGCCGACATGAGTGCAGACCTCAGAAATGTGGGATTTTTCCATCAAAAATAGGATCAAGAACACCATCATTCCCTCCTCTCATATATCCTCCTCCATGTTTTGTTTTCCAGTTTCTTCTTTTTCCTTTTTGTTGGATCACGTTTGATCACATGATATTTCTGTCCAGGAGGATGAGATTCTAGATTGCTGGTAGGAGACAGAATCATCCTTTTAACTCCAGAGGTAGAGTATGTTGTCCAGTAGTGACCAAGGGGTTTGCAGTTTGAATCCTAGTCATGTGCTGTTGTGTCCTTGGGCAAGACATTTCACCCTCTTGTGTTGTGACTCACACTGGTGTATGAATGTTCGGTGGTGGTGGTGGTGGTGGGAGGGGCGAATTGGCAGCCACGCATCCATCAGTCTGCCCCAGGACTGTGGCTACAGCTGTAGTTTACCACCACCAGAGCGAGAATGTGTGAGTGAATAAATAATAGATTCTCTGTATGCACTTTGATCACACATTCAGAGAAAAGCACAATATAATTCTAGTCCATTATTATTTTATCCTGTGCAATACTCCCAATATTTCATTCACTTATCATAAATGTTAAACCATAATTCAAGGTTTATTATATCTGAACTGGGAAAACTGAAACTGCAAAACATTCACTAAGTGAAGGTACAAACAAGTTTATCGGTGAATCACTGTTGCAGAAAAAATCCATGGTCATGTAGCTGCTGAACGTCAAAGGGGTCGAATGTGATGACGCTGAAAATCTGATGTGTTGATAGAAGGTTCAACAGTTAGAAAAGATTTTAACTTAGAAGATGCTTTTGGTCACCAGTGATTGTTAAGTGTTTTGAGTTAACATTCAAGCAAGATTGAGTCACTGCTCTGTGTCTTAGAAATGTGCCTTCTCTCTTCAACACCAGGTCACTTATCTTTATATTCAGTTTATTGATTTGGACCCAGAAGACCGAGCTGCAGAAGGACGGTGCATATTTTCAGATCCCTTTGCTTTTTACGCTGATTTCAACTTTTATGGCATCATTATAAACTGTTATCCACTCCTATCACCAACTTTCGTCTGTATTTAACCAAGGCCACCACATTATCTCATCCTCAACAATATAACATATGTTGCTCAACATTCAACATTCATATTGTGCAACTGTAGAAACTAAAATATTCCTCTCATTTCAAACAAAACACAATGAGTTTCCTCTCCACTCAAGCAAACGTGCCTTTTTTCTGCTATTTACCATGTTTTCACTCTGACCCCCACCCCCCCACCCTTCACCCTTCCATCTCCATCCCTCCAGACAGTTGCAGTGGCCCCTTCCTCATCTTCATTTGGATCTCCCTGTTTGGAAATAAATCACATTCATAGAACACCTGAGCTGGCAACGGGAGCTGAGCGGGATCAGGGTCCCAGGTGGACCAATTCAAATAGCATTCAGTTTGTGCAGTGGGAACACACACACACAAAACACAAAGGTTATGGTCAATCAAACCCTTTGCGCTCTTGGGTCACACAGAAACTATAAGCCCCTGTTCACACGTACATGTCTTCTTGTTTTCCTCTCTCTCTCTCTCTCTCTCTCTCTCTCTCTCTCTCTTTATATCACTCATGCACACTCTGCCATTCATTAACTGACAGCTCCAGACTCTCCCTGGTGGAATTGTTGGGAGGCAAAGGATTTGCATTTCTATTTTTCCAATATCTCCCCTGGATGGAGGATCATGTGCTTACCACTGGAGAGAAGAGAAGCAGGCAGGACTGCAACAGACTGACATTTGGTAAAGATGTTCATCTCCTCTCGTCTTGTTCTTTTTTTTACAATTCGAGAGACTCCTTTACCTGTTGTCAGTTGCTGTGGGGAAGGGCAATGCCGTTAAGGGGATGATGGGTTTGCTCAACTCATTACCAAGTGAGTGGAACACATGCAATTCAAATCTGAGGTCACAGTGTGTGAGGATGGCTGCTGTTGTTGGAGCTCACAGATACAAAAACCTGCTGCAGTCCCTGTGTATCAGTAAAGCTATCTAAACTAGTGCAGAACCTGTAGAAATTGTATATATAATAATAGTTGGTGACCACTAACAGCAATGAGTTGTCATTACTAATGCACTACAGCATAGCTGTAGCCAAATCAGGGGGCGGGACTTGGCAATGCTCAGAGGAGCAAAGTTAGAAAGAGCAATGAAACTAGTTTAATATCTTTGTTGTTGTATGTTGTAATAGTGTGAAACTTTGCACTGCAATCCACTATAGTACTGGAAAGTCACCCTCCACCCTTTCTGATCATTTGGTGGAGTTGTGCAGATGTTAGGTGTTCCACTGACAAACAGGACACACTAGAGACAGAGATTTGCTAAATTATAGATAGATATCATGGATGCTAGAATTCAGGACAGAGTCACAGAACAGAGCAAGTCAAACAACTCCAAAACATAAAGATAGATGTTTCATAAGAGACCAGCCTTTGTCTTCATTCTCTCCTGTTGACACTATTTAGAACCTTCATAAGCTCTTAGTCAAAACCCAAGCCTTTTATATATTATTCTATTTAATAATACATATATATTATTATACTTACCTCCGCCAATGAGGTATTAAATTTGAGTCTGTCTGTCTGTCAGCAGAATTACACAAAAAGTTCTGAACGAATTTTGATGAAACTTTCAGGAATGATAGATAATGGATGAAGGAAGAACCCATTAGACGTTGAGCAATGAAGGTTAAAGGTTAAGGTCACACTAAAGGTCAACACCTAAACCACATAAGTGGTAAGGTCTCAGGATTTAGCCAAGATAGAATCTTGCAGGTTTTCTTTTTCATTCACATCATCTCACCTTCGGACATCAGATGGGTCAACACCTATGGCTCCATCATGTCATGTGTGAATGAAAAATCAAGCCTTGGTGGGGGTCTGCTGTCTCTGATTGCCTTGTTGTGAATTACATTTGACAGATTCAGCTGGAAAAAAAAAACATGTGGCTGAACTGCACTGTACATGGTCTTTATTTGAGGGGACAAAACAATGGGATATTGTTTGGTTGAGCAGCAGTGATGTAGGATTAACATCACCTGTCGTGTTCAAGAGCAACCCACAGCTTCATGGTGCCATGATATTTAATCAGCTCCACAGGTCTATGAGGGAACAAACTTATCCTCAAACAGATCTTAAAGGACACCAGTACCATTATTCAACTCCAAATATAATAGATACACACAAGTACATATAGCACCTCCCTTTAGCAGTGCTTTATGATCTTTTTCAGCTTGTGACCCCATTTTAACATCACAAATTTGTACCAACCCCAGACATCTGCAACAGATTTATTTATTTTTTTTGCTAAAATTTAATGTGTTTTTAATCATGTAATCATTTGCGATACTATGATGCAAAGAAACATACATTTCTTATGACATTTAGGCTATATAATGTTTATTATTATGGACGTATCAATATCAGTCGATCGTTACTTTACTGCTTTCGTCCAAACATATTTGCATGCGTTTCAGACAATAAATACACTAATCTCTAATGAAAAAAAGAACTGATGTATTCTGAATAAAAATACAAAGAACTACACACTATAAAAACCTACATTCTGTGCCTCTACAACTGTGGACAACACTTCTTGGGGTTTGTAGTGTGGATTCTTTTAAGAAAAGACTGAAGACAAATGGCCTGTGGTTGAGAAATATACAACGAGCAGCCAGGAGTTCAATAGAAATTGTGCAGTTGGGGGCTTTCCTCCTGATGTTACACCAGGCTCTATTGGACTGATCTGTCCTGTCTGCTGTAGGCACAAGGACTCAAACCATAAGTTGCACAGATCACTTTCAGCTGGCACTGGGGCTGATATAACTCCATTAATTGACTGCTGTCAGCTTACAGTAAGATGGCATACTATTCCAGTTAGTCCTATTAATAGTTTCATTGAGGATTAGTCTCCCGACCACTGGGACACATTCACTGACCACATCAGACAGACTGCAGATTAATCACAGTCCTTTCTTTCTTTTAACGCAGCAATGTCAATCAAACTTTTGACCATTAAAATCTGATATTTAATTCACTGTCAAAAATTGGAACCATCCTAACAAGTTTATTCTCAGTATTTTCATAGCATTCAGACCTGACTGGACGTGGACGCTGAAGACTCCCCAGAGCTACTGTAATCTCACAGAGAAATTATATTGGACTGGATACATCTGGGATTTTCTATAAATCTTGATAAAGCTTATATTCTGCCCTTATGTCTGATCCTGACCTTGAAGATTACGCTACAGGTATGTGATGCACTTCTCTGAACTGGAGGTGAAAAGAACAATAAAAATATCTACCTTCCTGCTCTTTATCTACATTACCTTTCCCCTGCTCGGATACAATAACAATCACACACAATATTATGTGGGAGCAACAATAGCAATTTCCAAAAATAGTGCTGCACTCCCAGTTTCAAAGCATTCAATCAAAGCTGCTATGATATTTGATTTTGTCTCATCACTCTGTCCAACTCCATGAAGAAAAAGAAGTCATTCCTCTCTTTATTCAGAGTTTTTCAGCATGATGACTACATGTATAATAAGTGAAGGTAGTTTCATCACTCCAGTTTTCAAATATGTTCAGGTAAGATACATAAGAGAACTCTTGCAGCATTTGATGAAACACATTTGTCTTATTTTAAATGAAATGCTGGTGGCAATTCATCATGCGAGGATCATTTTCCATCTGCTTGTATAACCTTGACTTAATAAAGTTAAAACTTTCTCAAAGTATTATGACATTCTGACGCTGAAGGACAGGAAATACAAACAATGGTCAAAGACATGTTGAAAAGAGAATTATGCAGACAGTTTAGCATTTAACAGCCATGATTTGTGGTTAACAGGCTACACAGAGTACCCTCACTGTTATTTATCAATAATTTAACATTAATTTATAGTATAACCTTGAAACACAAAGCAAAATCAAATCCCAACTTTATATTTAAGGAAATAGTAATAGTATAGTATTAGCTGATTGTACCCTATAATGTTGTGAAAGGACGTATATGTAAATTCACATGATTTTGTTAAATAGAATATTTTTGCATTAAACACAGATTGTTACGAGTCTCTTTCCATTGACCCTCAAATTGTGCAAATAACATTTACATACTGTAGATATTTGACTAATGGGAAACATCAAAACTATGTACAAAAGTATTTATGCACAGAAGTATTTATTAGTGACCTCCTTTTGCACTTAATATGTATATAACAATATAATATGTATTGCATTCATTTCCTGATGTTTTCTATCTGTTGTCATAAATATGCTCATTTCAAGGCTGCAAAAATAAAGCTAAAGGTGGGGTAAGATGGGTTTTTTTTTTCCCAGCACAGTACTGTGTGCTGCTCTCTGCTATTGAAATCATCCATATACAGTGTTGGTGTCATGTAATGCCACTTTTCCACAGATAGTATCAAGTCACTTTACCATGACTGAACCCAGCACCAGGTCACTCCATTTGTATTGCAGGATTATAGTGCCTCAGACCAGCTGGTTGTCATAGCAACACCCTGTAAACCCTGGAAGAATAAACTATTTTATAATTTCTGAAAATTCCAACTTAAAACTTAATAGTATTATATAATTTTCTAAGGTTAGATAGTTACTTAAGCTTCACATGGAGTTGATTTATCAAGATACAGCTATCCTACAAATATGACTGGATGTTTTCAGGAACTATCTGCTAGTTTGACTTCATATTATATGTAGCAACAGTATGACATATGGATATATTCACATGCCAACAGTTCTGAATTGGCCAATCTGTGATCTGCTTGAATTTACATCATTGGTTCGGTTTACTTGGTGAAGCTAGAAGTAAAAATGCTGTCTGATTGAAACAGCAATGGGCCCTGCTTTTATACAGTGAAAAAGCAGCATTAGTTACTGTTAATGTGTTTCATTTCACATCATGTACTGTACACAGGCAGCCTTTCAAACACAACAGAAAGAAAGCTCTGCTACATTCACAAAGCACAGAACATAGACAAAAATTATAAACACACATGAACACACACACACACACGGACCTTCATATAATGTCAAGTAACACTAGTGCCTTTTCCACTGGACATATGCACAAAACTTTAGATATTTATTAAATGCTGGAAAAAACAGAAGTGTGTAATGTTGTTTTTCCATTAAATCATGAATGTGATGATTTGACACCAGAAGACATTAAATAAACATGGAAATAAACAAATGTTGATTTACAAATACATTCAATTTTATTCGATATTATACCTCTATCCTAGACTAAATAAAAAAATTGCTTTATGTCCTATTGTGCCCACACATACTACACCATGTTTCTTATAAAACTCTTGTTCTTTACTTTTTGTAATATCCATCAACATGCTGTTTTTTTGTTGTTATTTTTTTTTATTCATATAACTCTAGTTTTAGGTTGACAGGGTGACACGGATCATGCTGTTCTGCATAACCTGCATTTCATTTTTCAGTTTCACTGTCAGACCACTCTAGCGCTGACACAAGAAGTTATTTTTTTACTTTAAAATCTAATTTCCGTGTGCTATGGTATAAAACATTCAATTTGGGAGCACTTTTATTTAATAGCCTCTCAGCAAAGGAATGGCCTTGTCAAAGTCTGGTCCAATGTTAAACCTAAATATGTAACTGTTCTCTATGTTTGAATGTCATTGCCGTTACAGGGTGTCTTGTCCAGGGTGAACCCCGCCTTCACCTGTTGTAGTTGGGATAGGCTCTATGCAAACCCTGTGACCCTACTGAGGTTAAAGCTGGTTCAGAAATTAAATGAGACTCTAGTTGCAGAAAGCCAATGAGAACGCAGCTTCCCAGAACATCAGCCAATGACAGCGCAGCATCATAGAACATCAGCTAATGAGAGCACAGTGTCCCAGAATGTCAGCTAATAAGAGAGAAGCCTCACACAACATCACCCAATGAGACTGCAGCATCATGTAACGTCAGCCACTGTTTCTGGCATTCATATTCTGTATTTGACATTTAGCTGACATCACCCAATGTTTCAGTTATTGTATTTTATTCATTGTTGTTCATTTAAATTAATACAATATGACTTTCTGCCTGGGATATTTTGCAATTGCTCAACATTGACTAATGCCATTTACAAGACACTGACAAAATCCATCAGAATCCATTTGTCCTTTTCTCTACTAGGTTTTTGTTACATTTTGTCTGAATATACTTGACGTTGTATTGAATTGTAAAGAGAGATACAGCCATCCAGAACCACATTAACAGCATGAAGAAGCTGGAAGGGAAGAGGCTATTGATTGTGTCACCTTTTCACAGGCCCGGGGCTGTGAGGGCTCTTTGTGGGGCTAACTCTCAGTGGAGGACTCGGCTACTTGTACATGAAAAGATTGAGCGTATAAAGCAGCTGGAGCTGAAGGGGAGAATCTGCACAGGGCTACAAACTCCTCTTTTATGTCCTGCTGTCTTTCTCCCTCTGCATGTCTTACTCACTCCTTCACTCTTCTTCTTCTTCAACTAATCTCATCTCGCCTACTCAGCATCTCAGTGGGTTTATTAGGTCAAGGAAATAACATTTATAATACTTTAATTTGGCAATTCATATGAGAAATTTGGCGTCTACTCACACACTGGTGGTCATGTAATTATAAAACAAACAAAAAAGACAAAACACAGTGTGTCTTCTGGCAACAATGCAGAAGGTTTTCATCTATTTACTATGAAAATATGAAGACAGTGGTTGGCACTGGTTTCTGTGGCAACAACACTGCAGCCGTTACTGGACAGATGGCTTCAATGGAGCTGTTTTAATGTGAATAGAGGTGCTTAAGTGATGCTCTCTCATTTTAATTTGCTTTAATATGGACTTGGATTGGTAAAAGAATTCCTTTTGTTTATTTCCCTTTTATCCTATTGTCAGACAGGCTAATTAGCTCACTTGAAAATGGCAGACAGGTGCATTTAGAAAAAACTGAAATGAAGTCTGTAAGGCCATGTTTATCACACCACAGCTCTAGTCGTCTGTATTAAAAGGCCAGCAATCAGCCCACAATTACAGTGTAACCTCAGCTAATGGCTCTGAAGAGTCCACTCTAACTCCACTTACAATGCACATGTACTCAGTCAGGTGTTGTGATGGTGCGGTCATGTTCACGTTTGTTAGCTGGAAAAATACAAATACCAAAACATCCAGCTGCACACTCATGAGAATCACACATATGGTTAAGGGTGGTGTATTTCCAAATGAGAATTCACAACAAAATACCATGTAAAGCCGTGTATCGTTCGTTCATTCGTTTTTCAAAATAAAACCAAAAATAAAACAACGAAGAAACAACTTTTTTCTTCAGTATTTGTCTCCAAAACCAAAATGAAAAAACGGAAAACAGTGCATTTTTTCAGTTTTCCTTTTTGTATTTAATTGAATAATACAAAAACGGTTAACCGCCGTTTCCCGTTTTATCCTATTTTGACCTGAATCAAATTGAGTAAAGCGTAAATTAATCTTAACAACCCAAAGAACACATTGTCATTATGGTATGATATGACACCAATCTATTCCCTGGTCATATCTCCAGGTTTTAGGGTGACCCTCTTAGTTTTCCCAAATAGGACGTAGGTTCGCATCTTTGTCACTGTGGGTCAAAGGTCATTTCTGGTCTATTCAACTTGCTTCGGGTCAAAATTGGATAAAACAGAAAATGTCCATTATACGTTTTTTTTGTTTTGTTTTTTCTATTATTCATTTAAACACAAAAGGGCAAAGTGGAAAACTGCACTGTTATCCATTTTTTTCATTTTGGTTTTGGAAACAAATAATGAAGAAATGACTTGTTTCATTGTCTTATTTTTGGTTTTATTTTGAAAAACGAATGAATGAATGATACATGGATTCACGTCTGGATTGTTGTGTTTTCCTTAGGTTTGTGGAACACTAAAGCGGCAGAAAGTAGAAAAGCCAAAGCAGATTATGAACGCCCAAAAAGCTTAATGTGAAGACTAGTAGGTGTAGGGAGGTCTAGAGGTCCTTCCTTTTATCAGCCTAAGTGCTGAAAATCAGTTTCTGTTTCTGAGGCTTGATGTTTGGCAGTGGCTGAAGAACTGTGCTGATCCGCTCCACCTTTCCAAACTAGTCCACATTGTTCTTATTCTCCATAAGACGAAGGTTCCCTGCACACTGTACACCCAGATGTCAAATATTCTTATTATAGTGCACTTAAAAATCCAACTTTGATGACATTACTTGAATATATTAAGTATAGGCAACTAATTTGGAGTTAGTCAAATGTGTGAATAAATATAAGTTAAATGGGTTAAAATCAATAAGTTCTGGTTATGACCACATCTCTTTTTTTTAACCATGTAAATTGTTAACTGCCTCTACATATGTGGACATGAGAGTCTTAGTGTTTTCAGTCAAAGTGTAGCTGCTATAGGAGTTTCAGTGATTATAATACAAGTCAAAAATATCTATCACAGCAGAAAAAAAACTAAATTCAAATTTTGCATCACAGTCTCAGACTTTTCATCTAATGTTAACCCATTCTTTTTTGGAGGGAAAAAAAGGCCACCAGAAACTGGGCCTGTATTCAGTCATGCAAACAGGATGTCCATACCAACACATGTAAACAAAGACATTTTACTAGAATATTCTATTGGAAATTTGGTGGATACATTTCAGAGATTTTATTTTAATACATACAACCTGTATACCACAGTTTATGCTGTACTTGTCTGTGTTAAACCAGATCCTTTCCAGCTGCCTCTTTGCTACACTGCTGTTCTTTTGGGAGGGGTGGGGTGGGGTGGGGTGGGGGGTTGTCATTATGTTTTGCCATCTTGTGTAGCTTCATTCTACTCAGCTTTCTACATGAGTTTCCCCTTGGCTGCATTGCATTTTTGTCTGAAAATGACTTCACTGTAGTTGACTACTTTCTAATCTGCATATTTATTTTTTGTTTTATTCCTAGAAATCATATCTGTTTTTAAATGGTCACATTGTCTGTTTGGGGAGCACATAATCCTTTACATGCAGTGTAATATACTTGGACTGTACTGTGGTGGTGGGTTACTTTTTCTATTTATTTATTAAATTCAGGTCTGTTCGTCTGTTTGTCTGTTTGTCAGCAGGATTATGCAAAACATTCTGAACGGATTTTGATGACATTTTCAGGAATGATAGATAATGGGTAAAGGAAAAATGAAGGTCAGTGGTCAAGGTCACACTAAAGGTCAACAACTAAAACATCAGTGGTAATATCTACGGATTCAGACAAAATAAAATCACAGTTTTTTTCATTCACATCATCACATGGGTCAACACCTATGGCTCGATCACGTCACGTTTTGACGTTATATGATGTCATATTAAAGGTTGGCGGAGGTCTGCTGCCTCGAACGGCCTTGTTGACTTCTTATATTGCTGCGCAGATGTACACCGAATGTTTCTTTGGACTTCTGGTAGTCTGTCCTTGTTATGTCCTTTTGTCAACTTCATTGTGAGCGATACAGTATGTTTTCACTAACTTTAACCATGTACATTTTTTCCTTAGATCCATTTTGGCAGTTTTTTCGACTGTTTTTGCCACCCGAGTTTTCTCTCTTTTTTTTTTTTTTTCATATATATAACTGAGTGCATTGAACTGTCACTTAGGCCTGTTATGGCTGATTCTTAAATATATGTTGTTTCCTGTGGTTATTAGGTCCACTGGAAGCTAACTCCATCCATCAGGTCTGAGAAAAATCTTTTATTAAATCTTGACAAAAACATAACATTCCCATTTCTGTGGCATATTTGTAAACCATAATGGCAAGGGTGTTATTAGAAATAAAGGCTATATAGTATGTTGAACACAGTGTATGAGTTCACAGGGATAGTTAATGTTGGCACAGTGTGAAAAATGAACTAAAAGCCTGAATGTAGAGCTTGAAAACCTGATGGCGTTGACAGTAACAGCAATAATGGATATTAACAGTTGTCTTTAAAACACATTTCCATAATCTTTATCAACTGCTCTTCCTCAACATTCAACTGCTGCTGCCATTAAATCTAACTGCAAAACAGCATCATTAACATTTAAGAGGTTTGCAAATGAAGTTGGTGTTTATACAGTATAAGCAGCAAACAAATAAAATACAGTATGTAACAATAGCTCACATTGATATTCATTATTAACATATTTACCACATTTTTTAATTATTTTGTTCAAATATAGAGATACATTATTTATGGTGGTGTTAAATTTGCTGCAACATATCTGGATTTTGAATTTAGTTATATACTAACATCACAAAACTGTATTTTAACTTTGTGACACTAACAAGTGATTGAAGCTTTTTCCATTTCATTACACCGTATTTGCAACCCTTTTTTCCTAAGGCAGACGCCAGAGCTCATAAAATTCTGAATACTATATGTAAAATTAAGAGTTACATATACAGTAGGTCTGTATACAAGTTTAAGTATCTGCTTGGGCATTCAGTCTCAAAGAGGGAAAAAAAACCTTAATGAATACAAAAAAGCACAAAACAAGGAGACACAGAATCAATGGAGAAACTGGAGAGTCAAAGATTAAGTCGGCTTGTTAACCAAGGGGATATATGTTAATCCTGAGTTGCCTTTTATTTGAATTCTGCTGAATTAATTGGAAATCTGGAAATAACATCAGAAACACATGATTGAGGCCATGTTGAATGTTTATTATGAGCGTTACTGGACCCGTAGTTCAGCTACTAATTAATTGTTATACAGTATTCATACTCCAGCTCTACTTGTCTGCTAAAATGGTCTCTGATTCAGACCACATCCCAGTAGACTCACAGCCAGAGCGATGACTCTCACTCTGCTGATAAAGATTATATTTATCACTGCAATGGATACCTCGTTAATTTCTCCAGGAATACCATCTGGGGACAACACTAGACTACAGTGCTACTTGAACATGGCTAACACATCATAAACTTCCTAATCAGCCCAATGTACACACCCCCACAAAAAAAGGAAAAACAAACTGTGGTCACGCTTCTCCCCTTGTTGAAATGACACGGTGAACTCACAAACCCACTTGAAGTCACAGACGAAAAGGTCAACCTGATTGAAGGGGAAAAGACCTGGCTCAGTTGTACGTGGCTGCAGTAACAAGAGTGTTCGCCAGCTTTCTGAACATGCTGAATTGTATTAGCCACCTTGTCAAGTTTGAGACACAGTCACTCCACCCACTGACCTGTTGTGTGAAATGTAATTATCCGCTGCAGTCTTTCTGCTGTGTTACAGGTAATTGATGCTTATTTCCTGAGGAAGGATTGAAATCTGTATTGATTGTCAACTTAAGTAGGCCAAGTTTATCACCTGGTTCTCTTCTTCCTCCATGAGGAATCAATACAAATTTCACCCAACAACCTCCTTCAGCCATCTCCAACGCTCTAAGAACTGAAGGTCCCAGTCAAGCTTATCTACTCCCCCATTCACAACACCTACAGCACAGTGGCACAACACAAAGCTCTGGTTTAGCTTCTTAACTCTCTGCTCATGAAATCTAATTACAGCCACACTCACTAATCTGGAATTAATTCACTTTAGATGAAGGTGATTGATAATGGCCCATGGAAAAGTCACCGAGGTCACCTGTCAACAGTCTGACTTCACAGTGAATAAAGCACTTGAACTTGATCGATCAGACCTATTCCAGAGCTAAGAAGGGGAACAGACTAAAGTATGCATGACACACATTTATATTTCTGTGGTTTCAAAACCAACTTGTGAAGCTTTCAACTTGCTTTAATACTCCTTGTACTGTCCGAGATACTGTGGAACGCATAGACCAGTGTTTCCCAACCAGTATGCCGTGAGAAATCATCAGGTGTACTGTGAAAAATGACATAATTTGACCTTATTGTTACTGTAAGTGAGCAGTGTATCAATACAACAACACACACACACACTGTCATTGTGTTTAACTAAACAGGCTCGGTTTTGCACTGAATAAGTAAATGAAGACTAGATTTGCATTATATTTCAATAAATATACTTTTTGTGACATTTTTCTTTGGTAGTGCCTTGTGATGTTTCTAATGTAAAATATGTGCCGTGGCTCAAAAAGGTTAAGGAAACACTGACATAGACCATTATCCACCACTGACAACAATCTAAGATAGACTCTTTGACTTATGAACACCATCATGAGTGGATCATATGCACCGAGTCAGAACCTGGAAGGAGGAAGCTGCTGAGCTGAAGCTGGGAATCCCTGCCTGTGTCCGAAATTGAGCTTTACAAAGTGGCTCCAGGGCGTCAGATTGTGAGACTAGAATAACTGGGTCTTCATCATTTAGCTCTGCAACATCAGTTCGACTTTGAAGTTGTAATTTCACCAAGATTAGTATTTTCTCATTTAACATTTTGTGCACCACTGGAAGGAAGTAACTGAAAATATAATAAAAATTAATTGATTTAAAAAAAAATTATAAAATAAAATAAATGAAAACAAATTCATAAAAAATTAATTTCACCATGATGCTCAGAGCATAAAAAAATAAATAGAGAACCTCCTGGAGAGAGAGAATAGGGTCACATCTCAAATTTTCCAACCAGAACAAACTAAAACCTATCAAACTGCAATCCAATCAAATTATTTATACAGGACCAAAGCACCTCTTTGATTACACACAGTAGTAAAACATAAAAACAACAACAACAAAAAATACCCAACAAAGAAAAGCAATTATAGAAGTTAAAAAGACAAAAGACAAAGACAGAGTTAGGCATTTCTCCTTGTGAGTTAAAAGCTAAAGAATAAAAATGTGCTTTACGACAATACTTAAAATGTTTCAAAGACCTCAAATGCAGAAAAAGAAAAGTTTCACTGTCAACACAAACTTGATCTTCGACTGTTGATTTCCTATTATTCTGTCAAGACCTGCCTGGATAAATGTGAATAGAACATTAGGGGACGCTGCTGTAATTGAATAGTGCCATCACAGAACCAATGTCCTCTTCACTCAAGATCAACTCAGGCATGAGAACAGAAAAAAAAAAAAATAAAAAAATCAAAGATAGAAAGAGGCGAAGCGTCACACTTCAGAATTAATGGACTCTAATGACTCCATTTAGACACTTCATTTTGGCTCAATGAATGAATGAAACACAAACTATTTTGGTAAGCGCTTCGAGAGAAGGAGACAAAGCCTAATTATGGCCAATAACACAGCGACGACTTCAGGACAGTTGAATTACTTTGAAGAGGGAAAACGACACTAAAGCAGAGGCCGCTTTGTATAGATATCACTCAACAGATCAGGAAAGACCATTTATTTTTAAGGTTCTGAACTCATATGTTAAAATCTATATTGACTGTTTATGGATGAATGAGCGTCTCAAGTGTCTAATTTAATATGAGGTTGAAAGGAATGATGTCAAGCTCACATTACTCCCAGCTCTTCAGTTTGACCTGACACGCTTGTATTTTTCATCTCTGAAACAAAGATGTACATTCGATCCCAGGTTCTCTATGTGTGAATGAGTCAGTATCGCTCACTGTCTGCTCTGCGATTGTTGTGTAGAGAAGAACAAAGCCAAGACTCAGGTACTGCCTGTAGAGAAGTCATGCATCTGCAAAATAACACTGACTACAGGGTGTTTCTGGAGATTCTTCAGGGGTCTCGTGTAACTTTGTAGAAAGTTAATGAGTTATAAAGAATGGACACAAAGACAACCTCTTACTCATGCTGAGCACCTCTGCAATCCCTTACAAGCTTTGATTTTTTTTTTTCAAAACTATGATGAATGTAGGTAGTTTCTCTTTTTGTGCCGTATTGATGAGTGTTGAGGTGATGATTTATGTAACCTCTTGTTCTATTATAATTATATTTTCTAATAACTTCGTCAGTGAGTTTAAAGGAGGCATATTTTGCTTTTTCAAAATTGGAATTATTCATTTTAACCCTTTGACGCATGAATTATGAGAACTTTAGGCAAGATTTGTGTTTTTATTTCTCTTGAGAAATGAAAATAGCAATGAGATTGAAATATTTTTAATGAACCTTTTTATGATGGAATCACAAAAATGTCCACTCAGCTGGACAAAATGCGTTTGAAGCAAAGAAATGTGTATTTAAAACACAATGTCAGAACACTATGAAATAAAAGATTTTTAATATGTTTTTTTGTCTAAGAAGAGACTGCTTCTTACAGTCTAATAACAACAAGCATTTGATTGACAGGTAAACATGTTAGTGCAGATCAGGTATTAAGAAGAGACCAGTTACAGTGATGATATGAACTGACTGATATGGAACTAAAACAACAAAACACATGAATATACATGAGAACAGCTGTAGAATAACTGACCACTGTAGTGACCAGTGTGCATCAAAGGGTGAAAATATTTCCCCGTCATTTACATGAACTATAATTCCTCATTAATTCAACTCCACCGGTCCATCTTCAAAGTAATGACACTAGAAAGGTACAGATCCTTTAAATGCAAATGAGCCACTTCAGGCCCTGCCCCCCTGTTCTGTCCCATTCAGCCAACAACTGAACATTTAAAGTAATTGACTCGAAGTTTGGACATCTTTTCAGTATCAACTACAAGTGCTGCTGATAGATAATTATATCGTACTCAAAAAAATATTAATCAGAAGTCATCAGACTCAAATGTCATGACATAACTAGTTACAGACATGAAAAACTAAGCAGGAATTAAAAATGGTTGTAGAAATCCACTTGATAGTTTACCAAGAATTAATGAAAAAATAGCTTTGCACCATATGGAGGGTTCAAATTATAGCTGTTAGGGTCTGAAAATTCACAACTAAATGAACCAAAAACTAATAAAATATGACCCCTTTAACACCAATATCAGTAAATCAACAGCCCATTAAGCAGAGAAGAAATATATGTTTGTACATTTTAGTATTTTAACAAGTACAGTGTCACAGTTTTCTACGTAGGTTCTCATTTTATGCAACTTTATCATTCCTTACAGATTAGTTTCAAGGTTAGACGTTTTCATTACCGTGTTGTCTAGTGCAGTCAATCAATCTGCTAATTAATCAATTAATGAATCGATACTTGTACAGTACCTTTGAGACAGATCAGTGCAGTTGAAGGTGCTTCAACAATGACTGTTGCCTCAATAATGGGACAAACACAACAAACAAAGAGAATAAGGTAAAACTGACTGAAAAGACAAATAAATACATACAAATCAGAAAAATAGAATAAAACATTACAAAAATGTTATCTTAAAATTATCAATTTAAAAAAAAAACAGTGAAGGATTTATTGTTGTTGAGAACATTCTTGTCTTTCCTAAGCTAAATAAACCCTTCAAAACCCTCATGGATCTGATGGAAAATTGGAAGACGTGTTTTTCTCAGCCATGAAAGTGTTACTTTTTAAAAAATATGTAGATCTCACAGGACTGCAACACTAAAAAAAACATTTGATGATTTTACCAAACAGATTAAACTAGATTACTACAACCAACAGTATCAGCTATAAATTAACATCCACATTAATTGGTTTTTATGTCAATACAGAAGCATTATCATATATAATTGAATAGTATTTTGTATAATGCATTATCAGGGATTATGTTTGTGTGCAGTGGATATTTTTACATTTCATACTTTAACATAGACCTAAACCTATTGTTGTAGTGGTTTCTAGGGATTGATCAAGAGTAGTTGTTTTTTATTTTGTTGTATTTTTTCCTTAACCAAGGAGGTAATGCTTTTGCCAGAGTTTGTCTGTCTCTTAGTTAGCAAGATAACTCAAATAGTTATGGACAGATCTTGATGAAATATACAGGGTAGGTTGGTAAAGGGGAGATCTGGAAATGATTACATTTTGGTGATGATCCAGAAGAGATCCTGGATTCTGGATCACTTTGAAATGTATACTCCATTTACCTCAATGTAAAATTTCAAAGTGATCCAGAATCCAGGTTGTTTTCCGAATCACCACCAACATTGACTCACTTGTTCCTTGTGACACTCCCAACACATTATGAAAATGTTATCAAAATCCATCAATAACTTTTTGAGTTATCTTGCTAACTAACAGACAGACAAACAAACCTCCTTGGGACCTCTCTGCCTTGGCAGAGGTTTGCACTCTCAGAGTGCTTTTCTAGTTTTTAATATTATCCTCTGAATTTTAGATTTTTGGAGTGAAAAACAGTTTACTTTATATGTACTGACAGGAGTTGTGGTTCAGAGGTTATTAAACATTTTAAGATCAGTAGATTCTTTTGGTTGCTGGTGGCTGTTTGAAAGTTAGTTACTGGGCTTTGGATGTATCACTACTTGTAGAGTATTTTCACAGGGCAGTTTATGGGTACTTTTGCTCAAGTGAAGGATGTGAGTACTTCTTCCATAACAGTGAGCAGAAATGCACCAGAGAGGCTCAAGCTCTGGAGTTCAGCATTAACACCGTATTTATTTGTTAGCCAAAGTGGAACCACTGCAGGCTTCCACCAACAGTACATCTACACAGTCCAATCTGTATGAGACATGGCTACCCTGGGACCCACGGGGGTTTGAATGATTGAGGAGCTCCCTGCTTTCACGTCCTTTTGTCAGTAATGAGGCGAGGGACTCGTCGAGCTGGCAGCCCACTCAGGGTGTGCTGGTGGGCAGCCGCCCTTTGATGGCTCCTGATGAGTGGGGAGCGTCCCGAGCCACTGGGGTGAAAGTTGGCAGGATGCTGGGTCTGTCCAGATGGGGTCTCATCTGGCCCTTCCCGTCCCCCCCCTCGCTACACATCTCCTCCCCTCACACAATGAGACAGAGCAGCAACTGACTTTCCATCTCAAATCAGACCAAATGAAGATGAGAGGTGTCTGGTACATCAAAAGTGTTCCTGATTGCCAGCCACATCTCAGACAGAGGGAGAGAGAGAGAGATCCATCACTGACATTTAGAGCTTGTCTGATGGCCAGAGATGGAAAGGTTAGATTTTAGATGTTTGAAGCTGAACTACACAGCAGGGGTGCAGCAGACATTGAAGGGAAAGCTGCATAAAACAGGTAAATAAGCTAAAAATTAAACAAATAAATAAATCCACAAAGTGAATGCATAAATAACTACAGAAAAGTTATTTGAGGGGGGGACCTAACTCTTTGAATATGCATAACTGTGCTCCTTGTGTGTTTCTTTTAAATCAACACTAAGTTTTTGAGCTTGAATACTGGGTGGGAAAAATAGATTTCATTTCACAGTTGACCAGCAGCAAGCATTTTCCCATTGTGTTGGAGAATAGTCTACCATTCCATGCACGATAACATCAGCAAACAAATGTTTATCAAATTGAGTTTTCATCACTGACAATGGTGGAGAAAGAGCCTCATCCTGTAGACACTATCATTTCAGCATAATTTGTTGGACAAAAAGCAATTACTGATATGGAAATCCTTTGAGCATTGCAGTAATTGAAATCCCATTTCACTGCTGCAGTGTTTCTTGCCATGCCTTACAGTTTTATAAATAAAGAGGTCGGAATGCTTTTCAACAACTACCTGGATATAGCAGAAGGAAAAATACCACATCTCCCACTGGTAATCTTGTATTCAGGGTCGCAAATTGTAAGTATGACCCTAAACAAAATGTGTTTTTAGCCACAGTCGGTCACTCATTACTTAAGAGATTAGCTACATTTCAAGGTAAAATATTCCTTAATTATAAATAACTGATGTCTACGCAAGACTTCCACCTATGATTAACACAAGGACATCTTTAATTGAAGAAAACAAACCTTAATGGCATGTTCCAGTTATGTCCTTCCCCACCCACTGTGTTTACAAATCAGGACTGCTCTCGTCCACTGGGAACTGCTCGCAGCAATGATTTCCGATGCATAGCAGATCCCTCCACCATCCCTTCTTTGAAAGCCCACACTAATTCCCCTTCCCTGTGCACACCGAGCTAAGCAGGGTTCCCAGTGGACCAGGTCAGTGCAGAGCTGGGTTACGGCTGAGCTGACTGGCCAAGCATGGGAGTCAATCGATGCAAATCACTGAGAAACCTCCAGCAGGAACAGGAGGGGAAACGTAAGAATAACTACAGTATTATTCCACCCAGTGCAGAGGGTCACGTGAACTCAGCTGATTAATCCCTCAATGACCGCATGTAACTATAAAGTACATTTTAACACAAAACCGTGTGTATTTCATCCAGGCAAAAATGGCCAAAGTAAAGAGCATGTCACCCTATGATAACATAACCTCATTATATGATTCACACAAGTAATGGTACAAGTGCACAGTGTTGCTTAACCAAGCTCACACAATTAACCTGCTGCCAAAGAATGAAAGCAATCAACTCCAGAAAATCAAAATGTATAATTAAAATGCAAATCCACAGGGCTCTTTGCTGCTCTAAATGGATTATTTGAAATTACCTGTCATAAAACGGTGGCATTAATATGGCATCCACTGCTAAAAGTTAGGAGAGTAAATAAATATTAGACTTTGAACTGTGGATTTCTGCAAGTGGTGTTTGTACACTGCATCCTCATATTTATGTGAGCGGAAGCTGAATCTGCTGTATTTAGAATCACTTATTTCCTCTACCTGAGAGAGACTTTTACACCTGGAAGTGAAAGTATATGCAAGCTGATTGTGGCAGAGCAAGTGAAGGCACATTTTAACACTGAATATCAAATAACGTGACTTATTGTGCATCCGAGTTAAAAACCAAACAAAAGGGGTGGACATGTGACTTCAGGCTTATGTCAAATGATAATTTAAGCATCACACATACAAACTAACCTCCAATCTGTTGACAGTTAAAAGAACAAAAAGCCCCCCCTAAAAAAAAAAAAAAATTTGAAAAACTAATTGACTATGCATAAGCCTAAACATTGATCATCCTGTGTTTTGTGTCGCCCCACATAATGAAAACTAAACAGCGCATTAAGTCAGTAGGCGACTTCTCAGCCATCTGCTAGTGTCGCTAGTGACTCTGTCGTAAGAAGAGCACTTTGGCAGACCTCATGTGTGTGTTGTCTCACTGTCTCATGGTGACGATGGGGGAGGGCTGTCGCTTGTCTCATCACTGTCACCTCCGAATTGAAATGAAGCGTGTCTGGCCTGTTATGGGGGAGTTAAAATACTGGGCCATTGCTCATTTTGCTTAGCAGATTACTGAAGGGGGGCGTTGGAAGGTATTATCAAGAATGATGAGCAGGAGTAGGAGGATCACTAAGATGTAAAGTGCTTCATCTTGTGCCTCAGTGAACAGTGAAGAGATGAGGACCAAACAGGTGGTAGGACCCTCAATCAGAGACTTTGCAGTCTGAGCATCCTGACTCAAAGCACTCGATTCAAACAGTGTGGACAAGCATGTATCTGCTGATTAGTTCCACTTATTCTGCCCATGCCGAACATGAAATACTGGATGAATATGATTGAAACTGCTCAAATGAATTAGTATATTACTTTGGTCAGCAGGTGTGTGTGTGTGTTCTCAAAGCTAGAGGACCCATGTCTATGATTTCTAGTGCTATTTGGAGAAATGAAATCTAATATCCATATACTGGTCAAGCAATTAAGCAAAAAATCTTCCATCATTGTGCATGGTTTGAATTTCACAGCTGTGTATCATTCTCATCCTTCTTTATTTGTGGTGTTTTCATGCAAATTTCAGTCTGGTACCAGTGCCAAGTGTTGTCCGAATGACATCAGAGTGTACATGATAGACCAGAGTAGCATATGATAATACAATATAACAATACAACAAATGTCAGCAGGCAAAGCTGTCTCTGTATGAGACTACTAAATAATAAATTCCCCATATTCCATATGAATAACATATGCACATGTGAGGGGCAGCATATGTTAGATGTTTTTGAGAAAAAGTCAGAATGCCAAGACAGATGATTTGGACATGTACAGAGGGCTGATAGTGAATATATTGGTAAAAGGACGGTGAGGCTGAAACTGTCAGGTCAGAGTTCTGGAGGAAAACCCAAGACCAGATTTATGGATGTAGTTAAAGAGGACAGGAAGATAGTCTGTGTGAGAGAAGAAGATGGGGTTAAATGGAGGAAGATGATTCTCTGTGGCCACTGAAGGGAACAGCCCGAAATGGCAAGAAGAATATGAATGAAATGTACAAATCATGTGTGAAAAGTGAAACTTGGGCAATTTATTCATAAAGATTCAACTCCAGCCATTGGTAGAAGCTATCAAAATGTATACTCTGGTAAGCAGCAATGTATATTTCCCCACCTCCTATTGAAAATTGGAACGAGAGCCAATGCCAAGACTGCGGTAACCTGACACGAGAAGAAAGTATCCTGTTATATTAGAATAATCTGATTACCATGAAAACAAATCATGCACTGAAGATGTAATGAGATGGCAGAAACAAGAAAGGGAGCCCCGGTTATGTTAGTATGGTTTGCATAACATCAGCCACGGTGCAGTGTTACATGAGAGAATTGTCTCCTGATGTCTTCTTAAAGAGTCCCATACAATAATCTTCTGCCCTCTTTAATTACCAACCTGTCAGGTACAGCGTAGCCTTAAGCATTTCTTATGCCAATCATTATTCCTGCATGAACCTTCTGACAATTTGAAGTGCCAGCAATAATTGCCAAGACAGCTCTTGATACGTAATGAATAAATATAACTACTGTATAAGTCAAAAAGTCTGTGAAAGTCGAAAGCTGACAGTGTGGAGCCCTATCACCAATGGCAACATTTCTTTCACCCCACCGACAACTGAGTCACACTAACAATTCAATATCCTTAAGCGAACTGAAATGAGTGAAAGGATGACTTATGTGTGTACGAGCATGGCACTTGTACCTCAGGGGAGTGATTTTGTATTAAATTGTGGGTTGTGATTGAAAATAATGCAGTGGCTACAGGACACAGCACTCTGGACAGATGTGTTTTTTTTTTTTTTTTTTCACCAAAGGCTACAAAAGCCCACGCCAAACCAAAAAGAGGGACGTTGTGTGCCTATTGTCTCACAATGTGACATATCTTACAGACTTTAAAGTCCAAACTCTATTACTGGTAGATGGTCGGTGCACATGCAGATAAACAGGGTGTGAAAATCTGTCTCCTACAGGCTCTCTAGTATGGATTAAACGTGTGGATGTTATCTCCGTGATGTCTAGACAGGTGGTGAGAAAAGCTCAGAGTTACACAGCCAGCCACCTCTCAGGCCTCCGTCTGGTTTTTGTACTTCTACAGCCAGAGGCACACACCGGAGGACAATGGACACTTAAGAGCCTGACAGTGACCTGCAGCGCCATGTGAGGACAGCAATGAAGTAAACACACAAACACACACCGCTACAAGTAAACAAACACCTCAAGGTCAGTGGCCTTATCTGTCTGACTGCAGAACTGTCCATCTGAGCTCAGGTGCGACACTGTCAACATGCGCTGCTGCTCATGTGCCATAGTTGTCTTTGCATGTCTGTATGTTTCGTCATTTGAATTCTCCCAACACTTCTCCCGGAAAAGATTTGCACTGCTTATGATGAAAGTTGTTTTGTTTTACTTTACATTTATAGTGATGTTCTCTGCTGCTGTTTTTCAGTTCTGACACAGAGTTAGCTGCCTGAACTGATTGCCTAAACGTAATGATTGAAACACTCAACATTTGGAAATTGCTTCCACGCTGACGCACTTTCACCATATGCATTTGCACTTATTTTCAGATTTGTGAGTCCATGCTGTTTCTTATTCTTGGTTGGAAATAAGCTTTAAACAGTGATAATGAAGGTCCTGTGGGACAGTTGGAACCTCCTTGGGATAATGTATGCAGGTGATCAGTCAGGCAGACTAAAGCAAAGGAGGAGGGGTAGCCAGTTTGTGCAGCTCATGGCTTCACATCCCACTGCTAGCCTGGCTTCCAGCTGAAGCCTTTGCCTGGCTCTACTGACATGAAAGTGCTTGCCGCTGGACTGACAGAGGGGATTATATTCCTCCACTGTGTTTATCATTAGTTATGGAGAGGTTAAAAACATTAAGTGCACTGCTGTGTAGCAAAATTAATTATCTTCACTTTTTCCAATGACTGATAATTCTCAGTAAAAATGCTGTAGTTTCAGCGTGTGATAATAAGTTCCATTAAGTGGTGGAGCTCAGACTGCAAATAAGTGAACATTCCACCAACCCTCACCTACAGTCATCATTAAATCATTGAAATCTATTATTACAGTCAGAAAGTTCTTCCATACACCTTTTTTTATTATTATTATGTCAATGGAACCACTTTAATACTATGAAGCTGCAAAAGAAGGGCATTGGAAATATTTTTTTAAATATAATAATAATGTACATATATATATATATATATATATATATATATATATATATATATATATATATATATATATATATAAAATCTGTGGACCAATAAGGGCATACTTTTGGTTTACATTAGCTAAAAGCAGTGTTTCATGAACTCATGTTGCTTTAGTTAGTATAGTATGGTTCTGCAACATTACACATCCAAAAAAAAAATAGGTCAGCTGGATGACCAAATGTGTACATCAATGTCTTTTTTTTCTCCCTGATGATGACACAAAATATTCCAGAATTGATCTGGTTCAAATTGTGACCACAAAGAGTCCCTACCTTAATAATCTGGAAATAAATCCTCCTATGATCTCACTCCAATACAAATCCACCTAATGAGTGGATGGATTTTTGAAAGATGGATGTGGAATGCCAATTCCAACCCCCATAAGGAGGTACCAACTAAGGGGATAAATGGAGAGTACAGAACAGTCTGTTTTTAACAACTACTCAATCATTTGAATCATTGGTTGATTCTTGATTTGCTCAAATTCCTCCACATCTGAACCAAACTCTAATAGGTCAAGGAACGTCACAGAACATTGTGTGATGCTTTAATTATGTCACACACTGGATCTTACACACTCATCTTTACACACTTTTTCTTAAGAACATTACAATGTGAAATAATGGGCCCTAGTATTTTTGCCGATAATTATTGTAAAACTGACCTTTGACCTTTTAACTGATCTTGTAACTACAGTACATCATAACTACATCATTGTATCAATCAGACATTTCTGTGTATAATTGGCAAAATTTGAATTGGAATTCGTGAGCCATGGCCAATAATATGGATCATAAGGTCACAATGGCATTGACCTTTGACCCTCAAAATTATAATGTGTTCACCCTTGTGAATATTTGAAGATTCGAAGAAATTCTGTCAAGCTGTTGCTGATCTATCACTTGGCAGGTGTGCTATCAAGGAGGCAAAACAGGAATTTATATTATATCAAGGTTTGTAAAAAGAGACAAACACAAGACCCTTAAACTTAACCAAGATGACACAAAGCACTCGAATGGCACGCAATGCATAAATATCAGAAATAAACAAGGAGCACTACAAAATACAATTATACAGATGTGACAATGATGTGCCTGTCACCTGAGTAACAGGGAACAAATGTAAACACTTTCATTGTCAGTAAGTGCCTGTTAATTATCTATCAAAAATAGCTTGATGGATAGTACTTTACCTGCCTCATAATGCTGTACATGAACAGCCGTTAAATTGAGTGAAGCCTGCAAGCTGTTTCTAGCAGACGACGACTCAAGTTGCACTCACACGACACAAGCTACTCACTGCCACACACTGCGCATCCATATCCCCCTGAGTGGGAGCTTATTACCATGACAGCCTTGGTGCCAAATATAACCTTTTAGAAATATTTCTGCAGATATTCACTAAATCCCTGAAATTGTGCACAATATCACTTCCTTTTTTGATCTGCAGTGTATAATAATAATAATAATAATAATAATAATAATAATAATAATAATAATAATAATAATAATAATAATAATAATAATAATAATAATAATAATAATAATAATAATAAATAATACCTCAAACTTATATAGCACTTTTTTTGGACACTCAAAGACACTTTACATAACAGACAATGCATTAAAATTAAATAAGTAAAAAAATAATACACCAATAAACATATAGTTGGACATTTTTCCAGTTTTAAAGTAGTTTTTCCAAGAACAATGGTTACGATACAAATACCCAAATGCATTAAAAGACCTGTGTAGAATGTGAAACATGAAAAGAGGAAACGATGTCTGCATTTTCAACACTCCTTACAGCCAATAATCCAACGTACTGGATGACTTAATGCCATAACCCTCCTGCAGTGGATCAGTGAAAGATCAAAGAAAAATCTGCGAGAATAGGAGTAACAGCAGCAGAAAGAGTCTCTCATCAGGACCGGGATCAGAATTATCTTCACTTGACAAGTGTATTCGCACTGGAAACCATCTCCTTATCATGGTTCATCACCTTTATCCCTCAAGAATATTAATTTGCAGTCAGCGCAGAGCAAAAACTTTGAAACAGTCTGTTGCTCTGAAATCATTTATGAAAAAAAAAAAAAAACACAAAACAAACAAGCTTTCCAGTGTTTAATGGGGACCAAATGTCACCGCTGAGATGGAAGGGTACAAGGATGAAAATATGTAACCACAGTAACAGCATCTGGGGTAAAAGCAATGAGGTGTCATTTGTTTCAGCGCACTGGTCACACAGATGACTTGTGGTGTTAAGTGGTTACCGAGGTAGGCAGGGCTGCGGTCACTCAAACTGATTGCAACCGTTTGATGCTTCGTGTAACACTTAGTGGAGGACATCTAACAGGAAGCTGCCCCCGAGAAAACAATTTCTGTTTGCGCTTTGGTGGAAATAACAGGGTGTGTTACTGTGTGAATACATATGTAGATATAATATTTTTATGTTGATGATGTGTTATAAGTCCAGATATTGGGATGTTAGGGGGTAATAAAATACAGTTACTTCATTACTGTCTTTAATGTGGTGTCTTTTATAAAAAAAATTTGCTTCTTCAAAAACCTTGGATTTCTCTCCTTACAGTTTCCAAACATGCTAGTTACTTCAGCTTTAATGTATTTGAAGTTAATGACAGATTTTTGTTTGTTGCTTGCATTTTGTAAACTAGAAGGGTTTAATACTCTTAGAACTACTACTGACTACTAATGATGTAGTCATTTTCTTTGCTGACATACATCTTGTTTTAAGACTACTGATGACTAATCTAAACCCTCCTACTCACATGGTTCAAATGATCTAGTTTTAAGTTAGGGAAAGTATCATTAATATTAATATTTTATTTTGTGTATATGTGTTTGTGTGACTGAGACTGTGGATCAATGTGCTTATGATGTACACTTGTACTGTGTGAGAGTGCAGATGCTTGAAAAGGGAGGGTTTTTAACTTTGTCTTACTGTAAATATATTGTGTTATTGTGACAGTTCCATGTGTTATTTATTATTTGTCCGTCTCTAAAGCTCTTCAGCCTCCCAGGTTGTCCTTTTTCACATGATGTAAATGTAACATATAGGCTAATGTTTTTATACTACAATCTTTTAATACACATATGAATAAATAAATTAAATGACGAGTTGTAATAAAACAATGTGAGAGGCTTTGAACTGAAACTATAGAAAGCTGAAATTCTATTATATGAGAAAAGAAGCAGACTCAGTACATGTAATTTTAAGTATTTATACCTCTGCTGGTGCAAACAAATCTGTGTATGTGATTACAGGCAATGCAATACTAAATGTGTCTTACAATATTTACAGAAAATATTAAATATAGATTAACATACATATATGGTCATTGGTAATGCATGGTACTGTATGCATCTATGCCACGCAATGTGGTGCATGATATGATGGATCGTGTGTCGGCTGAAGCAATGAGCAGTATCATTCTGAGAGCTATGGATGGGATCTAAATATATAAACAGGTGCTCATTTTTAGTTCAATCACACACACTGTTGCATGGAAACATGCTGCTCTGATGGACTTATCAGTGTTTGCTGATGAGGCCTCTGAGGTTCTTATCTGTCATCTGCAAACCGCACTTAAAGATAGTGTGTTAAGACAGATACAGGCCAATACTCTATGTCTATTCCACTTCTCAAAATAATTCTACCTCTGCCTCCAAAATGTATAGTCGAAGTGCTGCCAGAATAACTGCAACATAGCTAAGCTTTAAAAAGAAAGAGAACTGTCGGATAAAAGTATAAATAAATCATAACCTTTCCTTTGTACATTTTATATGAAATAAGTGACTATCAATCATGAACAAGAGAAGCACCACGATGCAACCCAAGTCTGAGCGACTGAAATATGTCGACCAAAGAATGATAGCAAGTCCTACTTTTGCACATGAAAGGAGCAGAAAAACCTCAGAAGATGATCAAGCAGTGTCCTGAAAAACTAAGGCAAACTACTACAGTTTCATAACAGGTAATTTATCTTTATACAAGGCTGTCAGATATTAAAACAGAAACAGGCTCCGATATTAAAGAGATACCACTATAATAATTTATATATATATATATATATATATATATATATATATATATATATATATATGGTTTCATCCTGTACACTAAATTAGTTGGCTTTAATTGTGATGGGGAAGAAAAAAAAATCTATGGAAATGCATAGAAAAACCATCAAATCAATTTTTTAAAATAATAATTAAAATGTAGAGCACTGTATGGCTTCAGTTTCTCATCAGAAAAGATTGTATGATGGAAAGCTAAAAGCAGGGATTATACAATAGTGTAAATATAGTGTTCACATTAAATGCTATTTTAAGATAATAAATGAAGCATAGCATCTAAATGAACTTGTTCAGACCTTTGTTCTACAAAGGAGTCTTATGATTCTATTGTCCTAATGATGACCTCAACTGGCCCAAACAGTTCAGGACCTTCTTTGTCCATTTCTGAACCGGACTGTCGTCGTCTTCTGTGAAGATGCTGATTTAAACTGAATCTCATGGCAAGATCATATACTGTAAGAAAAAAAAACCTCCAGATCTCTATGTATGAAATGAAAATTTGCAGAGAACACAAATGACTTACAACTATGCTATGCACAACAGAACACCTCATTAGAGAAAATGCAAAATTTTAAGACATTTTTTTTTTATATATACATATATTTTATTTATTTATTTTGATTGGATAGCAGCAACATGTCTCCAAAAATGTTGGGACAGGGCCAAAAAAAAGCTTGAAATTTAAGTAAGGTCAAGGAGGAATATTTTTGAATTAATTAAGGTATTTAGCAATTTGCCAATAACATGATAGGATTTAAAATGACCAACTTACTGAGGCAACTGGATGGCCAAACTGATGTTCCTCAACAAAAAATTGTAAAGACTTTGAATATCTCATTATCTACCGTTCATAATATAATCAAAAGATTCTGAGGGTCTGGAGAAAACCTCTGCATATGAGAAATGGCTAAAAATCAATATGGCATGCCTGCAATCTTCTGTCCCTCAGGCAGAACTGCATTAAAAACAGGCACAACTCTCTAATGGAGAACACTGTATGGGCTCAGGAACACCAACACAAATGCAGGTTAAAGTTCTGCCATGCAAAAAAAAAAAAACATAAACACCACCATCTTCTCTGGGCCGAAGCTGAACTGAAAAGTGCTGTGGTCAGATAAGTCATAACTTTAAATCCTTATTGGAAAACGTGGATGATGCGACTCCAAAGGAAAGGGTGCATGTGACCAGGGACATTAGTGCCATCAAGATGATGCTAAACTGCACACTGCATCTATTCAAAGCTTCAAAGTATCAGAGAACTGAACTAACTTCTCTACAGTCTTGACCTTTGGCCACAGAAAACATCAGGCAAATCAAGAAATATAGAAAATGACAAAGACAATCCAGGACAGTTGAGCTGCTTTGAAAATGAGACATATTTTCTATGTACTATTGGGAATAAAATATGGTTTTATAAAATCCCTGTATATTATACACAGTGGAGCAACTTTTTGGAACTACAATTATATATTTTTAGAAAAGGCTGTTAATGCAAATATTAAATCACAAAGCGTTTGCACTCAAACAGTTGTCATGATGTAGAAACCAATGGTAGCACTGCTGTATAGTATATATATATATATGTATATATATATATATATATATATATATATATATATATATATATATATATATATATATAAATGCAATAGCACAATTAAAAACTTTGACCAAACTGTAATACTTTTGCATTGGCAATCAGGTGTCTGATCTAATTAACTAAGAATGATCATTTTATTTGTGTCTCGCACCATGCTATTAGGCTCCATAAACCAAAATCTGTCATTTTAATGGGGGGATTTAGGTGCTAATTGTTATCGGGTTACTGATGTGACTCTAAGTTATGGGGGAGTAGAAATGAATGGATGTTTCTCTTTACAGGTTTAATTTAGCCCCCTAAAACTAGAAGGGTCATTAAGTCTGAGATCAGGGCAGCAATCATAAAGTCATGGGACACATTAAAGTGCAGAAAGCACCTTTATCAGATTCTCCTTCTCCGCCCTCCCTGCTTTCTGCTGCGCGCTCAATGCAGCATGAAGGGAAAACACTGCTTTATGTGAGCGGCAAGGGCAGCATCATGCATCCTTGCCTTCTATGGACCTTTTACGGCAACTTCCCCAATTAACTTTAATGGCCAATAATATCATTTTATGCTTTTCACTCTCTTCTCTTTATTCCAACTCCTCCATGAATCCATATTCGCTCGTCCACGCCCTCGGTCTGCCATCCTGCATATCTACCTCCTCCACCTCTATTCTTCTCCTCCTTTTCACCTCTCCAGACCTGCAGTGTCAATGGTTTAAACGGATTGCTCATCCAGCCAGTTAACCTTCTCATCCCATAAAAAGTATAATTGGTTTACTATAGAAAGGAGCCTTTTCCATGCTAGGGATAATCCCTCAGCTTGATTAATGCTTCTCTAATCAATTGGTGTCTGGGAGACCCGCCTCTTCAGTCACATCCTGTAAAGGGGAACAGCTGGCCTTTCTAAAGGTCAGGGAGAGGGGGGTCACCTGGGGTCAGAGGGGCTGATGGATCAACCAGGGGGTGTCAAACCACTTACACACATTAACAAAACTCCTGTGCTATTTTCATGGAATGAGTAAAACATGATATTTGTCTGAGTGTCACACAGTATATGTTTGCATTTCAGCTGCTCATTAAAAATCTGTATTATAGTTAAAACAAACAATACAGACTAAAACAACCAGTGACAAAATCATTTGGTTAACTAATATAAAAATACATTCTAAATCTAACTGGAAACAACAATGAAAACCGACGCCCAGAGTGAACTGACATTGAAGTGGAATTAAATCAGCTTTGGATTTGTTTCCCCTGCTAAATGTGCAATGCGCCTGCGTCTCCTAGCAAAGATGATGAAGAATGAAGATGATATAGTATTGGAGTGATTCCATTTCAAAAGTCACCATGGTTTTTTAATTTTGTTTTTACTGGCTGTTTTTACTGCCCTTTTGAACTTTTGTAGATCACCATTTTCCTCCACATATATTTAAAAATGAAAACTAAAACTTGTCAATTTGTTCAACTGAAATTATTGATGCGCTTGAAAACCTGACCAACACTAAACAATGAATGAAATGTACATGAAAAATGAAAAAAAAAACTATTCTGAAATAATTGTTAATTTTTAATACTCACAGACCTAAACAACAACCAGTCGCCAAAAGCATCTAATAATATAAACATTTTTTTGAGTAATCTCTCACTTGTTACCTTTTGCATGCACCTTCTGCAACATTGATTCCTTGATAAATCCATGTAATTTGACAAATGACAGTGGTTGTAGACACTTGTTTTTATTCGGTTAATGATGTATTTCTGTGAAAAAGTTACTTTTCTTTAGATTTAATAAAATAACTTTTTGAATTTACTTCACAAGAATTTTTTAAATGAAAAAAACAGAAGTTAACTACTATATATCATAGTAAATGATGATAAATCACCTTGGAGAAGTTAAATGTGGAGAAAAACTCTTGTAGCAGCAGTGACAAAAAATACTTCTTTATGGGTAAACAATCAAGGGCTAAACAGAAAGGTCTTCCATTTGAAACCAGGTCCGTCAAGGCCAAAGGTTAAGTTTAGGTGTAGCTGCGAGGGTGAAGGTTAAGGTCATAGGGTCATGGTTTGTAATAGGATCTCATCTATTCCAAGTGTGGATCTATTTTGTGTGTTTTTATCAAACAAACAGTCCCTTGTGAAATCACGCCCATGTGTCAAGTAAAATAAATCGACTCAAGCCATTCACACTGCACAAAAAAAATTACAAACAAAAGGATGGAGAAAATACTTCATTTGTACAAAGATGCACTGAAAAGCTTTGTGCAGTAACATCACGCAAAATGAGAAAAGATCCCTGGGTGTATTGCTCTTGTAATTTTCTCTTCAAACAGGACTGACTATCATTCTCACAGTCGGCACTGCTGAGGGGTTTGTGCTCTATTCAGAACAGATTTGAATAAGACTTGGAAATTGACACAGAGCCTGCTGCGATGTATGAATATCAATGTCACCTCTGACAGTGTAGAGTGGCGCACTGGGAAATATCAATTCATTATGAGTTTTGGATTGGGACAAACTATTTTACTTTGAACCCAAAACCACCCACCCACCCACTGGCTTTTCTCTATGGACCAAGCGTGGTGACAATGAAGTTATCCACACCAAACACTGTAATCAATAGACAATTTGACCACTGGCGGACACTTAAAGATGACCACGCTGAACAAGATGTCACCCCCGAGGACATCGAATAGTAAATAACGAATCGCTACATTAGTATAATGTCTGTTGTATACATTAGCATTCAGAGTGGACATCTAAATTACTTTGAATCCATAAGTGTCGCTTGTCACACACACATGATGTATGTCTTTGACTCTATAATTCCTCAGACATGTTCCTTTTGACTTTAAACGGGGAAAAAAAAGCTGACATCACTCACACCTTCCAAGCTTAGATAGACTGTTAGGTAAACCAAGAAATGAACGGTACATTAATCTTAGAGATTTCTTGATGCTAATAACCATAGACTCCTGATATAACAGCGGCAGTGATGAATTATCTCACCAATCACTTGCTACAGATATTTTGCTGGTCTCAGATTTCCACCTTGCGCTTATTCCCTGCCTTCCCATTTCAGCCTTTCAACTTTCCACAGGGTGTCACAGCTGATCGGCTGGTGATTTAGTTAAACTTGTAAACAACAGCAGCCATCTGTCTCCATCAAATTTAATAACAACTCAATGCTTATTCCCTTATTTATAAGAATTGGGAGTGCAGGCAGCAGGCGCTCTGTGTTGGCATAGGGGGAAATCGCAGCACAGTCCGTGTTAGTATGCACATACATGCCTCTCTCGCACACAGACTCACTGCGACAACACTGCAGTCAGAGATGGGGGAGATGGTGAAAGAGAGTGGGGGATGGATAAAGTGGGGAGGATATAGGAAAAGGCAAGGGAGATCTGTTTCTGAATACTCTCTACATCTTCTTGAGGTCAGCATCTTGGACTCGTCTATCCAGAGGGAGATGTGGAATGGTATAAAAAAAAAAAACACCTTGACACAAATACACAGTGAATCATTCATTAGAGCTCAGCAAAGTGTACACATTAAATATAACAATTGATTCGGAATGGATTTTCAGCAAAAGCAGCAAACTAGTAAGCAAGCCTCTTCATTGTGTTGTTTTATTATTAATACTCTTGAGCCAATGGGTTGTGGAATATGCATCGAGTGACCTGCCCTTCCCTCTTCTTATGCTAATCGTCATTGACATTTCCCGCACACAGCACACCCAGCTTGGCCCTTCTGCAGTGGACC
The DNA here is from genome assembly GCA_020466265.1 of Siphamia tubifer. NCBI lineage: Eukaryota > Metazoa > Chordata > Actinopteri > Kurtiformes > Apogonidae > Siphamia > Siphamia tubifer. The sequence goes on along the minus strand of CM035795.1, from coordinate 40,271,924 downwards.
AGAAAACCACTGAACATTAGCAACAATAAAATCCCTCAAACGGTGCAATAATCCACCCCGAGACATTACCATACCACGATTACAACTGTCCATATGCTGCAACGTTGAACCCGTTCCTTTGAAAAGATTTTGTCACGTTTAAGGTTTCACCATCAGGTATTGTTTGTATTTTAGAGGGCTACAGCATTCATCTTCTGCCCATTTGTCATTCCTGTCTAGTTTTCTCTAGTGCTCCATTCATCTATCCGTCCACTCATCGCTCCATCCATCAGTTCATATAGCTTTTGTTCCACATGTGAATCCATCTGTCATGACCTCCACTATGCCTGAACCTTTATATACAGACATCTCATTCCAACCATTCAAGAGGCTGAAATACACTGTTTTGAAGCAGAAACTGCTTATACAAATCCTACTACCGAAGCTCTTTTTTTTTTTGTAGACCATAATTTTCTCCAATATAACAATAACAAGTGGAAAGCAATTTATTCTCCATTACTTGCAAACATGTAATTTTTTTGTGTTATATCAGTAGTACACTTTGGCACAGTGAAATGAACCCTGTGAGCTTGAGTGAGGACTCGTTTATCCTAAACGAAAATAGAAATGAAACACTTTTGTTTTTGCTCCCATTTTTCATGAGCTGAACTCAAACACCTAAGACTTTTTCTGAGTACACAAGACACCTATTTCTCTAAAATACTATTCATAAATCTGTCTAAATCTGTGTTAGTGAGCACTTCTTCTTTGGCAAGGTAATCCATTCACCACACAGAGGCAGCATATCATGATTCTGATTAGACGGCCTTAGGCTAGCCACAATAAAAGTCCACTCTATAATGCGTATGGTTCAACAGATATTGCAACGTTTGAAGGAGCGTGCAATTGACATGCTGACTACAGGAATGTCCACTGGAGCTGTTGCCTGTGAATTGAATGTTCATTTCTCTACAATAAACCATCTCCAAAAGAATTTCAGAGAATTTGCCAGTCCATACAACTGGCTTCACAACTGCACCACACCAGTCCAGGACCTCCATATCCAGAATCTTTACCTCCAAGATCGTCTGAGACCAGCCACCCAGACAGCTGCTGGAACAGTTGGTTTGTATAACCAAAGGATTTCTGCATAGGATGGAACTTGACTGCAATTCATCATCAGAACGTACTTGAGTAGGCAAACGTTCACATTTGATATTGCCTGACACTTTGGAGAGGTGTTCTCTTCATGGATGAATCCCAGTTTTCATTGGCCTGGCCAGCCATCCATCTTCCTCAATGGGAAATCCATCTGGGCTTCAATCCAAATATGAAGGAGGGACTGAGAGGATCTGAGTAAAGACAGATGTGATATAATTATGTGACAAGTAGATCCCTAATGTCAACAAACCTCAGCAGGTTTCCATCTTGGCGTGTGGTGGGGATCGATTAGAAACTTTGGTGAATGATTACTGTCTCTTTTGTCAGAGAAAATTGAACATACAGGATGTAATCTGTAATCCAGCCCTCATTTTTGAATCAAGTAAACAACTGACAACAGTTGTAAAGAGATTTGTAAGACTTTGGCTCCTGACAAAAAGAATTTGCTCAGTTTAATGCATGACAAATCACTCGCCAAATGCATACTTCTGATTTGTCAATATAGAATAGATGGTGCATACTTTGCAGTGATTGGCCCAATTCCAGACTGTTTTCTCATTAAGAAAAACGGGTGGCTGGCCAGGCAAGGTTTTCACTGAGGGCAGATGGTAGGCAGCATGTAGGGTGTTGAGTGGGTGAACGGTTTGCTGATGTCAACTTTGTGAATCAAATGGTCCCTAGTGGCAGTGGGGTTATGGTGTGGGCATATGTTATGGACAATGAACACAGGTGCACTCTCGATGGCATTTTAAATATACAGAGATACCGTGATGAGATGCTGAGGCCTATGGTTGTGTCAGTCATCCATGACCATCGCCTCATGTTGCAGCATGATAATGCACAGCCCCAGGTTGCAATTCCTGGAAGCTGAAAACATCCCTGTTCTTGCTAGACCAGCAAAATCACCAAACATGCCACCCATTGAGCATTTTGGGATTCTCTCTCTCTCTCTCTCTCTCTCTCTCTCTCTCGCTCTCTCTCTTTTTCTGCCTACCTACCTATCTATACAACAGCTTGTTCCAGTTCCTGCCAATATCCAGCAACTTCACACGGCTATTGAAAAGTGGACCCATACTCCACAGGCCACAATCACCAACCTGATCACTCTATGTGAAGGATATATGTTGCACTGTGCAATGGAAATGTGGGTCACAACACATGCCCTAAAAAAAAAACCCAACAACAACACAACAACGATACAGTAAAACTACCCATTTTAGAGTAGCCTTTTATTTTGGCTAGCTTAAGGCACACCTGTTCAATAATCAATGCTGACTACTCAGCATCTTGATATACCACACCTGTGAGGTAAATGGATTATTTCTGCAAAGGAGAAGTGCTCAGCAACACAGCTTTAGATAGATTTTTGAACAATATTTGAGAGAAATAGGCCTTTTGTGTACATAGAAAAACTCTTAGATCTGGAGTTCAGTTCATGAAAAATAAGAGCAAAAATAAACGTGTTGCATTTATATTTTTGCACAATGTAGAATTACAGACACATGTCAATCACACTGTGTCTGCTATCAATCCACCTGCATCACCAGGAGGCATGTATCTTCTGCAATGAAGAAAAAAGCAGGGGAGGTAAGAAAGTGTGATTTTCTGGTTCAGAGAACCCACTCCCATCCGATCCACCCCCACTCCTATTTTCCCACTTTGCTGCTAACTCAGTCTTTTTCTGTAGTTAGAACTTTTAACAGGCTAAAATTGCTCTTTGTCTGAGACTAAAACATATGAGGAAGGAATGTGAATCAAGGTGTCAAGGCCATAAAGTGTTTTTAGCTTGTACAACTGTTACAGCCATTGTGTCTGTCTTGATCTTGTTTGTAAGAAACTATTATTTTGTGATCAAAACAAGGGGATCAATGGGTAGATGGAGATGGAATAACAACCAAACTAATTGGATTTCCTGGCTCCAATACAAGCCAATTAACCTTACACTGAGGCAATTAACAGTGAATGGAGTGGTTCAATATCACAAAAGTGAAGCCCCCAGAAGTTATTTGCAGAATAGTTTATCTCTATTGAAGTACATGTTGCCAATCCACTCAGCCTACCTTGTAACTGCCTCTGTACTAACCAGTAAATGTGACCCTGTGCCTTGTCATTTTTTAATGATGATTCATGCTGGGCTTTCTGCCCCTGCAGTTGGATACTCCTAACCTCTCTGCATGTTAATGATGACTTTTCTGTGACTGGGTGTCGTAGGTTCACCCAGGACAAAGAGTTGTGTAACGGTTTATACATGCCTCACTAGAGACCCTATGAAGACCTAGCCGTGATAAACACGATTAGAGAGACAAATGATATTAGGGCCAATCATCTTCCGCCCACTGTGGTCATTAAAACACCACACAACAACAATAGATCAGTCCTAATTGGATGCAGAATATGACCAGAAGACCACATTAGTCCTATCAATCACAGAGTCTGTCTTTAAGGAGAACATGAGCTGACCTAATGATTTACAAGACCCACAGGGCATTTTATTTGTATGTATCTAACATGTATGTGTGTGTATGAAGTGGTTTTAATGTTCAGTTGTAGTCACGTGAAATATCATATGTCATAACATCACGAATAGGATTCATTAAAGTACTTTTACGATTGTTCTGTGTCTAACTCCATCACAGAGGCTGAGATGGAGGAGATCATTGTCTGAATGTCCATTTGTGTGACAGAGAATCACACAACACAGGAATATCTGATGCTCTGAAGAGATCACTATTTTTTTTTTGTATATGTTTTATCACTTGAGGAAGGTCTGCCTAAAAAGTGTACTCTATACTTGTCATAGTTTGTCTCTTTTGTTCTTACTGTCTTTCCCATGGTGAACTGAAGCCTCTTAAACATACCAGTTCTCCAACAAAAAAAAAAGTGTAATTCTGCACCCTCTCTTGTTGTGTTACTGTTGTCTTTTAATACGTTATTTCAGCTTCAACAGACCGACAACTGATCAAGGCAGCAGTTTTACAAGGCAAAATCACTACCCCCAAGAGAGTCCAGTGGTTCTCAGTAGAATGATAAAAACTCTCAGTTTGACACGTTGGAAAATGAATGAGGTTTAACAGAATCTGACTGAAGGCTGGCTGGACTGAACATCATAGATTAGAGGCAGTAATATTGATTTTCTTAAACTAATTTCATGATGTAGTCATGCTCTCCATTAGTACTAAAGAACAATATTATGTCATCATCATGGTGTGCAGGATATGGCAAGATGAGCTGCTTCCCCTTATAAACAACAGAGGGATTTTTAGGGGGGGGGCGTTTACATGTTTGTCAATTTTTATGGAAATTACTAACACTGATGTGTTTCACCACAATTTGCTCATAAAAATATGTTTACAGTTAAAAAAAATGATTTTAGAGCTTAGTGCCACCTTAAATAAAAATAGGCCTGAGTATAATATTATCTTTGGCTGCTCACTACCACTAACATTTAGAATAATGTTAGTTTAATTCTATAAGATGATATAATATTCTCATAAGAGGTGTATTTTCATCAAAACTAGTGAGGGATATGCATTGGACATGTTATGCTAAAGTTGTCGTTTTTTAAAGGGGACATATCATGCACATTTTCTACAAGTGAACACAGTTTCCTCATGTCTCAGTGACTTGTCTGTCACATGCTTTAGTCAAAATACCACATTAATGAAGAGATACAGCAGCCTCTTCAACCTGAAGAAACGGACCTTTTCAAAATGCTCAGTTTTAGTGCCTCGTGCTTTCATGCAAATAAGCCACAGCTGACTCCGCCCCTCTCTCCCATGTGCTACTGATAAAGGAGGTGAGAGATAGAAGAGATAGAAGAGGAGAAAGAAATGGAAGCTGAAAAAGTTGAGGCAGAGAAAAAGAGACAGACTCAGATGAAATAAAATCAGCTGGAGAGAATGAAAGTGGACTGAGTGCCGAGTTTTACAGCCCTGATGCCTTCGGGCCCTGGTCCATTAACAGCCTCAGTGTGCATTCGGGTCTGGTTTGTCTAACCTGCACCAGCTAGACAGGGCATGACCCCATGGCCATGGTGCCACCCATAAACCAGCCCGTCCAATCAGGTGAGACAAACAGTAGACCCGGACGCTCAGTAACCAGGGCTCAGACCCCAACGCATTGAACATTAACTGAGGTTACTGAGCAGAGGTCGCTGTGACCAGTAGGTGTGGTTACCCGAGCTGGTGGGATGGGATGGGGTGGGGTATTCAAATGAATCTATGCATGTGACGTAGGATCCATAAAAATCTAAAATGGAGCATTTTCATCGCCCTCCAATAAGATATGGATCAGGACAAAAGGATTTTTTAAAACTAATTTAAAGGTCTCTTCACACACAGACAATTCAAATTTGTGTTGTAAATACATTAAAAAGTGCATTTCCCATGATATGTCCCCTTTAAGGAGGGATGAATAACAACAAAATCAAAGTAAAAAAGCAGAGTAACATCAGTATCTGCATTGGTCATTTTAAGTATCAGCATCAATCAAGAGTCCTTGCTTAAGCATTAATGCTCCTATACTTGAATGTACTGTCAAATCAAAGCAGTACTCCAAGCTAGACTTATGTTTAGGAATAACAATCTATTGGTGTTTGAAATGTTGGTCATTTTAACATGCAGCAGATTACATAATGTGTTTTGTGAGGAAATACAATAAAGAAACACATGCAACAAATTCTGCACCAGTGAGTGGCAGAAGGAAAATACAACCTATTTTATGTTATCATGAGGAGTAAATATTTCTCAAATCCACCATAAAATAAAATTAGACAAAATTGTGCAAGTTAGATTGCGGCTTAGAACACAGTAATGTAATAGAAGACACAAGTTATCATCAAACGATATCATAAACAGTCTCCTTCTCTACCTCATCTGATATACAATATTGATGAAAAACTCAATATAATGTCCAATATTATGAGGATGTTTGGACAAAACACATTTGGTATCTGTGTTGTCAACATGTACATCAGCTCTTCTTCCTATTGTCTTTGAAATTATCATGAAAATGCATTAAAAAAAAAAAAAAAGACATTCAAACTCTTCACAAAACACTCGAAACTATACAGCACAGAGCGTGCCAAAAGGATTCGAGTGTGCAGGTGCCTTTGGCAAATCCATCTGTAATCTCTTCCACAATGTGCTTCTCTCATTACGAACATATCGTTCACTGCAAAACCTCTGTTGATCAGCTCAGGATATACTCTGGTGATCTGCCTCCTGGTGCAATCAACATTTTTTTTTTTATCTTTAGTAAGCCATTAAAAAAAAAAAAGACTATTCCCACAATAAAGCAATCTAACTCTAGATGAAAATGAAGAATATTATGTGTTAATTTGTATTAATAACACTGCATAGCACATCATTTTCACCTCTTACTTTAGAACATAATGACCTAATTATGGATGAATTTAGTTACAGTATTTATAGTTTCCTCAGATCCTTTTACATAAGCTGCTAATCCATCTAACCTTGTCATCAGTTGTTACAATCCTAACACTCCCACAAGGTATGAGATGGTTGGGCACATCGCATCACATCAAATTACTATTGAATAAAAATTACACTTCCAGGTACTTTGGATCATAAAATGCAGGAACTGCCATTACCACAGGTGTGAATACATTTGCCTCAGTCCTGACATTCACCCAAACATCCTATCTAAGCTTGGACAACTTCAAAATAATGTCTGATCCTGATATTTTTTTAAAAACAGCAGTTTAAAAAGCATTCCTAAACAGCTGGTATTCTCTTTCAATGCCCTGTTCACCAATTGAATTACCCTATTTTAGAGAATGACAGGGAATACATTAGAGTGTAGGTTTCTCAGTTTATAGAATCACGTCAGCAACTGTAACTGGTTTTAATTCACTTTACCTTGCAGAGTTCATGTGATATGTTTTGTTGTTGAAGTTAATAATGACTGATGAAATGTCAAAAGTCCAAGGTCTGGTAGTCCAGTCTGATTTAGGTACTGTGGAATTAAACTAGAAAGGAGAAACTCCCAATGGAACAAATTAGGCCACATTAGTTTAGTCATTTTATTTTGAATATGTCAAGCACAGAAACATTTGATCTTTCAAAAGCCAATAATTTTATATTTATATTTATTTATTTATATAGAATAAATAAAAAATAAGATGGCAAGCAATATAGGGAGCAGGAAGAAGTTAAAATATATATATATATATAATCTCCCACCCCTATTGTACTAAACAATAATACAAATCGAAAAAAATATATACAAATCTATTCCAGTTGTGTTATCAAAATGTCTCAGAGACAAAATATCCTATAATATACATTACTATGTCTTTACACCTATACACTCATACTGTATACACCTGTACACATATCATATTAACACACATACTATCATTTTATAAATTATATGCTCTATATCTTTACATCCTACATTCTACATAATTATTAGAAATACCCCAGCATCACAGAAAATAGTTCAATGAGGATATGCGTCTTCATTTCTTCATCTAGATAGAACTCCCAACTACAAGGTAATTAATGGAAACACTTCATCTGTGAACATAAAAATACTGTCTACTTCTGGATATTGTAAAAATTTTGCACCAGTGTTTTTTGAAAATGATGCAAAAAACTGGAATTACTAGTCAGATAAAGGAAGCAAAAAGCCATTACACAGTACCTAAGTTCTCAATAGATAACTGGGGGAAAACAATCCATGTTCCCTCCATTTTGCTGCTTCAAACCTCAATGACTTTTTCCATGGTCTATTCCTGATCCTTCCACAGACAAACCAAGAAAATTAACAAACCATAACAACTGACCTGCTCAGTGAATATAATACCCACTGCCTGTTTCCACAGAGACTATCATCTGGTTGCAGGTCCAGAGCAATCACATCTGTCAAATGGAATTGACCAGTGGAGAAAATATGGGAATTCAATGGCAACGAATTGTGATGATGCTTCCTCTTCTCTGTCAAAAACCTGACAGTCAATTGGGCACAATCCAATAAAGGTTGACTCAAGGATGAAGTCGGCCTCACTGGTCCAAAGGTCAGGTAAAAAGTCAAAGTTCCAGGACAAAAGGATTAAAAACTCAATGTATGGGAAAACAAATTGCTATTGGATTATTGACTGAAAGACAAAAGTTTTGTACCGTGGAGATGGAGGATAGGCATCAAGTCATTTCAGCCCTGAGAAGAAAAAAAAATGGAAACAAGGCGGAGGTGCAAAATATCAGGATGAGAAGAAATTATAACTATTTACTCTAGCAGATACAGAATAAGAAATAATGCAATATAAATTGAAACCTTGCAACAAAATGTTATATCAATGGCCTACATCACATCTGTTAAAATAAGATAGTAGCCAATGTAATGAAAGGTACAATTACTGATGAAAATTAATGAATGACCCTTTCATTTTGCACATCGGTCTGATTCACATTTCTTAAGATACTCATTTGATGCCATCCTAACTTTACTGGGTATGGGTTAGACTAATAATTGTCTGCCTACAGCTTGAGTCATACTATGACACATTCACTTGTCATTAAATATTACGTTAATCTTTAAAAGGGCACGCAATGAAGAAAGAAATTAAAGAAAGGAATGGTTGGTTTTTTTCCTCAGGTTGCTGGGATGAGTCACTGTGTAACGGATATAGTCGCAGAAAAAATTATTAGACCATCAAAAGTAATCAAAAACAATGGTTATGCAATCAAGTACTAACTCCTGTGTGTGCCATGTGAAAAAGAAAACATGGAATGTCGAAAAGCACTGTTTTTGTCAGTATGATGCTATAGCAATTGATGTGATTTGTGACTAAAGTGATTTGGTTATTATTAAGAAAACATGGAAAATGGATAGAATTTAAACTCTTGCGACCTATTTATGTTGTTAACATTATATGTGTCCAAACAGATATACCTTTAGCTGTACTAGACATTAAAATGAACAAAAACATTTAAGAAAACGGAGGTGAGCTGATATTTTTTCCCCATGACTGTATGTGTGAAACAGTTAATTAACGTAAGGTAAAATATTCAAATCTCTTGATAGAAGAAAAGCCACAGACTGTTCATTTGTAAGTAAATAGCTAGGAAGTGATTAAATAGTTTGGCACTGTTCATTGTAATCATGGCCAAATGACATTTACTACCTTAAGAGAAATAATATATGCTAAAAATTAGTGTATCATAGGTTACACCAAGTCACAAAACCTCGAAATGAAGAGTGTGATGAGCAGATCTGTGAAAAAATAAAAATCAGGTGAGACGAAACATGCTATTTGGGATGTGTCCAGACTGAAAAGCCACTGAGTGTGGAATGGTTCTTGGTGCCAACAGAATGACTGATAGGACTGTTGAAATTGGATTGGAAGGGCCTGGAAATCTCAGCTGGACTGTCAACGTGTTGTCACCTTTTACACAGCTGACATGTCAAAACCTGACAGGAGTTCTGTCTTCCATGACCAACCGTGTCACGTTACACTCAGGAAACAACAATCAAACAGTGTAAGATATTTAGGGATAGAACCAATAAACCCATATGCACATGACATTTCATATTGTTTAAAAAAACAAAAACAAAACATTAACACCACTGGCATTCAGAGAGGGTGAACTCCACCAAGATAATATCAAGCCAAAAGATATATTCTACAAACTATGTGTCATTAAAGGGGACAAAAGGCACTTTTTAATGTCTTACAAATATGTGCTGGGTGAGTGTGAGGAGACCCTTAAATTATGAAAACACAAACATCCACTGTCCTTTTCTTCTGATCCATCTCTTACTGGAGGGAGATGAAAATAAGCCATTTTGGATTTTCGATGGATCCTACGTCACATGTATAGATTAATTTGAATACCCCACCCATCAGCTCATGTAACCCCACCTACTGGTCACAGTGACCTCTGCTCAGATCCACCATTATTCTCTAACGATACTCCTGGTGCGTCCAGGTCCACGGTTGCTCTGACCCGGGTCGATCAGACGGTTTGGTCTGTGGGTGGCGCCGCAGCCGTGGTGTCGTGGCTCATCTGGCCATCAGATAAACTGAACCCGAACACATACCGGAGCTGTTAATGAACCAGGACCTGAAGGAACCAGGGCTGATTTTATTTCATCTGTGTCTTTGTCTCTTTTTCAGGTTCCATTTCTTTCTCCTCTTTTAATTCTTTCTGTTCTTCCTCTCGGTAAAGTGCAGAAGAGAGGGGGCGGAGTCAGCTGTGGCTCATTTGCATAATAGCATGAAGCACTAAAACTGAGCGTTTTGAAAAAGGCCTGTTTCTCCAGGTTGAAGAGGCTGCTGGATCTTTTATATCAGTGTGGTATTTTAACCAAAGCATGTAACAGACAGGTCATTGAGACACCAAGGAACTGTGTTAACCTGTGGAAAATGGACATGATATGTCCCCTTTAAAAGAAAATTAAAAGACCATGTTAGGGTACACGCATATTTACATCTACTGACTGAACATAAATACAATTACAAGCTATTTTTCCCAAACATAACAGCAAGTTTTAAGCCTCATTTTTGGCCAATACTATAAAACGTAGATGTAAATTCTAGGCCATTGAACATTATTGCCAGGATTAGCTTGTGAAAGTAATATCGCTGTTTTGATCACATAACATTTTTATCACATCTGGACAATTTCATGTGCAGAAATTATTTTTACTCATTACATGGTGCAATATGCTACACAGAAAAAAGGTGGGATTGTTATGAAGAAAAACAAAAACTGACTTCAACCCTTAATGCCTGAATTTAGTAAATATAATAAAAAATTAATAAATGGATACAAGTCGATTAAGTGGAAACAACACATACAATAGATAGATTTTTAGATATGTTGCATATTTATGACAGCATAGGTTAAGGGATTCAACACCTTAATCTTTGGTCTATATCCTACTAACACACACAGTACAATTAAAATGAGAACAACTGTTGCAGAGGCTTGTAAAATAATATGCATTCATACAGTTTAAAAAGCATGAACAACTTAATTCAATAGCAGACAACTGTGAATACTGGGATCCCATGTCTGTTTAAGGTGGGTCACAGCTAAAAGTGGGTTTCTTAACTCGAGGAACCCCTGCAGTGAGCAGGAATGACCACTGATGACAACTTTATCAAATCCCTGCTGATTTATAACAATCATTGTTGCGACAGGACTGTAAAATCTTACTTAATGCACCTTTAAGGTACAACAGTGTTGTAAAAACACCTTAGGATGATGTTAAATCTTTTATGTGTATCATCCACCCTTATTTTTTTTCCTGTTACCTTCCCAAGTCTCACCTTCTGTATTTGAAGGGCACTTTCTGTGAGTTTATTAGAAAGTATCATCAAATGGTACTCGGCTCGTCCAACAACTCACAGGTTAGAACCTCTCTTTAAAATAATAGTTTGTCCTTCAAAAACTAATGCCAAAGGCAGAAATATAGTGTATTATAGTCCAGTGGCATAAAATGTTTTATTGCCCTTCATAAAACAAGACTTTCTTCTGTGGCTGTCTTTGGAACATCTATTTTTCTTTGGGATCTAATGGGGCTCGTTGGAATGCCTAATTGGCAGTCACTGTACTCACTGTCCTTTGAGCTGTGGTTGCTATAGGGGAGTTTTAGTGTTCAAACTGGCTTTGAATTCCTCAAAAAGTGAATTCAGCCTTCACTGCTGTGGCAGCAGAAATGGCAATAACCAGATGGGATGGTAATTGAATGGGAGACGTATAAATGGAGCTGGTGTCATAAGTCTACGATGCTAGGCCGCTACACTTTGAGTCCGCAGGAGTTGCTTCTTATTATTACCATAGAGCCAAAGCACCCACAAAGGCCTACCATGCTTCATTCAGCTTTTATTCCATATGGACCATCGAGCCTTTGTCTGCACGTCTGAGCACTTGATGTTCAGAGACAGAGGGACCTTTTATGTCCTTCCTTTGTATTTTCTACAAACTATGAAAAAAGGTAGACAGGACTGCACCCTGCCCGTCTGCTGTATTTTGTCTTTGGAGAAATTAGTTGAACAATTTGCTATCGGTTGTATCCACATGTATAAAAACTCTTTAAGGAAACCATCCTTTCAATTATTTAAACATAACTGCTGAGCAGATATTTTACACAACTTTATACAGCATGACTAAGTAATCATTAATGCACTCTCAAACACTGTCCTATGATTCCACTTGTGTCTATCCACAACAAAATAACAGTAATTGTAGGGGATTTATCTTACATAAATCCGCAGATGAAGTATATTATTTCTGTCACTCTCAGTCAAAACAATAGCATAGCAAAGAGTGTGGAATGATGGGAGTTTATCTGAAGTGACTTGGACAGAAACAATATTTATAGGTGTAAATATTTATTCGATATATATAAAATAATACAATTTGCTTTTAAGTAAAGTTAATATTTACATAATGCCACTACTAATGCAATGGAGGACGGTGTTAAAGTAAAACAAATATTTGAAACTGGAGCTGCAGAATTAATGTAACTGTCATTATTTATCAGCTTATGAAACCATGTAAAACGCTGCAGTTAAATTTAATTTAATTATTTCTGAATGTAACGACATAGTCTACATGTGTGCCCAATTTGTTTACATGCAAAATTCTATCTATCTCTCTCTCTCTCTCTCTCTAAATCTGGGAGAAAATGGACTAACTGTACTCCACTTCACATTGTCACAGCATGATGACAAAATATGCTCACTTATTATCAAAGGTTATTGTGCAAACACAAACACATTCAGCGATTAATGCTTTCTGCAAATAGCCTCAGATCATTCCTTTGCACTCACTTCACTGACCCCATTTCTGCACCTCCTGAGGAGTCTATTTCAGAGTCTATGAAACAAAAGACGAGACATTATAGATGGTGGTTCTGCAGATAGGATTAGGCTTTAAGTCTTCACAACTCCCTCTCCACCAAAGCTGCACACTTCAGTAATGTTAATACTGTTTATTTTTTCTCATCCATTGTTGCTTTACTTTTTCTTCCCTTCACCTTCCAGGGGTGAGGAGAGGTAGAACATAATTTTCTACTCTAACTGCATTGAAAATACACTGACAGGTGCATATTTACAGAGGGTCTGTTTAATATTGGCCCTGGATGAGATCCAGCTTTAATGTAGCATCTTTGCCTGAGGCAAGGCCAGGGGAAACCCATCCTGACACTGAACCCCCTCCCCTCTGTCTGCAATGAGCCTTTTTTTTCTATTTCATATGGGCTTTTATGGTGAAAAACTACCTCTCCCTCCCTTTCCTTTGCCCTTTTCACTGTCTCTCTTGTGAACTAACACTAGCACAGGACCACAGGGAAAGTAAACATTTAATCAAAATCTTTTTTTAATGCCAGTTTATGCCTGTGTTGTCGTTACACATGCGAAGGGAGGTATTGTCAAGCAATCAGTCAAACGTGACCTGCAAAACAATAAATCTAACAGAGAAAACACTTGTATTATTTTTCCAGTGTGTGGGAGTATAATAGGTTTGCCGTGTAAGGTCAAAATGAAAAGCGGTGACTGTTATCTGTTTATGTTTTTAGGATTTGCCAGCCACATTAATCAGCAATAAGTCACTCACTCACAGTACAGTTCAGTGTGCAAAGTTTTCAGTTAGTCCACAGAGCTGTCAAGCATGGAGAATTGAACGCAAGGCAGCTGACAAGCAATTAATATCAATTACTGGGGGAAAGTGTGTGAATGTGACTTCACCAGATGCAGTTTCCACGTCTATACGTTGGGAAACCGCACATACCGGCAAATGGAACCCATACATAATCGGGCACAATGCACTGTATTTCACACTCCACTAAAGCTACTTAAAATCAGGATTTAAGAGTCTCAAACCCATGAGTCCCAGCACAAAAAGCTATCACATGCTTGCTGCTGCTATTGCTCTCCTCATAATTGCACTAGTGGACTTCCCTTTTCGGTGCACATAGAATGGTGAGAGTGACTGGCTTTGTGTGCACCGTCTGATAACGGCAACAAAGGGAAGGAAGCAGCCGAGTGAACAAAGCATTATGTAATCAATATCGTTGGTCAGTCGTAACAGTAAGACGTGTTGATCTGTTGACTGAAGCACTGTTTACATAGATTTTCTTTTCTCACGCTGCACATGTCAAAGGGAAAAGTGAGCTAAGAGGAAAACAAGAAGTAACGCTATATTGCCAAGAAATGAGAAGTATAGACCCAAGAAAACCCCGAGTTGATTGAAGTCACCTTGGAAGGTACAGGGGCAGCGATCCATGTCAGAACACAGCGAGGTCAAGGCCAAGCTTGCTTATCTCTTTAAATTAAAACTGTCGTGCTGAACAATGGACGGATGATTTCAATTAAAGTCTGCAGTACAACATCTCAGGAGTCACTGAAGAACACTATCGCTTTATTGCCTTCAGATTATTCCTTGTTGTGACTAAACCCTCTGAGGTCCCTATGGGTCCAGATCCCTCTTGGAAAAAGCAAATGACAAGAAAAAGATAATTTTCCTCGGCTATTTATATGCATTTTTCATCATATGATGCTCAATTAAAACAGTAATAACTTTATCCACAGATTACAATAATAGGCAAATCGTACCTGTTAAATTATTTTATCTAAGGCAGGTAAAATAAAATAAGATCCAGATTTACATTCCGAGAACTGCAAGTGAACTTGTCAAAAATCATAAGTGCTGCCTGCCGTAATATATTCACAGCATGCTTCATGTTGACATTTTGTTATTATGTCTGATTAATATTGACCGTGACCATCTGACACAGAATATAAATACAGACAAATGTGTTGACAGAATCTCTTTTTTCATTTTGGCAGTAATGAGAAGGTTTGCAAACATTTGAAGAAAATTGAATTTGGGTTTCTCCGTTAAAAGACCCTGCGTTATGTAAATAATTACCAACAACTGCGTAGCCGTTTGATTCTTTGGAACAATGAACCCAGGATGTTTTGAATATGTTCTTGATGTAAAACACCTCGCTGGCGATTATGTTAACAGAATATTTCTACATGAGTTTATTTAAAAACATGAGTCATTTAAAACTGGATATCATTGAGGAATTTGGAAACAAATTGACTTAATAAAGTTGAGGTAAGAAAGGATTACAGATGGGTTTTTTTTGTGCAGGTAAGATTCACAAAGCTCTCACAAATGATGGAAATCAACAACTTGTAGTGCCAAGCAAAGAACTTGATGGCGTAGTTTTGTTATTTGTATGAATGTAAATTGAGCGAATATTCAGGAATCCAGTGAAAAACCAACCTCTTTCTATGCAAATAAGCCTTGTTACAAGAAATGTTTAATTTGCCACAGATCAGTTCAACCAATTACAACAAACAGTTTGGAACGTCTGCAGGAAGTGTGCAGCATCTGCAAAAAAAACTAAGATGTCAGTCTCTCTCACTCTCAAAATGTAAGGATTCAGCAAGTCTATTATTATTTAATAATAAAGACTCAAGACAAAACTTCAGACTTGGGAAGGTCAGATTGATCCAGGGTTTATATTGGACTTTCAGACCTAAAAATATAAATGTCCACATAAAACTGAAAGAGGTCAGTCTGCCTTATTTCAAATACTTCATAAACCTGGAATATGAGCTGTAGAACACACAGCAAACCCATCAGATCCTGACTAATCCAGTGTTCATAAAGCTAGTGTTGGTGTGTGATGTTGCCAGTGGTGAGTGGCAAGAACATCAGTACTAATATTTCTGCAAAATCTAGTCAACAGCATTATTTTAATCAATAGAACATATCTTAAATTTGTCCATTAACAGCTGCAGCCTGTTTTCAAGAACACCATATATTTGTTTTTTACAGATATAAAATACTTGACAAGGAAATGAAGTAAAATACAGGAAAGTTCTTTTGTGATCTTATGCACTTGTGTATTTCTAATCATTACACACACAATGACAGTTTTTGTTCTCTAAAGCGATCATTGTGGATCAGTGTCGACATGTGGAGCAATGCTTGAAAATACTAGAAACAGCTCTAAACAAGGGCAAATTGCATGCAGGTGCGTACATTTTTAGAAGTGTTTTTGCCGACATATCATAAATACTAAATATATTGTGAGTAGGTCCTTAAAATTAAGTGTGAATGCAGTACAATGTATGGTGCTATCAGTGGGCACAATCCATTTTGGGTGGATTTGACCCATGGTGTGCAAACATGCATACTAATGTATCTGTAATTATCACTGATGATATGTAAAAGCAAACATCTGAGGCAGATTGACCTTTGTTTGAAAAAGTGGCAGATGTCACTCAGTCCAACCATCAATAGCCTCCTGACCTTCACGAGATGTCTGTTATTGTTCCAAGACATCCCAGCAGCTGATCCTTCACTTCAATTTCATCTAAAATTCTCAAGAATCTTAACAGATGCACTATTTAAATTGACCAGTATTTCTAAACCTCTAAATAACTACGGTAACTTTCTTAAACTTTAAATCACTGTAATGGTGATGGGTTTGTTTTCGTCCCCATTAGTCCAGTGTGTTCGGAGACACCACTGGATTGTCAGCTGGCCTAATTAAAGCGATTTCATGGTTGCCACACTTTGGGGGATTTTAATCTGAAATGCTTCACTGTGCTTATGCAAACACTCAAAATTAAAAGCACATCCCTTAAAATTAGCTTCATTTGGTTTCTCTACCCCCAAGTTTGAAAACCTTGCCTTAGGTAAACTGATGTTCCTCCCTCTAGTGGAGCTGAACATTTGCATTTATTCTTCATAATCACATTTGGTTCGAACCTAATTGGCAGAAGCAAGGAGCCATAAACTGAGGGGCAACAAAAGCTACAACAAATATAACGAGATCAATAGTGGAAAGATTGGTCTAATGCTATCAGAAATATATTTCAGAAAAGAGGTAGATAGTCATACACTCAAACAAAAAGGATAAAATAGACACAAAGGGAATAAGCATGATTAAGTATCCCACCCTTATGCTTCATAGAATAATATACTACATGCCAAGAGGAGAAGCAGTTCCCATGAAGCATTGCACTTCAGGCTTCTTCCCTCCCATCGCAATTAGAGTGTAGCACATCAGTTAACCTGCATACATATTCATATCCGATCATGAGGCAGATCCATGACTCTGTGGAGCTCTGCAGTCTCTGCGCAGCCCAGAAGCCTGTTCCTCCACTGGGGAAGCAGGAGGACCGTCAGCCTACAGCCTCTGCACATACACAACACAAAGAAGAGGAGGGCTCAAGTGCTGGAGGCAAAGGCACATTTAAGATATCCCAGTTTTCTAATGGATGTCACCTCTGTCTCCCTGAGACACAGCCAAGGCCATTTTTAATGAAACTGGACTGCTTGTTCTGCTCCGCAAGCCCTTTGATATTGTCCACGGGAGCCTTATGTAATAGTTTGATGTTAATTGTCGCAAATAAATCTACTTTTCTCTCCTTCCTCTGTCCATGTTCTCACACCCGGGCGTGATCGGTGCCTTGGATTTCTGCCAGGAAGTAGAGACGCAGCGGTGTAATGAAAAAACATTGGTTCACACACACACACACACACACACACATATATACAGACACACACAAACACACTCCTGTTAATTATTTGTTTAATAAATATGCAATAACTATAGCTCCTGGGGCAATAACAGATCCATCTCAGTACTGCATGTCTACACAACAATCAAAATGAGTGAGAGGGCTTTTAGTGCATCTTCCTGTGCAGCAAATATACTTCCCCCTTAAGCGTCTGCAGTAGTTTTATTCTCCATCGACTGCATGTTCACATTTGTTACAGACTCGATGGGTTAGTTCAGTCAGTCTTTGTGAGTGCATCTCTACTGCATTGTTTTGTGGCCTGGCCTAATCCTGATTATCCATGTCCACACATACCACCAGAGACAAGACCCCTCCCTCCCTCCCTCCCTCCCTCCCTCCCTCCCTCCCTGTCTGTCTGCTCCACAAATAGCTTGGTTTTTAATCACCCAATTCTTTAATCACCCACTAAAGCTCAGATCAAGGGTTTTACAAGTGTGATTATGAAAGTTGGTGCGCAAAAGTATTCCACAGATGACAGAGATACAGTTTATGCCAGAGCCTATTATAGTTGTTGAAAAAGGCTTTTAAAAAGGGATTTTAATCTCATGTGGTGTCTGACACAGAAGCTTGGAACATATGTCCACTAGTTCTTAAGGAAGTGGTTTCTTTTCATGGATGACACTAGAGTTGAAACTGAATACAGTGCTCAAATATACTGTTTTAAGTAACTTCACACAAAAGGAATAAAATGAAATATAAAAACTACCGTCAACGGTCATAGCAAATAATCCTTTGTATATTTTAGAACAAAAGTAACACATCCTTATACATAAATAACAGAATAGGTCAGTTACAGATGACTACCTAAACAGACTGGAAGACATGACAGCAAGTAAGAAAGAAAGATCTAAAATGTCAAATAAATTATTTAATTAATTATTGGTTGTTTTGGCAGTCTTAAATGTGTTCTGTGACATGATTTCGCTCTTGATATTTAGAGTTTGAAACATCATTATTACATGCGACCCCTTTAAATAGTTAAAAATGCATTCATCTTCATCCTTATTTTATATCACTTTATAGTTTGACTGCATTGTTTGTTTCTGATGTTAACATCGTGACTTTATATAATTGAGGAGTTTTCATTTACATCAAACCTCCTCGCATGTCATCTGATTTACTTAATGCAGTCAATAGAACAGACTGACAGAAATATAATAATCATGTATTTTTAGTGGAGCAGATGTCTAAAGTGATTCTAAATGTGCTGCAGAGCTTCTGCTAGAGACATGTTCTCTAAACAGAATAACCACAATAAGCTCTGGAGGCCATGGAGACGACATACAGCAATGCAGCCTCGTCCAGTGGAAATCAGAGGTTAGATTCGGACACAAAAACAACTTGGTTCAGGCTAAAATAAGAATGTTACATGATGCCCCTCATTATGGTTGCAATGGTAAATGCACAGACACTGAAACAAGACACAAACACTATTCTCCTGTGCCCCATGGGTTTGTTTTCCAGCCCAAAAACAAAAACAAATACTGTACAACTCCCTTAAATAATCAAGCAGCGGTCAAGTTGGTGAGTCAGATGTCACCAAGTTTAAAACTGAATACAGAACTGAATTCAGATAGACCAGCATTTTATCCATTCTCTTTGTAAAATATATATTGCCAGTGGCCATGGCACAGAGTCCTGCATGTTTAATACAATGGACTGCTAGCATGCAAGAAGCTGCTTTCAGGCTAAACTTTTAAAAAATGGATCAGATCTAACCAATTATTCAGCATTATGAATTAAACTTTAAGCTAACAATGCCAGATGTCTTCCTACACCTTCTGCCATCATTGTTTAAGAAAAAGCAGAAACATTTACTGTTGAAAATCAAGGGGTTTAATTCTAATTACACTTACTTGAAATGGGTTTATAACCGTATATAGTACTACAGGCAAAGGTATGAAACACAGATGTACTATATCTGTGATGACTGGGTTCATTCGGGATTTTAATCTTTTTAGAAGTCAGGTTAAATGGAAACACTGCATATGATAAATCAGAAAACTATTGTACTTGTGGGATTTACAGATAATATAGTAACAAGAATATATCCATCTACCACCCAGGTGCTAAAAACAGCTCAATGACAGACATGGTTTCATCCAGACTTCTTTCCAATAACTTGGCAAACGCACGGCCCACATTTATTTCAAGGATGTGGAAGGTTTGAAGCACAGTGAACTCTCCTCACAGACAGTGAAGGCTCAGTTTTCCTCCTGCTCAGATGTTCATGAGGAGATGTTAAAGGTTGAACCTTTCAAATGTCAATACTGTGTGTGAATTCAGGTTCTCCCTTCACAGGTCACAGACTAATACACTGAACCTCAGTTCTGGGCATGTTTTATACACTCAATATAGACTGCAGGAGATAAGTTGTCTTGGAATCCTTGAATTGTATTCGCCCTCACAGTCCCCCACGTTCACATGGACACCCTGTAGGTTTGTATTTTCTACTGTCAGACACTGCCTAAGGTTACTGTTTGCCCCGTGTCTTAGAAGATCCTACACTACAAACATTCATGCAGCTCTGTCACAGTGTGATCGAAGAAAATATTTGGGATCTCACACACATTCTTCTCTCAGCTTATGTTTCTTTTTTTTTTTTTTTTTTTGGCAGTCCACCCCTCTACAATAACTCCCTATTTTTGTGAAGCTCAAACAACCTGAGACTGTGTGCCTGGAGCTGTAACTCATCTGGAGTCGAGCCAGAGAAAGAGAGAGCGACTGACAGAGGAGGAGACAAAAAGGCAAAGAGATGAAGACAGAGGGAGGCGACCAGAGATACACAGAGGCTGAGAGATGGATGGTTCCTACATTAACAAGTAAGTGAGGCTGGACTAACATGTTTCAGTCTTTGACCATCCTAGTTTTGCAGTGCCTCCTTGTGCGCAAACACAGACTGCCTAAAGAGTAAGAGTGACAGAGAGACATTCAGTCCATTTTCAATTAAGTAAAAAAAATAAATAATGTGGTGTGTTTCAGAGATGATAGTACGGCTGTTCTTGGGGATTTAGAAATGACAATGATGTGATTTGGTCTCAAAAATGGAATGGATGTTAAGAGTAAATAAATCTTATCTCATTATATTTTATATATAGCTATATAAGCTATATATTACTCTATGTTTTGTTGGTAATGTACAGCATTAAAAATTTAGGGCAGGGTTTTCAGACCAAAACATCATCTGAGGTAGAAATATGAGAATTAATTGCAATTTCCACGTTCAGGTTGTCAAATCAAAAGCAAATTGCAATTTTTCCTTTAACTACATTTGACTTAAACTGTGTATAGTTGCTATTAATGACTGTGTGATGACAAAGTATGCAATTTGATCCAGTATTAATAAAATAATTTTACAACTACTACAAGAAGTACACAGCAGTTAATATTTTCATGCAGGGTACACCTGTAGTGTTTCCATTAGTTACCTAAATTACACTGAACTATAATGAATCTAAAATCACTCCTCCAGTGCATGAATGAGACTCACTGTACAGTGGAAATCAGAAGCTGGACCCACAACTGACAAACTTACATTACTTGTTTATCATCTTTTCTTCAGTAGGGAAACACATAACTGAAACTCTGCAGGTTAATGCACATTAAACACTAACAATGAAAACTATTAGATTGAAACAGACGAAAGTAAACTCACTAACATAGCAATATGTGTTTGCAGAATTAATGCTACAAACCAACAGGTTAGAGCAACATTGATGCACAATGCCATCTGTAAATTGCTTTAATTAGACTGATAAATGAACCACTCGAAACTAATATTAGCTGAGTTACAATGTTGTGATGGTGCAGTTTTCTTTAGAGCCTTGATTTGTACAGTTCCTCTAAAAATGAGATCATATGCCAAATTATTAGTAATCATTCAAACCCTGCATGAAATATAGCATTTGTAACTGTTGACCAAGTGGCTTTTACAGAATTTTTTTTTTTTTAATTTTATGTTCTTGTTATTTTCTGTTCATTATTTTATGTGTTTTACTCTTTTAACCTCTCACTTATGTTGTAGGTCTTTTACTGCCTTTCTTAGCTTAAAACTTTTATGTTTTAACTCCAGTGTTTCTGCGGTTCCCCTCGGCCCAGCTGGTTGGGGGGCTCCTCGCCTTGGTGGGGAGCTCTCCCTGTCTGTCGGCGTCGGGGATCCGTGTGCCGGCGCCCCTAGTGGTCATGGCCCGGAGCCCCTCCCAGTGTGGAGGACCCCAGGGTAGACGTTTCCATGATGCTCAGTGCCAGGTCATGTCTCCTATAGTCGAAGCTGAGAGTGTGTAGGCGTGCGTGTGTGTGTGTATGAGTAGGTGTGATGATGTGCGTATGTGTGTTCTGTGAGGGAGGGATTGGTACTTGTTTTTAATGTTTTTAATGCTGTACAGCACTTTGTATTGCATTTTTTTTGTATGAAAAGTGCTATATAAATAAAGTTTGATTGATTGATACTGGTCACCTTTGGATGATTTTGGGGAAAATATTGTCTGTCTTCTGTCAGGAAAGCTGAAACCTTGTCTCTTATCTGAGTTAAAACAAAAGACAGTTGTGGATTTCAACAAAGATATGAATAACATTAAGATGGGATGATGGCAAAGACAAGTTTACAGAACCCGCAGATATTTTCTTCACTCACACTGTGACAAAGACATGCATGAAGGTCAGCAAAGTAACAACTTCTGGGGCTAAGGGCAAACTAAACCCAGGGCAGTATTGGTCAGTTTCTGACAAAGGAAAACACAAAACCATGGGGTGTCTTTAAGGAGTAGGAGGAAAGTCAGGACAAACATGATTCTGCAGAAAAAGTGACTACTTTGTTATGAACAGTTTGGCTCCAGTGCAGAGTCAAATAAAGTCCATACAACCAGCGTGTGGATTCCACAGTGACAACAGCTTCTTTAAAATTATGTTCACAGTCAGTAGGATCATGATAAATCAAACCAATTTGTGTCACAGAGCTTGTATAATACACTTTTCCTACTCAAAGGTCACCAATAGGTTTAGACTCATCCATTGACCTTCCAGCATCAGCACAGGTCTGTGTGTCGCTTACATTAATGGAACAGATATCCACTAATATTTTCTTATATTGAAAAACGTTTGCAAAACTAAATACAAACTACATATTATATCTATATTCAGAACTGATCCTATGGATGAAAGTAGCTATATATAGTGACTCATATCATTTTCATTAATTAACACTGAAAAATATATTTAAATATATATAAAAAATATTTTTGAGGTAAGAAGCTGCAATTTACTCTGCATTGTTCTATTACTTTCTTTTGTCTCCACAATGAGTTATAAAGTCTACCCATTCTACAACTGGTTGAACTTGAGGGGATAACCCTGAACAAGGCTGACATACAGATGAGCAACCATTCACTCTCACTTCTACAATTGTGGGTTGACCAATTAACATGTTAAGGATATTCAATTTAAGTTCTTTGGATGTACGATTTTAAATAAATCTTCCCATTTTGAACCTAAGAGGAAGAAGATGAACTTTCCACAGTAGAAGATCATTCTAATTTTGACTGAACACAGATTTTTGTCATGCTAATCTGAGCTCTCTTGGCTCCCCATTATATTACCTTTTGAGTAATTCCCCTCTAGAACATAACATTTTGCAAAACATTCCCTTTTGATGTTTCGATCTGACTAATATAATTAAATGAATATTACTGGAAATCAAGTTTTGCGGATGATGAGACAAAAATGGCGTATCCTTCTCAAAATTAGCAATGAACAATTTCAATTAAGCTAAAGCAATTATATCATTCATTTGACTGACAGCCCCTCATTAAACAGCACTTAGAAGCAACAGTCTCTTCCTTACGGGAAGGATCTTTCTCTTTCCTTCAACACACAGCAGTTCTTTTTCAATTCCAGTAAGTGATCACAGCATGGAGTCATTCGCTGACACCAGGAAGGCACAGAGCCACTCTAATTGACAAACGGCACGACAACCTTTTACCTCTGCATGTTATTATGCCATTGAACATGCACCACATTCACTTAGCCTAATGAGACAAAGACAAATTATTGCAGATCTTCAGTATTTCCTTTTGTAGATATTCAAAAAATGTTTTCCTTCGTGCCTCGTCTTTGGTCTTGTAGCATTAGCTTATCCTGCTCACTGCACCCAACATTGTCTGCATAAGAAAACTGGATTTACAGCATCAAAAAGATTACCTCCTTAGCACTGTGTAAAAGCACAAAAACAAAGCAACCACACTGCTTCCCAGTGTGTAGAGATAATAGTATTCTCTACTGTGTTGCAGTCATACATGTGTGGGTTAGCTACCTGCAGTCGAAAACCAGTGTATGCTCAATGAAAGCTCTGAACAATCGTTTGCTTTGTGTCTTAATTTCTCTGTTCTGGATTATGCCTGGGTATTAAGCAGAGGCAGATCTTTTACATAAAACAACATTTCTGTTTCTTCAGGGTGGTGCTGTAATATTGTGATAGACGCCTGTGTACATAGTAGCTTGTCTGTCTCTCAAACCCCTGGACGAAACCCTCTGAGGTGACAAGAATGATCAGCTGCTGCTTTCTTCCTGCAGCCACTCATAAATCAAATAATTACATTGCGGTTCTAGAGGGAAGAGAAAAGTTTTCCCATTAAAAGCACCCATTAACCCACTTCCAAAATGTGCAAAAGGCTAACTTGAGGGAAAGACAGTTTTTTTCCTTACCTCAATGCCAAATGAAATACAATACATATCACTGAAATATGTGTAGCAAGACAACCTGCACATAAAGTGCAGCAAATGATCATTTTCTCATCAATATTTTATCATGTACATCAATTAACCTTGAACTGTCTGCAAATAGCAGACAAACACTCCCTGGCGACTGTGTCAGAGAAAGCTCTGTCAGGTCCAAGCACACACTGCACTACTATGATTGACAGTATTTTAAGAGCTGCTCTTGAGCAAGAGAATACTGCAGAAAAGCCAAGCATTACTCATTTCAGAGATAACTGCAGTCTGTAAACAACCTCTCAGTGTAACACCCTTTTACCAAAACAGTGATTTTGAGTCAGGATTAAGGGTCTGTTCTACATTAATTATGATTAGTGTTCACCGGCAGCGTTTATTTGCTTTTTACTATAATATATGTTCTGCTAATGCTTGAGTTTTTTTCCACATAAGTCTACTTTTACATTTCTCAACATCATAAAATTTATTTCTTCCTAATCACACTCTTTATTCCATGAGCAAAAAGCATGTCTATTTAAGAATGGCTGTATAGCTCCATATCAAATGTTGGCTTTAGAACAAATGATGATAGTTTCTCAAAGTCAGATGTGAAACAATTTGTCTTATTGTCAAGGGCAGATACATTAGTCAACTGTCATGGCATATCTAAACTTAGCCTTTATGGTATTAGGATGTTAAAAAAAAATTATTAGTCATGGAAACACTTGTTAGACACATGTTTTTTTCAATTTCTTGCTCATTTTATTGCCTGGTAAAACTAAAGATATTCTTTGGACAAATATAATGATAACAACAAATAATACCTCATAATAGATTCTTCCTACTCCTTCTCACTCAGTTTTGAGGCTTAAGGCATTGCAGATTTATGCTACCATGTTCATATGTTTTCATCCTTTTGATTACCATTTATTTGCATTTCTGTTTTCACATTGTCATTTATATGATCTAAATTTTTAAAAAAGGCAACTTTCCATGTTTTCTTGACAATAACCAAACTTATTTATTTTTTCATAATCAATATCTATGACATTGTACTGACAAAAATAGTTCTTTTAGGCATTCCATGTCTTCTTTTCTGCCTGTTTTAGTCACACACTACACACAGGAGTTAGTACTTGATTGTATAACTATTGTTTTTGATTATTTTTGATAGTCTAATAATTTTTTCCACAACTGTAAATAGGACAGATAGATAAAAATACTTCACCAAGAGCAACTCCCAGAATATAGTATGTTAACAAATTCCCCCAAATTTCATCTAAACAATTTTGATGAACATGAGGAGAAAATGGTGTAGTAATGGTTCACACAGGCTCCTGTTGGTTAATATATATTTATACCAATGCCAAGAGCATACATTGATCATCCATAACATTATCACCAATGGTAGGCAAAGTAGTGTTCATTTTTAATGTCATTACAATGAGACCTATCAGTGTGTGGGATATACAAGGCAGCAAGTAAACATTTTAGAAAAAGGAAAATGGGTAGTAGTACAGATCTGAGCCATTTTGCTACTTTGAGCCATCCCTAAATGTTGTTGGACATTCCTATTGTAAGGTGGTTAGTATCTACCAAAACAACATCAGCTGTATCACAACCAATCGAGAGCAGAATATTATTACCACCTCACTAATATTGAGTAAGACCCATTTTTTCACCAAAAACAGCTCTGACCTATGGCCTGTGGTATCTGGTCCAAGACGTGGGTCAGATTTATTTGTCCCACAGATGCTCAAGTGGCAGGGAGATTGGGGATGATCTTCCTTAGTCCATTTCTGGCCTGTACTAACCTGGGGAACCGATAAAGGGGGGGGGGGGGGGGGGGGTAAACATGACAAATTCAGGAAGCCCAGAATTTGGGGGGGGGGCATAGAGCAGTAGAGGGGACCCAGTGGATGCAGGTTAGAAGTCATGTGTAAGAGACTACTACTACTACTGAGTAAGAGAGGCACAGAAATCAGGAGTTGGACGTTGAAAGCATGATAAGCCGCAGTCTTGTTTCACAATATCACAAGTGACAGTGCTTCTGGACCCACACACAAACACAACACTTATCCTACCTGACCCCCCCCACACTCCCACCCCAACAGGTTGAGAAGATAGTACATTTCACATTTCACAGTACACTTCATGGACCCATCACTGGTAGCAGTGCCTGCAGTGCTAACCCCTGCAGACCTTGTCAAAGTCACTCAGTTCCTTATGTTACTCATTTTTCTGCTTTCAAACACATGAGGTTTTAAGGACTAAATGTTCACTTGCTGCCTGATATATCCAACCCAGTGAAAGATGTCACTGTAATGATATAATCAATATTATTACCACTTCTCCTGTCAGTGGTCAGAATGTTATGGCTGATCGGTGCATCTCTACTAGTGTCACAAGTAGTTATACTTGCAGAAACTAATCTGTATTGCAATGTTAACTACATTTTGGAGTGGTACCAAAGGTGAAGGGGAGAAAAAACCGACAGAACCCTGCAGCCCCCACAGTATAAACTGCTGTTAGCAGTATGACCAGAACAAAAATGTTTTGTGTTTTTGAGGAAATCTGATATTAACATAGCAATTCCTAGTATCTTATTCTCTCTCTCTCTCTCTCTCTCTCTCTCCTCTCTCTCTCTCCTCTCTCTCCTCTCTCTCTCTCCTCTCTCTCTCTCTCTCTCTCTCTCTCTCTCTCTCTCTCTCTCTCCTCTCTCTCTCTCTCCTCTCTCTCTCTCTCTCTCTCTCTCTCTCTCTCTCTCTCTCTCTCTCTCTCTCAACTGTACGCACATGTAGGAACAATATGTGATTATATTTATTGTTGTTATAGTTGTATTGTATTCATGATATACATAAACTATTTTAACTGCAATCTACACTCACACCCATGGACACTGCAGGCCACCTTGTTGGCTATAAAAATATGTTGTTGATAATTTTTTGACACTCTCAACACCATTAACCCGAGACAATGCAGTCCTCTACAGTAACAGGGCTGTCATGGTTTTTGCCATGAGCAAGGACATACAGAATATCATTTCAACACCAACTCTATAAAGTCAGATGAAATAGGATAATGTCATAATTTGTGATTTACCTGCAAAGACTCGACTAAGTGGTCACCAGGGGGTAGCCCTTATGTAACGTTTCTTCAAGCTAGTTTTGGTGCATATTGAAATAACTTCATATTTAACAGTAATATGTAAAATCCTGAAGCCAATGGAGTCAAGGTATTTCATCTTTCATCCTCCACATCTGAAAGACATTCCTTAGGAAAGCCATAGGGTATGAGACTCATGATGTGGTCGTTTGTAGGTCTACCTCTTCAATTTCAAAGGTAAATATCACACTGGGACAAAGCTCTCGTCACCCTGCCCTCCCATCACAGGATTGTCAAGGATGACGGAGGGAATACTTTGGTCCTGTCCGACATGAGGCGGGGGCTGAACAGACGGGTGTCTCTGATCACATCACACTGCTGATTACTGAGGAAAGTAGAGGGATAAGAGCAAAGCAAGGCCTCCCATTGATCACACAAATGCATTAAGAGCAAGCAGGGACAGTAAAGTGCCTTTATCTGCAGCTACATACAACACAGCACAGCCTCATTTGTCACAGTCTGTGCCTGAGGGCTGCACCTCAGGTAGCCACTATCATATTGTGTTACCTCAAATCTTACAGTCATTCATCAGTTATGTCTTCATGTTAGTGTTATTTCTTTCAAATGTATTTTTTAGTAACCTAAACATTTGTTTTAGGTGTGATCAGGACTTTTTTATTATGGATTTCTGTGTGTGCATGTGTGTGTGTGTGTTTCTTGGCAAAAAAAACAACAAAAATGCAAAGCTTTAGTATTGATATGTAGTGTGACAGGCTTTAGGACTTCTTCAGATGTTTTTCAAGGTGTCTGATCACCTTTAAGACCTAAAATTCTTGGCCATGTTCAATCCAATTCATGTTACATTTACATTTCTTCACAAGTAATGTTTCTGCTACTAATGTCCATTCCTGACCAAACAAATGATTGTAAATGGATTGACTTATTCTCATATCTTTTACACTGAAATGTGAAACACTAATTTGACAAATTATTTCCAAAGCAAGTATAGCAACATAAGGCTTTAAGTCAAATGTAAGAGTTTAAGACCTCTTAAGGATCTGCAGAAACCCTGTTTATATTCTTGGAAACGGTGTCAAGAATGTGAGTATGACGAACTTCAGCCACAGCATCTAAAATTACAAACATTTTTGGATGCTATAATGTGGCAGCCGAAGAGAATACAGCCCACTTGTCTGATTAAAATGAGTACAAGTTGTCTGGGGCTCTAGTTTCTGTGAGTCAGCGAAGGTCTGGAGAAAGGAGGGTTGTATTTTACCCGAGAAGAAATGAACAGAAGAGCAACTAAGGGAAGTGATATTTCTTAAAGCCTTGAACCCTTTCCAATAACGTTGAATTCATGTGACCCTTTTCTTAGTCGGGCATAGTTTGCTGAATGCTCCCATGGGATTAAGCACAAAATCATTAAAATGGGAGGGCTGGCAGACAGACTGGACACATCAGAATGAGAGCCAAATGTTATAGCACCTTATGGAGTGTGAAAGGTTAACTGGGGAAGGAGCGCAGAGAGGAATGCACAGCCAGAAAACCCAGTGAAACATATTCAGGGCTTATATTTAACTTGTATTTGTAAATATAGTTAAAATCATTGCATTACACAGTCTAACAGAAACTTGATCTTTGATTCCAACAACTATATTAATCTAAGTAGGAATTCCTGACTTCTTTACGGACGGAGGCTTAAGAGAAGAGCAATTCTCTTTGAAACTGCAGTAATAGACCCATAAACCTTCCACCTTTCACTTCCACCTGCGTCTTTCAAAAGACAACAGGAAGTGCCCGGCTGTCAGCTCGGCGTTTTCCTTGTACTAAAGTCAGGGAGCAGGTCCAGATGGTGGACCCCATTAGCTGGAGCAGTGAGCCACCCTGGCAATGCAAATACTGGTGTCACATGCCCAATAATTGATATGGATGATTACAAGCTCCCTCTCTCTCACTCACTGTAGAAAACCAGGAACACTCCTCTAATTGGCACTGAAGGATGCAAACTGGCCACAGGTCATGTTCTTTCTCCACTTGTAAATCTAGTTTTCCCTTAAAGCTACCTAAGCTCCAAAGGCTGCTCTTCAGTTTTGGAAACAGAGGTTAATACCAGGATATGGATTCTGAACTGTTGACAGCATCGCCAGCTATTTAAATAACCCCAAATCCTATCAAAATAATAAGTCGCACTTTTTTTTTTTACTGGAGACATTTTAAATATTATTTTCATATTACCCTGAGGGGAAACAAGGGACAGTGTTTTTGGTTTGGTTTGTTGGTATGTCTGTTAAAACTCTAGGAGCAATTATTGGGATTCTATTTGCTGAATTCATATCAAATTGGATTTATAAATCACCAGTGACCCAGAATAGATCTGGTTACATTTTGGGAAGAGTAGCTCAAACTGTAATTTTTTTTTAGGAATTTTGGAAATCTTTTTTTCCCCCATATTCACATATAAAAACATCATAATTTCAAATCCATGCAGCAGGAAAACTACTGAGGGAATTCATATCAAATTGGGATTATATATTGCCCAAATGCCCACAGGACCCGAAATAGATGTCATTACATTTTGGGGAATGTACGTCAAAAATGTCTAAAATCTTCTTTTCCCTCATTTACTTCTAATGGGTGACATTTCAAAGGTCTAAAAACATACATTTTATTTCAATTTCCTTAAAAATCTGTAAATATATATAGTGTTATAGTTATAGTTATAGTTATGTAAGATTCCCATGCTACTCAGATGGTTGTGTGAGCGTAGTGTATTGCAGCAAGATGACGAAAATCAGGTTCATCTGTGCAGTACGCTATGATGGATCTATTACAATATCACTTCACATACTTAACAAATGAAAAAAGCACATCAAGGACAAAGCTTGCGATAAAATGCATTTTATATGCCCATATACATCGACAGATAAATCTGTATTATAATATTTGAATTTAAAGGTCATTATATGAACATTATGCATCAATTCTTCATTTCATGCTTTTAATCAATAATCAATAGCCAAATTACCAAATCATGTAAGTGGCCAAAGCTTTGAATTTTATTTTAGACACAAGTCAGAAAAATATTGGGTAGCCACGTCAAATTGAGCATGAAAACAAACTTAAAATACGTATGTGTGCGTGTGTGTATGTATACATATATATATATATATATATATATATATATATATATATATATATATATATATATATATATATATATATATATATACGTGTGTGTGTGTGTGTGTGCATGGTGTCTGTGTCTGCAATGTAGAAAGTGAGGTAAAGTCCATTTACATGTCATTTTCATACTTTTGCTGTAAATTGTTGGGCACAACTTCGACTCCTGGCAGGAGTTCTTAATCTTGGGTCAAATGGCTGTTTTATGAAGCATAAAAATAGGCAGTTTACTCAAGCTAAATTAGTTGCATTTCCTCTTTAAGTTCTTATCACTTGGCGTGTTTTTGGCTCCCTGAGCAGCTAAAATCCAGCAGTCTTGCATATTCGTGATGTATTGGGGACAGGGAACTATTAATCCCGACACAACCTGTCGAGATAAAGCGGGGACAGAGCTCTGCTGGATTGTGCAATATGCTCTTAAAACTACAGATTTATTATAATGGCGATGATCACTCCCCATGAATCTGTGTGCACATTACTTTAAAAACCGCTCAGTGTAAATGGTTCTACCAGCCACTACAGGCAGTCCACTCAAAGCTCCTATGTCCACCCCTGACTAGAACATTTCATCTTCCAAGGTCTATAACCAAACGTCAAGATAACGCTGTCTCCCATGGTCAGATATGTGATGAGAAATACTGTAGGGGGAACAAAACTGTTGAAATATCAACCTTAAGTTAAGCATAACTTTACTATGAAGTTCTGTTGGAGATATTTAAAATGATAAATAAATAGATATGTAAATTCACATAGATGCATCTACTATCCTGGCAACATCTCTGCATATAATACTATACTACTACAAAAAATGTATAACTTATTAATGATGGACTTTTTAGTAATGGATTCCTGATAGTGACTATAGAATATATATATATATATATATATATATATATATATATATATATATATATATATATATATATATATACACATACACACACACACACACACACTCTTGACTGAATGCATATAGTGGAAAGAAAAATGGCCAGAAACAGTGACCAGAACTTTTTTTTTTCTTTTAACATTATATTACACATGCATGAAATTGTCAACAGTAGTTTTTGCATAAAGTTGCTGACAAAAAAAAAACAAAAACAGAAGACTGAATGCTTCAATCCTGGAATCCACATTTCCAAGAGTGACACAAGTGAAGAGGATCACTGTATATGACTTTATATAAAAGTCATATACAGTGACTGTAAGGTGCATCTTACAATGTTTATGTCATATTAGAAGATTCTCACACCTACTGTTTTCTATCAAACATTCTTTAAAGGCACACATACCTTTAGGTGTGAAAACGCCCCTGCTTTATATAACTGTATAAAGAACCATGATCCTGAGAAAGGAATGGTCTGATCTGCCCTTTTCAATAGTGTGATTGTAATCCCTTTGCATGAAGCAAGCTTAGATGCATCCATACTGGGATTTGTTGCCTTGGATACCTGAGCACATACATTAGATCCCCTGCCTGCTGTAGCTCACATTCAGTGTTATGTAGCACCTCGATTAGTGTTGATTCTACTGATTATGCAGGGCACCATTGTGACTCAGTGTTGTACAATCATTCATTAATGTGTTCCTCCATGCATCATTAGAGAGACAATTTAGGTAATTCCCCACCCATCTACGGGTTGGTGTAGCTGTGATCAAAGTGGTTTCTGCTGTGCTATTGTGCAGTTGGGGTCAGGATGGGTCTGCTTTGTTCTGCCCTCTGCTCCTCTGAGTATCAATGCTCTATCTGAAGCCACAGCAACTGACGTTTCTCATCCGTGATGCCTCTCACAGTCAATGACTCCATCAAAGGCCTGACAGAACACAGACAGGACCCTCTCTATCACTCTTCTGTGGTGAAATGAGCTCTGTATCTGTTTGTTCAAGGTGAAGGGGCTATATGGGCAGTGATGGGACACAACAGCCGACCTGTCCCCGAGAAATAAATGGCTCTCAACACATCTCATTTTCTTGTCTTTTTTAGTATCATTGAGATTTCTTACACATAAGGCATCCATCAGTCACTGTCAAAGCTGCATATATTTGCTTTAAGCCCTTCAAACTCACAGTCCCAACTGAGATTATACAGATTTAATGATTTGTACTCATGAATTTTTTCTGTCATTCTCTTAGGAAGATGTTGACATCTTGCAAGATCACAGCCATCATGTCCGTGGCTTTGAGCCTGTGATTATAAAGATAGGGCTTATATAAGATATTGATGCTTTCCAAATATGTGCCAAGGCTTCAGTCTCAGCGTGACACCCTTCCACGATGAGCTCTCAAACATCTATACTCCAACTCTGTAAAGATTTCCTGCTGGATTGAACCACTTACATTATTCTATTTGTTTGTCGTGCCAGCCATGCAAAAAAAAAAAAAAAAGAATAAATCACCGCCTTTTGTGGTCCAAAGAGTGGATTACCAGCATTTTGTCAAAAAATGTATTTCTCCCTCCAATAGGATTACCCAGCCACTTCAGCTCCTTCCTTCAACAGAAACTTCTTAGAAAAATCAGAAGCAAAACGCCTGCTTTCAACTGCACTGAACTACACACTGCCTCGTCCATTCTTCTTATGAAAACGCAAAATCCACTAATGTTTACTTAGACGATTACAAGCAAGAACTCCAGGCAGGCACACTTAAAGTGAAAAGTGTGACGTTAATTGCCATTTAAACTGCCTGTTTTTGCCTGTTAAATGGTTAGACTGCTTATATTCTCTTTAACAAGATTGGTAGTTTGGCGAAGGGGAAATGATTCTGCTGTGAGACGCAGCTCGGAAAGAAAGGGCACAATTAGTTTCTCGATCAATTGTCTAGGAAGAAAGAGGGGGGGGGGGGGGGATCAATGCTCTGATTATGCATGAGGACGTCATTCGTGTACATTGAGATCAAAGCATCAATAATCTAAGCTAAAGCAACAAGGGAGCCATCTATATATTATCTATAAGTCATGTACGCACAGGTCGAAGATGAGACAAACAGATGGATATACAAAGGGATAAATTACAATGTGATATGTAAATACAAACAACATACCTTTCCCCCTAGAGCCGATGAGATGATGTTGCCTTTTATAATCTCTTTTGTAATCAATAATGTGGAAATTCTCAAAGGAAGCTCTTTGAGGTGTCCTTCGAGAGTTTCCATGTTTGATAAGCAAATTGGGGGTGGGAAGGAAATGCTTGGGTTTGTTCTCAGCATCTGTGGGTTAATGGGAGCATCAGCGGCGCCAAGTTAGAGTGATTTGTTAAAAATGCTAAGTAAATATGTCTGGGCTGGTGTTGGAACAGGGCATGAACTTGGCAAAGTCATAGGACTTGTAGATTGCAGGCTTAAGTGAAAAACACAAAACCAAAAAAAAAAAAAAAAAAAAAGAGAAACCGGTTAATGGGAGCTGCACACAAAGTACTCTGACATTGGTGCCATCTCCTCGGTTACATATTATACAGTAGAATAACAATCTTTATTTATCAGTTTACAAAACACCCATCTCTAGCTGAACACGCAGGAACAACACCATGCAGTGCAGACTAGGAGCAGTGGGCTGTCATGTCAGGAGCCTGGGGAGCAAATGGAGGGTCATGTGCCTTGCTCAAGAGCACATCAACCAATACTTTCTCTGCCAGTCCGGGGAAACAAACAGGCAACCGTTCAGTCAATTCATCAACATTCTAGGCCAGATCTGCCCTTGTATGCCATTTACGTACATGAAACTTTAAAGTTGAACTGTCACAAGTATTTCATTATGGTAATGTCTGAACTTCTACCATTGACTAAGATTTGTTAGTCTATATACGAACAGCTAGCCAATGAGAGGATGGCTTTTCAACATCATTTGCCCTGTACAACAAGCAGAAAATGGAAGTGAAAATTAACAGGCATTGAATATTCGATTCCCAGCTTTTATGCCTCTTGTACGTCAGACTTTAAATGGAATACTCACAACTTCTAAGCTGTATCCACTGGCCCCCCCACGGCTCTGAATTTCTCAAATAGTCTTAAACACACATCCTAGACAAGTAACATCAATCCTAATATTAACAAGAGATGCAACACTTTCTATAAACATACAAAAATAAATAAATGTATGCAAACTCAGAAATAAGTGCCCGAGTGTGAGGTACATCTTCAATGTTTATGTCAAACTAGAAAAAGAAAAAAAATATAGAGTGAACTTGAGCTTTTTCATAAAACTATAAGTCACAGTTTCATGGAAGGTGCATCCGAAATACCAAGTTATAGTGATTTGTTAAGAATATTACAAAAATGTGCCAGTTCTAGTGCTGCAACTGGGGATCAACTTGATAATGGTTTAACATTTTGAGATCATGGGTAGAAATAAAAAACACACACAGAACAAGAAAAGAGCAAGCAAACAAAGGTAGAATGTTGATATATATAATAGTTTTGGCAAAGTTTGGCTTGTACAGTGCGTGTCATATGAAACAATAAGCATGAAAGCACATTAAAATAATAATACTAATAATAATAATATTAAAAAAAACAAGTGTTTCCAGGCACAGTAAACCTCGCCCACTCACACTTATTTTACCTAATTAACCCTCTCTCTTATTATTGTGAAAACACATTTTTGGTGACTGTGACCTTTGAGTTTTTGTGTAAAGCTGCTGACAGACAACCAGACAAACAAACAGACAAACCAACCAAAAACAATATCCCTCTCCCCTTCAGGGGGTGGGGTAAAAAGATACTCTATCGTAGCTGTATGTGGTTTTGTTTTTATACACTACACCGCACAGTTTATTCCATATCAAGTGTCTTCAGTGGAGGAGCCGAGGCTGAGTAAGTTATTTTGTTGAAATCATAAAGTAAGACTGAATAGGACACTTCTCTTTATCCACGGACACAGAATGGGATTGAAAGAGTCGTGCACCTGGCAGTGTAGGCTCCAGCATCTTTGATCTGCCGAGACAAACATCAAAGACTCTGTTGGGGGCCGCCTTGTGAAGCACTCACCACTGTACGCCAAAATCTACAGCGTAAAGTGCAACTGAACAAGAGAGATGGATTTGCTGCATTTCTAAATTACAACAATTGTGCAGTCAAAGTAACTCAGACGTGATCAATCCAGGTAATAGGAGTGAAATTTCAACACAATTACTGTCAGAGGAAGTGTTTGTGGGAACATAAAATAGCCATCAGCAGTGGGTGACGTGTTTACAGGTTTCGGAGGGTCTGCAAACTAAAAACTGGAGAAGAAGCATTGCTATGTGCTTGCATTCATGTGGGCCTTTCATTTCAGGATAAGAAAGCAAACTATTTCTGCTGTTTCTGCTTACATGTGGGACATATTGACTGACTGCATTGATTCTGTTGTGTCAAATACTTTAATAAGTATTTCTCTGCAACAGTCAGTATTTGTTGCTTAACAAGAAACAGGCAATGATGTATGAGAAAAAAAAAAAACTTATCTTTAAATATCCTCAATACATGTGATTTCATCCGTGTGAACAATTGCCTAGCAACATAAGAAACAACAGGAGAAAAATGTCAACAGATTCTGATTCTGGCATTCTGCATTTTTTCTTTTCCAAAGGGTCGTACATTTAAAATCACAAAGAAATGTCCCTACAGCTCACATAAAAATGTTGATAGAGTAAATATATTCTTTGGCCCTTTCAAGCTGGCGTCCCGTTATTTTAAATACCCATATTTTTCAAGTGCATTACACAGTACTGACAAGGAGTATTTACACCAGGGCCTGGCCAAGTGAGTAACAAGAGTGAGAAAGCACTATGCAGCAATACTAATCATTTCATATCTGTTTTTAAAAATGAATTTAGCAGCAACCACAATAGTTGAAATTCTTTAAGCAAGTATTTTAACATGCCATTTAGGAATAATAACCTAATATTTAATACAACATGAATTTATTATTATTGACAAAATAAGGGAGTGAATTCAAGGTTTGGAAAAAAAATGCCAAAAAATGCTGTTCCTCAAGAAAAGTGCAAATATTTAGCAAAAATGTTTTTTTCTGAATACATGAGAGTACATTATATCAAAAAAATTACACTGATTTTTTTATTTTATTTTAAAAGACATGGTAAAATGATTAGTCTTTGGTTATATATGTTTTATCTCTATATGTAACCCACATTTTTCTGCTGTTGTTTTTGTCTTATTTTATAATAAATAGCATTCAAAATAACATTTTATTTTTATTTTTATTTAACCTTTATCTAACCAGGTTTGTTCCATTGAGACCAATGATCTCTTTTTCAAGGGAGACCTGCCCTACATTCAAATCACACAAAACAC
This sequence comes from Siphamia tubifer, assembly GCA_020466265.1. Lineage (NCBI taxonomy): Eukaryota > Metazoa > Chordata > Actinopteri > Kurtiformes > Apogonidae > Siphamia > Siphamia tubifer. The sequence continues at coordinate 40,234,933 of CM035795.1, read as the reverse complement.
AATGACTAAAAACACATACACATAAAACACATTATGAATAAAAGCAGTGACATTCAAACAATTTGTGTTCTAAAGATTTCACTGCAAATTTAAAAACATTTAGAGACACCAGATTCTACAGTTTCAGCTCAGTCTGCAGGTTGTTTCAAGCAGAAGGAGCAGAAAACCTAAAGGCTTTTTTTTCTCAATTCAGTTCTAACTCTGGGAACAACAAACTGTTCAATGATCTTAAAGGTGTCATTCAGTTGAAAACTACTTTTCCACGCACCTTTTGGAATCTGATGGGTCACCCCGAGTTACCGACACACCTCCACTGGCTGCATACCGCATTCACAGAGGAACGAGGGACCCAGAAAAAGCCGGTCCATCTTACAACAGAGGGACTTTAGCGTCACCCACATGGGGTTAAACCCGTCCCCCATTGCAGCGAATCTGAAGTAGCATTAGCATTACCATATACGGGAGAAAACGGCACCACAGTAGCTGCTGCACGAACTTGAAAATAAAATGGCGAATCAAAATGGTTCATGTGCTCTCTGTGGAAATAAAGCCTGGTTATTTTTTTTGTTTTTGGATGCTACTCTGATAAAGGTAAACACAGACGGAGAGCGAGAGAGGAAGGGGGAGTGTTCCTTCACGCGTTCTGAGCCAATCAGAGATGCCTCATCACCGCGTCTTTGACATGTATGAGGAAGTAACGGTAAACTCTGTTGTTCCACCTCCAGTCATTTTTCTACCCTCCAAAAACAGCTTGAAACAAAGCAATCTAGATGTTTTTTTTAAATAGAACCAACACACAATGCACACACAAAATGTGGGCAGCTGTGGCTCAGTTAGTAGAGTGGGTCGTCCAATGACCGGTTCGCGTCCCAGCTCTGGCTGTCCACATGTAAAAGTGTCCTTGGGCAAGACCCTGAACCCTGACTTAGGCCCCCAGTAGGACCTACTGGTGTATGAGTGTGTGTGTGAATGGGTGAATGTAAAGCGCTTTGAGCACCATGAAGGTGGAAAAGCGCTATATAAGTGCAGACCATTTTATAATGTATTCAGTAACAATGGAGAACACAGCAATATTATTGAAATAACCACGGAATGACACCTTTAAGTGGTGTACTCTATTTTTCAAGACTAAAAAAGAGATTATTATTGACTTAAAATTTGAAGAAAAAAAATGTGTCCCAGAGTATTGGAAAAAGACCTGAACCTATTATTGCAAAAAGGTACCACCTGGTCTGGATTAACATTCTGATGCATGAATTTCAGTAAAGTTACAGAATGGGCTGAATTTGTCCAGGTACACAGAAAGTCTGGGTATGAGAGAACAGGTTCACAGAACACTAGCCAATGAGAGCAAGACACCTAGAAATGTATATATGTCCTTGAGGAGTTTCACATACCTCTCACTTTCAGAGCAACAATCAAGTCGCCTTGGATAAAAGGCAACAAAAGGCAAAATATCACAACTATACAGTATATGGGTATCTGATTGCTTTGCTTGCATACTACTTGGTAGTTCTGATAAAGCTTTTGAATTTGCTCAATAACATAAAGATTACCAATCGATGAAAACACTCATACTACAATTTTTTTTTTCTTTTGAACACATTGTATTTTTCTTCAAATTCCAACCTCCAAAATGATATGCTTCACTTTAAAAGTGCACGAGAGAGGAAAGTTGGACACCAACCAAACCGATCTTTAAAACTTGTAATGAAAACTGTGATGGCTGCAGGTGAACCAATACCAAGAGACTGAAGGAGCCATTTAAGGATTATATTATAGCAAAGCTGAGTGAAAGCAGTAGGTGTAAGAAGATATTTACACCTGGTTTGTGACTGAGGCAAAAACAACACAATCAAAAAGTGACATGTATGAAAGCAGTCAACAGCTCTGCAGCACAATAAGCCACAATTTGTCTAGTTACAGATGCACCTAAAATAGAACGAGCCTTTTATTGTGTTGTAAACAGCTGTTCATATGAGGCAAACAGATGTAGTTTGTCATTTAACATTCACAACCAAATTAACTAATGAAATTATGCCCTGAGTGGCAAAATGTTGATGATTGATGTTAGAACTAAAGGTTTTTATAATAGTCACAAGACAAAGTTGCTGAAAAAATGCTAATTGCATTAGTTTCATAGCTGTGAAATCTAGTTTAATTTTCCATAGTACTGCTTTTCAAACTCTCCCTCTAATGAAAAAAAAACTGAATTCAACAGAATAAACATGTACTTTTATTTTACTCTATGATTAACATGATCACTGAAACAATAATGAAGATGGAGGTTTAACCTGAACTTTATCTGTCATGTTTTATATAATTTATTCAGTTTACTCTTTTTAATTTATATGTAATGGTGCATTGTTTTCCCATCAGCGTGGTTTAATTAGCTATGGGAGAACAGAAAGCTCGTCCACACAGTGAGAGGCTGATACAGGCAACAGAGGGGGAGTACTTTTAGTAGATGTAATTAAACTAGTAAATTTGCATTAAATTTCATAGTCCTTTGATAGTTGTTGTCCAACTAAGCTAAAATTCACAGGGTTTACATGTGCTCCCTTTGTTTATTGTATATATATATATATATATATATATATATATATATATATATATATATATATATATATATATATAAAAAAGACGCAGAGCAACTTCTAATCTAATTGCAAAAATATTCTGTTAAAATGTCTTCAATTTGTTGTTGAATTTCACCATCTCTTTGCTGCAGGTGCTGCCAGTTTCATATGGTGCCTTGCTCACTGTTTGACATCTGGATCTGCAAAAAAGATCTCAACATCCCAAGGTTCACCTACACAACTCTGGGAGAAACTAAGACATCCCTGCAGTTCACTCTGAATCAGGATGTCTGCATGTATGACAGCCATTCCATTCCAGTGTTTGTTGAATTCCAACATGAACGCCTTATTTTACAGAATAAACACCTGATCCATGCCTTTGTTTAAGATGGAGAGGTATAAAAAAATACTATTGTAGCCTTCACTATCTTCTTGCACTTTAGCACAGAGCTGTTCTACCGCAAAAGGAGCTGGAATCAAAAAATAACTAGAAAAGCACTTTGAGAACACAAACCTCCCCCCTTTGAATGAAAAAAGGTGCGCCAAGAGGTTATGTTTTTGCCAGAGTTTGTTTGTTTGTCTGCCTGTTAGTTAGCAAGATAACTCAAAAAGTTATGGACGGATCTTGATTAAATTTACAGGGTAGGTTGGTAATGGGTAGATCTGGAAATGATTAGATTTTGGTGGTGATGCGAGGGGGGGGGGGGGGTCAAGATTTGGATGACATTTTCAGGATGTGTTGGGAGTGTCACAAGGAACAAATGATTAAATGTTGGTGGTGATTCAGAAGAGATCCTGGATTCTGGATCACTTTGAAATGTATTCTCCATTTACCGCAATGTAAAATTGGATGGTCACAAGCAATGAAACACTGCTAAGCTTCTTGAATTTCTATGCCAGGAGCTGCATGAAGTCATCCAAAAGCAATGGAACCAAGACATGTGAAAGCTGTCACTGAAAATCAGAGTGATTCCACCAAATACCAATGTCTCAACGTTTCCAATGTTACAGCATTAATATTGTGTCATTAATATAAATTGGGTTTCTTTGTATTATTTGAGATCTGAAAACACCTGCAACTTTTTTTGTTATTTTGACCATTTGCCGTGTTCTGTAAATACATGCTCTAAATAATGATATTTTTATTTGGAATTTGGGAGAAATGTTGTCAGTACTTCATTGAATCAAAACTGAAATGTTCATTTAACTCATACACATACCTATAAATAGTCAAATCAAAGAAAGTCATAACTTTGCAAAGCTGTAGAGCTGTATCAACCATGTCAGTCTCCTTTACAAATGTGCATATATGTCAGTTGCCATGGCATCCTTAAGGTTTAGCACACAGTTAGGTTAAGGGTATATTGACACTATTTGAAGACTATTTGCACTACATATTTTTGAACAACGGGAAGTGCATTCAGAACTAAATTATTCAATCTCCTGTATTGTGCAATCTGTCCTCACAACCTTTTTCCAATAACTGTTTCTAGTGTAATTCATTCAGTCATCTGGGTGTTCCTCAGTCCTCGGTGTCGTTATACAACTGCTTAAAGAATTCATCACAGATTCAGAACTATGACAATATTTGATATAGTACGGTTGTAAAGGTGATGTCAGTGATAGCTGACAGCTGTGGCTAAGGGCGGCTGTGGCTCAGATGCACTGTAAAATCTAATGAACTGACATTACTTTGAAAAACTCAGGAAACCGATTGCCTTTAAAAAAGGAAAACTTTAAAACTGGTACACACTTAAAAGTTGTAAGCTAATTTACTTTGACATTTTAAGGCAATTGGTTTTCTGAGTCTTTCAAAGTAAAGTCAACTCATTATATTTTACAGGGTGGTAGAGTGGGTCGGTGGTTCAAATTCTGGCTCTGGCTGGCCACATGTCGAAGTGTCCTTGGGAAAGACACTGAACCCTAAATTGCTCCAGTATAGGTGTGGCATCTGTAGTGTGTGTGTGTGTAAATGGGTGAATGTGAGGCTAATGTAAAGCGCTTTGAGCACCATGAAGGTGGAAAAGCATGATATAAGTGCAGTCCATTTACCATAGCTATTTATAATTTCCATCCATTTTCTGAACTGCTTAATCCTCATGAGTGTTACAGGGGTTACTGGAGTCTCTTCCGCCTACCCCTGGACGTGTTGCTAGTTTATCACATGGCGAACATATATAGACAAACAACTATTCTTTCACACATTCTGAACCTATTGGGCAATTTGTACTCACCAATGAACCTACTAGTCCATGTCTTTGGACGGAGGGGGAAAAAACTATAAGGACCAATTCGTCCTCGAAAATTATACAACATGCAGCTATATAAAATCAGTAAGCACATGGTAATTTGCACTGTGTAATAGGAAAAACAGGGTTGAACTGAAAAAAAAAAAAAACTGTGAAAGCTTTGGAAATGAGTAAACAAAACACCTAATTTGCATCAGAACACCTGCCAAACTTCCAATTTAAAAAAAATTATATATATTTTCCCATCAAGTATTACAACTATAAACTATTAAATTAAGAAGATTCAGAAAAGTAATTGCCTCAGAACTAACTGCCAGATCAGTATATCTAATCAGTTGAGGAGGTAAATGAGTCGAGCCCACACAGTGTTAGACAGAGAAGAGCCGCCTTATTGTTCCTCCTGAGACCCGGACTGATGGGATGGGCTGCTCATTGAGCTCCACAGTAAAAAGGGCTGACGACTATCTCCAGTATAATTGGACAAATGAATCAATTACATCAATAGCAAATTACAACATTCATAATTGATCCCTGGACAAATGCAATATGGATCATCCGGCTGTTCAATAGCTATACCACAATATTCATGTTACACTGAACATATTCAGGAACTAATTAAATCTCAATGGAGAGGATCAATGTTTGAAGAAGCATGAGAGAATTATTGATCATGCAATGTCTTATGCAACTGATCTAAACTGTAGGACATGATGAAAACATTTCTTCTGACCCATTTGTTGTGTTCTGCAGAAATAATGTTAAAGCAGCCGATAGAGTCCACAGCAGCATTATTGAAAACAGCAAATGAAATAATTTAAGATACATTTCTCTCCACCTGTCACTGTCAATAATCGTATTTGCCTCTTAAATCTTTTTATTGTTGTTTTTACAGGTTGAATGTGAGCAGTGGAAACAAGTTTCTTTGAATAAAATGATCGAATGAAAGTACATTTAATTTTGAAATGGCTCATATTAAAAAGGCTTTGCATAGTTTCTGGTGCTATCTATAAGGGCTGAAGATTTTCAAGAGCCCTCTTTTCCAATTACAGAAGGAATGTGGCCGTCAGCATAAAGAGTTCACTTGACAGATCAATACCACGGACAGCCGGATAAATGCTAATGTCTGAATGCAAGGACAAAACAGCTCTGCCTAAACACTGAGTAGTTATGAGGCTCTTTTCTGCTTGCTCATCACACAACAACGTATAAATGGATGGATGGCTTTCTCACGAAGCAAGTCTCTAATTTCCATATTGTCCTTGACAAAGTTTCAGAGGGAGGGTTCATAGAAGTGTTTTAGACTGCTGTGTAGTGTTAGACCACTTTTGATCTTTGCTTAGTATAATGAAAGTCAGTTTTACAAAAACAAAGACTGTCCTAAAGTTAATGTAGCCCCATGTTAAGTTCAAACCACTTTCCTTTGACTGTATTGACTTAAGTGTCTTTCAATAATAGTAAAACATACAGATAAAGACCAGTTCTCAAACATAGGCCAGGTATAAAATTATTGCCGTCAAGAATCCAGCAATAATGAACAGTCAGTTAAAGGTGGGATAGGTGATGTTTTCCTGGAGCATTTTTTACTAAATTGCTTAAACTCCCCTTCACACCCTGATTGTATCCAACTAATTAAATGCTCTTGCGCAAAAAAAACAAACAAAAAAGAATTTTCATCATCTGTGGACTGAAAAAAAACATCCAATAAATTAACCAGCCCATTGAAATGACTGAATGGGGATGTGTCTATTAACACTGGCAAGACTGAGACCCCGTTGGCACGGAAACAAGTTTGCGTGAAACCGATATACATTCTTAACAGATTAGCCTTTCATCAAAATGGGACCAGTGTCGCAGATACCCCAAAACGATCTCTTTGGAAAACGGATCCCAGGGTGGGAAGATCTGGATACGGTGCAGATTCCATATCCATCTTGATGAGTATCTGAGTGTTCACATCCACGTCATGACCACATGACCGTTAAGAACAGCAGCCTTGCACCCGTAGCATTCATTCTAGTCGCAAGACAGCAACAATGGGGAACAACAGAGTAGCAGTGGTGAATGTGTTATGGGTTATCGTTAGGGTTTATCATCGTTGTCGTTTGTGTCCGGCGTGTGTGTTGCACCGGTAGAAACATTGTGGTAAATGTAGAATAAATTTCAAAGTGATGCAGAATCCAGGATCTCTTCCTGATTACCACCAACATTTTGTGACACTCCCAACACATCCTGAAAATTTCAACAAAATCCATCCATAATTTTTTGAGTTATCTTGACCCCCCCACCCAGCCCTTGTGAACTGTGGAGAAGCATTGTGTATTATGGTATTCTAGCTTGGGGGTGTTCTGAAGAAAGGAGTTTGGACTTTTGAATTGTGTATTTTATAAATGTAGTTTGGTGGAACCATTTTTCCATCTCCTAAACTACCTTTAAGTACAATGCAAACTTCTATTGCTGTAACTTAATATGTTTTATGTGTTTTAACAACTGTTGCTCTAGATTCCACATGCTACGTAATGTTAGGTCCCATCCACACCGCAACGTTTGAGTGAATTTGTCATCGTTTGGACCTCGCAACGGCATCTGGGGTGCCCCAAAACTATATGTTTTAAGAAGGAGTGGAAAGATCGGACAGCGGTGTCATTGTGTTGCTGTGTTGACGGGTCAAACGGAGTGAAAAGCCTATCATCTACATCGCAACTACATGACCAGAAAAAAATAACAGAACAAAAAGCAACATTGATTTTTAAACAAGAACGCAACCATCACAGTGAACACCAGAATAGCGGTAGTAGCAAAGCTGCAATCACCACTAAGTTTATTGATGTTATTAAAGGAAAATCTACTGATGTTAAACCAACAAGTGGAGCAGCAGACACGCCTACACACACCTTGTTGTTGTTTATTTCTGGGGTGCATTTGGCGCTGGTATAAGATGGTATGTGTATGCGGTCTATGCGGTACCAAATGAAACCTTGTTGCGTTGCTGTGTGAACAGGGCCTTAATCAACCACTATTTGAGGAACTGCAGTAAGCCCTTTGTCACCATAGTAACAGAAAATTGCAATAAATAGTGGCAGCACCTTTTGAAAAGAAGTAGAACGTCACATGATTCAACTAAAGAAGGAGGCCGAGCACACCTATTTTATCAGAATCAAAGCTTAAATGTCACCACTACCCAGGCACATAAGAAATGTCTACAGCAATAGCAAAAAAAGGGTCTGATGTGCCGGACCACAGACTACTTATTAGCATTTAGAAAATCACTGGCACAAAACTAATTTAGAAATATCAGGCTAAACATTCAAACTTAAACTAGTATAAAGGTGGTTTTTTTTCATTCAATAAGAACTAATACATTTCAATTCACTTTCAGCTTAAGACTTTCATTGTGCATTTTTCAACAGTACCTCGCTTTACTCTGCATCACTAGGTTTGTTACCAGAAAACCAGTTATTGTGGAATTTTGAACTTTGACTGATTTCGAATCAATTTCAACAGTGACCATGCATTTTCATCTTGGCAACTTTTCACATTTTTTTCATCATATTTGCTGGAAATGTACTGGAAACATAGCTACTTAGTTAACAACAGAGGCTATGTTTATTTCTCTCCCATTCTAAAATATCACCCTGAATTCTCCCATATCTGAACCAGTGCATTGTAGCATTTTGTGATTCTATGACTGTACCAGCTGATATTGATTTGACTCATTGTGCAGCTCTAGCTCCAGCGAACCAAGTGAAGTTTGTGTGAAAATAAGATGTGTTTTTATCAGTGATTAAACAACCAATTTGGGCTTCTTAGTTTAAGGTTTTCAGCACTGGTGCATTTTTACCTCCTGAATTGTGCAATTGCAAAGTATTGTAACTAGTAAACATGTTTCCTGAGGCGGAGATGATTGACCATGTTGGAAAAAAAAATTCTAATTTACTCTGAACTGCTTGGTGCGACAGATGCTAGATAGTTTTAGCATCCACCTAATGTCTGCCTATCAAATGTATCTACACCCCAGTCAAGTTCTACCTTTGCGAAATCAGCCCCCGAACGTTATATTGATCATTCTGATGACCTTTTATCGTAGCAAGAATACATTCTCATACCAAAGTTGTGATAGATTTTTTTTTTTTCCACAAAAGCATCTCTTAAAAAAGGTTCATCTCACACAATGGAAAAAGGTTAAAATCCATTTACAGCTGAAGTATTGGTCATGTCATTTAAAGCTGCGCTTCTTTTCCATTTTCCTCACTGCTTCTGACCTTTCTCTACGTACACTTCTCACCGCCAATGGAGAGAGTATTTTGGCCACACTCCATCTCTTCCCAAATGAGGCCAGCTGAGGAAGTGAATCAATGTGTTTTTCCCCTAGTCATAGGAAACAGCTGTCATGCTGTCGTCTGGTACAGAGCTGGGCTGACTTAATGCCAGAGCCGGCTGGGAGAGTCAGCAGGGAGGAGAGAGCTCCCCCTCTGGGTCCGCTCATACCAAACCCATCACCTGAGTGAATTCCACTTGCCATGCCTTCCAGCTACACGCACGGCACAGGGACATAAACAAAGAACCAGCTTTGCTCCAGCAGGGTACATCCCTGGGACTGCAGCCATTTTCATAATATTGGTCCTAATTAACTCAGTATCACTTTTATACGTCCTTGGATGATTTTTACTTTCATACAAGCAGCCATTCAAGCTTAAAATGCAAATGCTGAAGGTTATAGTTGCAGGTGACTGATCTGAAATGATGAAATGGTGCGAGCGTGCCATGTGTATGTGTATTTCATATATATGCAAAGACAGAGTGAGGTGGAAGATAATGAAGTGATATCACAGAGGGAATGAAATGCTTCAAAATAAAAGACACTTGGAATGAGAAGTTTAGAAGAGAGGGATCTGAAAACCTTCGCATGCGTTTCATTAGCAGGACCTGACCTTATCTGTTAGGACCAAGCCTTATCTCCCACAGATACAGCCAGCATGCATAATAGAAGTAGGCCCTTTGTGCCAGAGCTGCAGGGCAGAGCCCATACCTCTCTCATGGTACATACACACCACCCACCACCCCCCTCTCTATCTCTCTGTCTCTTTCAAGCCCCAGCTGTACACACAAATATACAGACACTCAGGGATGCAGAAAAGCACACACAGAAAGACACTCACCTCCCCTGTGTTCAACACCTCCTTCATGTTGCTCTTTGCTGTTTTTTCCCCAGAAGCTGCCTCAGTATGAGTCAGGAGGTGAAGTCAGGTACATCCTAGTGGAGACAAATGTCTCTGTTAGTCCTCAAAATGTATGCATGTTAACAAACCTATTGTTTTAATTTTATAAAAGGATTAAGTAAGTGAAATGAACCACTCATGTGAACACATTTGTTCTTAAATGACTTGTACAAGTGATTTACAGAATGTAATGTGAATTAAATTTGTGTTCCAAGTTCCAAGTGTTCCATTTCTTGGTCATTTTAAGGCCTGGTACAAGACTGGCCCATTCTTTAGATACTTATTCTAATGCTTTATATTCTGCATTTGCATATACCTGGTCACAGCAGCTTATTCAGCATGTTTATCATCAGCTGGCTAAAAGATCATTGCTGACAAATGCAACCCTATATTCATATTATATGATGCTTTTAGGTTTATCTGGGTGACCTGAACAAATAGCTATGTTTTGAGGTAAAAATCAGTCTGTGTGGTGAATCACAAATATCTGAATATAGATGAGTTCAACCAATTACTGGGTGTTGGAGGCTTCAGCTGCCTGCTTTTTGTTGTATTATCATAGCTCATAATGTAACACTCACTACAAAATACCATAATACTCGGATCCTCAGGCGGTTTAAAATGAATGTCAACTGAGCAGCAGCATTTGAATTGCGATGTTATTTAAATACATGATCTGTGTAATCCCTCCCTCTGAATAGGAAATCATATGTCAAATTCATACAATCTAAGATCATGAGACTGCTCAGCTCCAGTTTCAGGTAAATGCCAGCTAACATGACTTAATCTGTTTGTATGTGATGATTTCAATCCTCATTTACAGTGTTTATGCTTTGGTAATATGTTTGTGAACTATCACTTCCTGCCATATGGGACATGCATATAATCTTATGGTATTATTAGTGCAAAAACACTTCAATTAAGATAAGAATACGACCATGTTATTGCATCAGGCCTATTGTTATGATTGCAACGTGTGTATGCGTGCAAAATGCAGGACAAGCATCTGTGCAAAGCTCACAGACGAGCAGAGGCGAGCTCCTCCATATTCATATGTTTCCCCATATGTGACCCTCCACTGTAAACAAAGAATATTAAACGCATGTAGACCGAGGCAGGCTAATGAACACATACACATATTACTCACAGTGTAATGAATCGATAGGACTTCCTCTTTCATTAAATATTTATTGAAGTAATATTCCACAGTCCTTCAAACTGTGCCGTCTCAACTTTTAAAAGCAGACCTGAGAGGCCTCACAGATGGGCTGAACACAGCGACTCATTACATGGAAAATATAAATCGGAGACTAATGAAATATATTAAGCCCATCAATCATCCCTGGCTAGGTGGATCAAATCACTACAAAACTAATATTTAGGGTGGAGCGATATTTCCTTTAACATTTCATTATAAAGATTTTGCAATATCAGTGAAATACACATATGGCTTTCCGCTTTAAAATCTTCTTCCTTTAATATATATAAAATGTTATCATCTTCATATCATCTGTCATGATGACCATGCACTCCCATTCATCTTTAGGGCATGTGTAAAGAGCAACCACAGGACTATTGTGTACAATGGGGTTATAGATCATAATGAATAACCCACAACATGAGTCTGGGACACCAGCAGAGCGTGACGGCATCTGAGGTAACCACTGTTGCAGCGTTTATGAAGACTATAGTAATAGAAAACCACCCTGCACACCCTCATGAGACCCGTTGTCTCTTTTTCAAGAGTTGAAATGAACCAGCTGACAGGTACCGGAGCTGCTTGGAAACCTCTGGAAGCCTCTGAAAGCTAAAACACCTTGAAACAGAGACGGACCACAGCTGTCCCCCCTCCCCACTATAGGACTCCACTCTCCCCCCCAATCGCCCAGCTGCTGGGACAGACTCATAGCTTTCAGAGCTCTCTTCCACCTGGCTTCTTTTTAAAAGAGGCCAGCGGATTCTACTTAGTGTGTCAGAAATCTCCTCAAAATTATCCAAGAGATTTAATGGAAGCATACTCAGTGATGCTTTACCTGCATGCCACCAAGTGAATATTCATGTTAATTTGGTATTTATTAATTCATTAACCATTCTGCATGTTAAGCAGACGGGGTAGGCTTTGTGTTGCTTGGTTTGAGGACTAAAAGCTATTGGGCTCCCTCTATTGGCCTATATGCATGTATGTGCTGCTCTTGGTCCAGCAGCAGGTTAAAAGGGTAAAGGGCCAGTGACAGAGTTTCTGGTAATGATTCTAGACTGAATCCACAGAGATGTTTTGCAGTGATAGTGCATTTACTTATAGCATGCATTACCTTATTTAGAAAACACTTAACGCAGAGTCTGATACTGTATGGATTTCCTCTGTTCACATTTTGAATTGCTTAGTCCGGTTATTGATTTTTGTCAGGAAGAGGTAGCTTTATTACAACTTTTATGGCTTCAACCATGTAGCCTGTACCTTAAATAAAAATAAATACAAAATTTAAAAATTTTAAAAACAAGGAAGATCATAATATTAATTAATTGAATTTGCTTTTATGCATTTGCTTGTGTAACATGGGAGAGAGTTACAAACAATGCTACTGCAAGCTAAAAATCCATATAAGAGAATTTCAACAAGACCATGCTGAAAACATTCAGATTCTGGCATTATATGATCAATTAAGCAAAAAAAAAACGGTTTGGCCCAGTTGTAAATTAGAAACCCCTCAGAACTAAAGTTCTTAGGAAGGGTACACTGGATCCAAAATCAGCCTCATTTTCTTCTAAGCTTAAATTTGTACTCTCTTAAATCTACTTCAACCTTAAATATCCCCTTCATTCCATACCTCTTCATGACTAAGCAGCAGTGGAGAATCCCAGCTGCATAAAGTAAAAATCCAGCCATGTATTTGTTCCAACCATTCACTGAAGCAGCTGCTTTTACCGAGCACAACTTCTCATCCAGCTAGATGGGGAAAGTCAATGGAATCACCTGCTTTAAGTGAACACAGACATGGCAGGACTTTTGTTTTATGGAGCTGGGACTCTCCAAGACAAAATTTAAATAAACATAGCCTTACCTGAAGATGACTCCCATCAGAGGTGAGTCCATCCCATTAATGAAAAGCACAACTCATGTCTCTGAACTTCTTCAAAAATGTAATTATCCTCCTGTCTGTTGGAAAAGAAATAATAATCACATGAAGTCCAAAAGCTGTCACATTTGATAAATAGCCTTTCCAAACCCCTGTGGATAATAAAAATAATAGGCTAGACACTAAAGATGTGCTGGGTGAACCTTCTTTAATCTTATAAAGTAAGTTTTGCAAAACAAACTGTTCTTTGAACTGATCAGGATCCATGAAAACCATGTTCAACAGATTGGACTCAGATTACCTGAACTGAATGCTACATCCAAAACTAATTACATACAATCCCCCACGATTTTGCCTTTATTCTTGCCAGGAAACTGCTTCTGAAATGCATTTCCTTGTGATGAATTATTCATGGTCGAAAGCAGTAAAGCCTGAGTCATCCATCAACATCAGCAAAACATAAACAAAATGATTCATGTAAAGGCAGCCTTAAATCTAAGTTTAGTCATTGAGTGTGCAGCCTGTAATATACACACTATTGCCACTTCAAAGAAGCTTTGGAGCAACTAATATGGATTTAGCCGTTTTACCTCGGGCTCAAGGTGCTCAATACATTTTTGAGCAACTGCAGGAAGTATGGAAAAGTGGCAGAATTAAATAAGACTTTTATTCAATGTCACAAAGTCTGCCAAAGTAAAGTTCCTGTTGAAATATTTTGAGTGTCTGCTGTGGCAGCAGAATTTAACTCTCCAAGACTGCAATTTAAAATGAGGTTCAGCTCATGCTAAAACTGTGAGAACTTATTTCGCACGTCCATCCCAGTAATCCCTCTCGAGCCACACCCGATTAACTTTGTCAAACCCGTGCTGTCTTTGACTATCGCTGTATCCCTCCAGACGGGAGACGACTGGTGTGGTTGCCACAGTCCACCGTCTCGTGCTGTCAGTTAAAATGTAAGATTATATGAACATTCAAAAGCAGAAACTGTGGACACCCACACAAAATCTATGAAATCTAAATTGAGCAGATTGAATGTCAAAATAAATATTTGGTTTTTATGACAGGGTTACAGCGGCCCCTCAGCATAGACGACTGACAGAAATTGATTTATTTAACTTTACCACACACACACACACACACACACACACAAGACACCCGGGTGAACAAACCAATCTTGGGTGAGTACATATTCAGGGCACCTGTGTTCATGTCGGGCCGAGGTATTAAATAACACCCATAATAGAGTCTTGCATCCTAAACAAAGCGGTTCAGAGCCTGTCAACAGCATGCTGGTCCACTGAGGGGGCTGCTGACATTTCAGATGGGACATATGTTAACTCCCAACATCTATTCTCTGAAATATTTATGGTTTATAAATGTGCTAGTTGGGTGACCAGTGGGGAAGGAAGCGGGACAGCATTCATAAATAATTGGACTTGGAAAGGTTACATTTAGCATCAGCTGGACTGAGCAAAATGTATAAATATTGCTGAAATTGGCAGAATCACATTTGTCAGGTCTATGAAGACACTGCTGATGTGCACACTGATACACACCAACAAATGCCTTTATGCTCACTCTCACAGCTGCCTGATAGAATTGAACACAAATTTATATGTGATTTGAGGCAGCTGTGTGCAATTAGGCTACTGATTATAACAAGCATAGGAAAGGACGGTTTTCTTATTGCAAATTTCCTCTTCCATGTTTAAAATCACAGAAAGCAGCACCAAGCCTGGGTTAATACATTTAATGAAAACCAAGACTACAATTTAAAAAAAAAAAAAAAAAGTACATATACAATAAACAAGATACAGACCCGATTAAAAAATTACAGATTTGAATGTATTTTTCAACTAAAGTTTCACTTTAGTTTTAAGCACTGTAGATGAATATCACCGGTTTGTGGTGTACATGAATAAAATATCTCTGCATAATATGGGACTTTCAATAAACAATGTTTTTTCATATGTTCGTTCAGTCTCCATATATGTATGCTTCTATAACTCAATGCATTCTTGATAATACCTGAAACACTGTCAGTTCCTCAAATGAAAAATGAAGCCAACACTACTTATGCATATAGCTAAACAAAACTGAAACAATAAAACAAAGTGAAATATGTAAATTCATTACATTACAAGCAAACACATACACCCACTCATGTATGCATACATACATATACACACAAATAACATTTGTACATTCTGCTGTAGTTTCTTGCACTCTTTACATATGAGACTTGTCACTGTAACATATATCTGTTACTTTAATATTTATATTTTATCTATATTTATGTGGCTTGTGGGCATTTCACCATTCACACCATAAGCAATGTTTAAACTGGCAGTAATCTCAAACTTTAATTATGGGTAAGAAATCTGAAATGATTGAAAAAACACAAACACATACCTGCCTGAATTGTTTTATTATACATTTCAGCTCATGCAATTTCGGCGATAATTATTTCTCTATATTCAGAGCACTAAGAGAAGTCACATGGGAACCTTTTGCTCAACCAGCCTCATTTATAACCAGCTCATTTATCTGTTGAAATTATTCAATGGTGCGTGCCTCATTAATACAAAAAAGATGACTGCACTCACTTTATTTGCAGGGAAATAGAAAACCACTTAACACAACACTCTGAGAACTGTGGCCATGTCTTTATGTCTCATCCAAAACACTACTGTCCTCGTCCACTGTGGAAGAAGAGCTCAGTTCTATGTACCATTTTATTGAAAATGGTAACATAATTGTCTCTGGTCAATAAAATATATCATTTAGGTTCTATGAGACAAATACCAAGGTTTAGCCAACCGACTCGTCTCTTTGTTTGACCTTTCCTGCCAGAACCAGAAGGGTCTTTTAAAAGACATGGTAAAGCAGAAGCTGATGGAGCGATGTCCTTAATGAGGTATGCTGAGCCTGTTGTCTCTCCATTTAATTAGATAATTATGCACCCTCCTACGGAACACAGAGCATTCGGGGTCACAGGGGACGGGGCAGCCGATGCCACAATGCCACCCTGTCACATACAGAAGTAAAGAGGCTAAATCACAGGTGAGTCCCTCTGGGGGCCGAACACATACCCTGCTTTCCATTTGGGAGCTATTATAGGCTCATCCTATTTAAATTCAGTGTAACTGTCTTTGTCCATCTTTGTTCTGTTTTTGATTTAGCTGGTAATTACCATTTTACAAAAGAATTAGCAGCCACCGACGACGTCCAACATGGCAGCAGACCGATGGCGTCGAATGGCCTTTTTCGTCAATTTTTTTTTTTTTATTATTATTATTTTGCAGAAGAGCCAAACAAGTTCATGAACTTACACAACAAAGAAACTAGAATGACTTCAGTTTCTTTTGCCAAGTAGACAAAGACTTGTGCAAGCAGCATATTTGAAGCTGTGGCAGCATTTCATTCCACCAGTCCTTCATTTGCACCAGAGAATTGTAATTGCAGATTCACGGCCATCTGGTATCCATGCTTGTTTCTGCCCACTCCTCACCAGTGCCAAAGCAGGATCCAGTTTCTTCCATAGTGAATTGCTTTAAACTCATGTCTGACGTCCCAGTGGATGTGTCACAACACGCTCAGACAGGCTAAGCCAAAAGAGCAACACGGTAGGTTTAAGATATACGGCTAGCTAGCATGGATCCTCTTTTAAAAGAGGGCCATAACTCACGTAGATGAATGGTCAGAAATCTCAGCAACTGATGAGACAAAATTCATTTTCGTGATGTATGGAATGCTTCTGAGGGCAGTACTATTTGTACATATATCAGCACAACTGAATGTCCCCTATTTCCTTTACTTTGTGTTTTTTTTTTCTTTCCCAAGATAAGGTGAAAGGAGAGATCAAAGGTTCAGTGCTACACTTTTACTGTGAAATACCGAGGAAAGAGAAAGAGGCAACACTATTTACAGTGGCAGCCTTTTGTAATAGCTACAATATTAGAAAGATAAGGGCAAAAGAAAAAACAACAACAAGAAAACCTCTTTGGCGTCGTCATTACAATCAAAAGGGTACGAGCACAGGGAAAATCTGCAGAATGTTGATATATTTTCTTCAACATACACAATCTGAGAAAGCCACAGCTGCAGCTTCTCAGTTCACCATAAATCATCATCAGCCTCCAATTTTTTCCTGCACATATTCATATGCAATTCAGAAAATGAGGGACATTTCCCAAGGAAGTAGTCGCACCCCAGAAAGCCCGGTTGTACATCATTTCTCACTGCTATTACGGTAGTTATACAGATGGAAAAAAAAAAAAAAAAAGGGTCCCACAATATCCCAGCATGAAGACACTTGGTCTGTGATGACTGGAAGATGCTCTTTAGGATCATTACTGCTGGTTCACTCCCAGTTCACTCAAGATTGATAAAGCATATTCTGTTCATACTTCAGTAAATATAAGCTGTTTGGATATGCTCTCTCAGGCTACAATGGATAATCTGTAGGAGAAAAGACACTCAAATAGACACTTGATCATATTGTGCTGACAGTCAATACATCAGTGTACTCATTTGACACCAAATGCAGATCAGTGTATGCTATTAGATTTTAATTGAGGTATTTATTTAATAAACAGCCAAAGGAGTAAAAATGGAAAGATTAAATGACGTGTTTTATAAATTTACTGTCACATCTTGTGAGAGTATGAAGTACTTTTTTTTTTTGTTCGTTCTGATCAACTTGAATTATTGAGATGATTAAAAGATGGAGACACTTGAAATAAATTGGCAATGTCTGGCCAACTGGGCAATAAAACATAATTAGATTTTTAATTGTCATACTTAACCTGCTACACCCAGTAACTGATGTGAAAAATACTGAAGGCAAAGGTTTGTCTTTCAGGCTGTCTCTAAAACTTTAGCACTGCCTCAGTGATTGTTGCCTAAAGCTATTGTTATTGTTGTTTACTTTTCCCAGAATATAAGAGGAGTGACCTACCAAAAACTCTTGAAACTGTCTGGAAACTTTGGCGCTTAAAAGTATAATTAAAGAATTTCTTTTATGTTTTTTCAAACTTTCTCAATCTCTGTGTTGACATTGGTTTGAAAGTGTCTACTTCAGACATATACTCCCTGTGTATGTCCATTACATTTTCTTATTATTTGAAGAGTCTGAGGGCATTCACATCATCAGTCATGGCAAAATACAGTTCATTGCAAACACTTGGATGTACACTCAAAGAGGTCAAAATATTCAGTGTGGATGACTGGACGTATTCTCACCTCAGAAATTGCCATCTTGGCTACGTCTCCAAAGGGGAAGGACCAAAAAATGGCATCAGTTGTGGCTCACTGCTCTGTACAAAAACATAGTCATTTTAGTATAATACAATATAGATCGCATCTTAGTGAATAATATGACAGATAATGAAAGTTAAGTTAATGTCAGACATTCTGGTGCTCTGAATTGAACATGCAGTGACTTGTTTCTCATTAGAAATGTGGCTAAGTGTAATACGAAAATACAAATCAGACAGGAACTCCCTTTATTTCAGTGGCCTGCTTATATTAAAAACTTTACTCCAGGTACCCAGGACCTAAGGTATAAGTAGGGAATTAATAAAGGTATAATAGCTTGGTGTGTACTAATTAAGGACAGCCACTTTAAAAGTTTTCAAGAATTAAAACAGGACCTGGACTGGAAAAATCAAGACCACTACCAGTACCTACAATTAATGGGCTTTTAAGAAAAATAAATAAATAAATAAAGCACAGCAGTGATTCTAATAACAATGAGCTTGTAAAAATTATTATTGGAGTATATCATAAAAAAAAAAAAAAAAAAATATGGGGAAGAGCAGTTGTAACACTGGATGTGAAATAGATATAGGAAAAAGAACAAGGAAGTGTAGTCTCAGAGGAAGAATGGGTCAATATCTGGAGAAGTCAACAGTCAGCCACTTCTTAAAGAATATGGAAGGAACAATTGCTGCAAATATATACATAGATTTTTCATAACTCCTAAAAGTACAAGTAACTATAGGTCCAGAGTTCAATGTAAATCATGTACATGTTTTTGGTTATGTCCTAAACTTGCATTATTTTAAGATAATATTCAACAATTAATAAGATACTGTGTAAAGTATTTCAGATTAATTATAGGTTATAATGTAAGCAAAAAATTATAGCACCACTTTTTTTGCAATAACCTTTTATACACTGCTAATAGTTTCAACATCACATTACTAAAAGCAATTGTTAGTCACAATAGTTTGTTGCTGTTGTTTTTTTTCCCCCAAATGTCCCTAAAATTTGTATTGCAAAAAATTCACAAAGATAAAAAAGTAACCAAAAAAAAAGCAAACAAGAATAAAGTTGCCTCACCATTTCAGGTCCCAGCATGTGTGCACAGTGGTTGGTCTAATTTAACACAAAATAAACTTGCCAAAATTTGTGCACTGTACAAATAAGTAAACTGTGTTTTCAGTGTAGTACAGGTAAGTGTTCTATCAGGAGTGCAGGATTTGAGATGAAATGGGTATATTTGAGCACTGCGAATAATAGGCACCACATCCAGGACCTACTCCACGTTGGCCCATGGGTAGACTATCCTAAGCAGTTTGGAAAATGAGTGAATGAATAAATGAATATGTTTGAAATGTCATGGTACACACTCCGACCATAATGACTGTGCCCAAAAGTACTGAGCTGTATGTGACCTACTGAAAATTGGCAGTATTCCTGTATGCATATTGCTCTGGTTAAAATTCACCGTGCTAAATTAACTGTCCTTATGATGTACCACACCCACAATGCATTATGTTCATCCCCCTTCTCTTTGTCTAATGGCAAGTCACATTTAGTACATCTATTCACATTAGCACCACTTACCGTGTTGGTGTTTAGACAGGAGATCAGTATCTACAAACATTAATAATAAATCTGCAGTTCAAGATATTTCAGCAAAACTGTCTTTGTGCTGAAGAGCAGAGAAATGACAACAGTCATGGAAAAAAATACTGGACCATCAAAAAAACATAGTTTTGTGATCAAGTACTAAGTCATGCGTGTATCATGTGACTAAAATAGACAGAAAAGAAAACATGGAATACCTAAAAGCACTGTTTTGGTCAGTACGATGTCATAGGTGTGAATGCAAGAACTGAAGCGATTTTTGTTATTATCAGGAAAACCATGGAAATTGTTAGGTATCAGTTCTGAAATTAAACTCTTATTAGTTAATAGATTTATTTTGAATATGAATGTCAAAAAAAAAAAATAAAGAAGTAAACAAAATAAAGAAATAAAAATACAGCCGAAACAAATTTTACAAAAAACAAATACAAAAATACTACACATAAAACATATTCGAAAAGCAGTGAGAAGAAGCATAGCTTATGAACTCCCACCCCTTTTCCCTAGAAATTAATTACAATAACAATCTTCCAAGTCCATACATATGTAAACACACATTCATACATATATACATACACATATATACATACATGTACACATATATCTTAGAATATCTTAGAATAATATCTTATAATAATAATATATAATATCTTATAATAATAATATCTTATAATAATGTACCACTATATATACTTGTTATTTAAGTATTACATTTTTATACAATTATAATAAATGGTTCTTATTAATGAAACCATATAATATCTTTCAACTGCATTATATATTATGACATATTATATTAATAATTCTATTACTTATAAACTAGTTTTTGTTATTATATTTGTCCAAGAAATTCATCTTTGGTGCCCCTTTAGTTCAATCAGTATCAGGTGTTAAAATTAACAAGAAATTTAAGAAAATAAGGGTTATCTAATATTATTTTCCTCTTACTGCACATGTTTACCAGCTGTCATATGAGGAGCTGTGATGCATTTTCCTACAAATCATTATTCACAGTAGAAAATTGCAAATTGTTGTTGAAATTGTTTAAAAAGGAAATGAATCATAAGTATCAACCAACAATGACATAAGCACAATGTGATTTGTACTGAATGATTTAACAGAGTTCTGTTTCCAAACATAATGTAAACTTCTGTAAATATCTACTGACACCATGGTTCTAAGCCTCTGCAGAGCACACTGTGTTCATTTCCCCATAAACACAGAACTGTATGAAAACAGCAAACAGTCTAATAAAAGTTTTTTTTACCTGTAAATGATGCTTTTATTTCATTAGTTTCCGAACTCTAACTGACTCATAATGTTTACTGGAACAGACTTATGGTCCTCACCTCGAAAATAAAGCCAGTTTTCGTGGTTGTTTGTTCAAGTTGTGATATAGGGAGCCTAAGTCTCCGCCCCTTCCGGTCGGTCCACTGGGCCTAAATTCGGGAAAAATTTAACATGAGAGTGGATGAGGAGAAAATCATTATTGTTTGGTCGACTTTACTTTATGCCCCTAATCACGCATTTGCTGTACTTCAATTAAAATCATAACCAATAATGTGCGTTTGGAGTTTCTTTGATACGTGTTTTGTGATTTATTAGCGTGTAAAAATATGTAATTATTTGGACTCTGTTTGGACTACATATCAGACGTCGCATAGCTGACGTCACAGCATAATTTTTCCCTAACCCGGAGTAGCTGCCACTTTCCACATGCCCCGATTTAAAGTGGTTTTCTCCGCGTTTGATGCTCTTGCCTTCATCCTGAAAGAAGGAGGTGAAGCTTGTCAAAGTCACAGCCATTTTCAAAGAGTTTGATGGTGAAGCTTGGTGGTGACGTAATATTTGTGAGACGAACGTTGTAGTCCATTACTTACTCTCACATAAAACCTAACGTAACTTTGGATGCCTGTCCAAAGTGAGTGTTTTCTCAATGTGAAAATGTATCTTTCAAATTCACAGACATCATATTTGAAAACCGTAGCACATTTCAAACGGGACCAGAAAATTACTTTTATCCCTCCATTTACTCGCGTTCATTTGTATGGCACTTAGGCCCCATTGCCCGGAAATAGAATCGCGTCACTTAGGCTCTCTATTACTGACAGGTGATTGGGTTCGTCCTTTGAATAGTCTTACATTTGCAAATTGCGACACCACCTGTTCAGATCTAACCGTGTCGTGCGATGGGACTCATTTCCACACCACTTCGACAACAATGGGCGGGGTTAAGGTTCAACCCCTGCACTTTACGTCTTACGTCATGCTGGTTGCTAGGCAGCCTCAGAAGGTCCAGTTATCAAACTATCTAACACTTACGAGTTACGACAAAACATTCTGGATACCCCGATGCGTCTTGATAAATAACAGCTGTTGGTGGTAGTTCAGAAGGTCCACTTATTGCAGTGGGCCGAATCCTATGACAAATACTCGGGGGAAACTCCGCAATATCCCCAAGACAATGTGAAATAAAGTAGCAGGCCTAGGCTACGCTAAAGCACGAGTCCCCTCCTGACACAGGGTGAAAGGTCATCCCCCGCTTTGGAGCCAGAGTCCTGAGGAGGCAGGACAGACACATACGTGGAACCAATGTATGGAGCCTGGCATCTCTAGTACCATAAGCTGGCACTTCAACTATAGAACCAAGATCTATTTAAAATGCTAATTGCATGTTTTGCTTTCTTCTCCAATCCTAAAAATAAAATATATAGATTTTTGACAACCGAGGTGTCACAGATGTTTAATATCACACTGATACATGTTGCTTATAATAATAATAATAATAATAATAATAATAATAATAATAATAATAATAATAATAATAATAATAATAATAATCATTGTTATTATTGTCAAACGGGTGTCACAAGCCTGTTTCAAAACAGCCATCACTGAGAAAGAAAGAAATATTTGATGTGGCCTAGGCAGACCATCCGTTTTTGATAGGAAGCAAACGTGACGTTAGGTTTTAAATGGGTTAGTAAGAGACAACAGTGCGTCGCGTGTGTGACGTCACACTCCACTCAGCTGTGGTGTGAAGTCTGTGGTGACGTCATATGCGAGCCAGGTGTGTAGTCCAAATTATTAACGAGTTTTACTCGCAAATGAATCAGTCGTTGGTTAACAGAAGCTACTTCCATTTAAGTAGAATGTTTTCTGTTATTAATCAGTTTACACAATGAATTGGTGTAAAATCCATATGACCAAATTGAAAGCAAGCAGCTGTAGATATTGCACTTTCTTCAAATAACAATCTTTTTCTATTCCCTGCCATCAACTGGGATCAAAATTACTACAACTCAGTTGTGAAGACAATATGAAATGTTTTCAAATATGTCATGTTTTCCATGTTGTCTGACAATATTCTATTCAATTTTGTAAGTGTAAACATTTCTTCTCCATTTCATACTGTGATCATTATTCCAAAACTACTTTTTCCAAAATTAAAGCAAGAGTGAAATCAATATTGGATTTTGATTGCTGCCTGTGTCATGAAAAAAAATCTGGTTGTGCAAAATTAGTCCAAATCCAAATGTTGTTTCAGCTAACAAAGAATTTGTGAGGATTTTGATATTGCATTCTAGATGCTCATTTTGTTGTCTTCTGACCCTATTTTTACAAATAAGTAAAGGATATTTTATCAGACTAATCTAGTCCTATATAAAGCAAAAATTATAGCGGAAAGTTCAGTACACCAGATCATTCTGTTTTATCTCAGGTTGGATTGAGTAAACCCGGTAGGACAGGCTCCAAATAAAGAGTCCAGCTGGAATCACATGTATTTTTAAATCAGTCTATCAGTCTACTTTTGGACAGTCTTATGTTGTTATTCTACTCACGTATGATACAAAGATCCACGTCCCTCAGGCTTTGTGTTGGACATGTTGTACTTTTTGGGATTGCAGTATTCTGGTTATTCATTCAGGAGCAACACACAAATGTCGAGACTTTTCCTTTGTAGGTTGTTCAACGCACACACACACACACACACACACACATAAGCGCTACACTAACCACTTTATTTTAGTTATTGATAATCAAAATTAAATACTTAGCACTGGACCAAGTCTTTTGTTGTGTATGAAATTCTGCATTCATGAATATCAATTAAAGGCAGACATGATATATCTAATTTGTTTATCTCTGGTGCTGCACTGCAATATCCCAGGCTTTCACTATAATTCATGAGGAGCTTCATCTAATCCATTTTAAGCAAAACACCATATGCCAATATGTGCACACATAGACAAGGAAACAGGCCTTCGAGCTTTGTGTCCAGGCTCAATGGATTTGTGTTGATTTTTTTCTGCTCACGCCTCAAGGTCACATCTCTGTGACTCTGCATGGCCTCCTGATTCCTGCTGCACAGTGTGTTCTCACTGAAGGCCATGCTGCCTCAGCTTTCTGTCCCACAATCTGCAAATGCTGCCCTTGCTCTCTCGACCTCCCAGAGCTCAACCTGTCAACCCTCGCACCCGCAGAAGCCTGGTGCATGGAAGAACCGAAGGTGGAGAGAAGACATAAATGTAGGAGAAAAGGAAGAGAGAGATTAGGGAAAATGAAGAGGGAGGTAGGTACAGAACAAAAGACAGAAAACAATTTAAAGCAGTGAGAATGGGAAAAGCCAAAGCATTCAAGATTGAAAGGCCTCTTCTTGTAATTTGCACCATATTCATCACCCCAGAGGGTAGAGACACTCTCATATCGCTTTCCATTCACTTCCTCACCCTTGGCTGCAGGTCAAAGGAAAGGCAATTTCCCCTCAGCCTGTGTACAAGCCGCTCCATTCCTCATGGATAAACTGTACTTTTGAAACACATAGAAGTGAGGGCATTCATCACCACGCCAGGTCTTCCCCTCCTCCTCTTCAGCAGGGAAAGCTGGTAGGAGCAAACACCTCTGATTAATAACTTTCTCCTTGTGCTGTTAAAGACTGCGCGGCAGGGCCACTGTCAGTCAAGACAGCCAGTGTTGGGCATCCTGCCCACCTAATTCGCTTACTGAGCACTGGGCAGGGTGCCCATCCACTGAAGACACAGAACAGACGTCTCAGGCTGTCAGACTTTTATCTTTGGAGATCCACCATGCAGGGCCTGCCAATGAAGACACTAGAGTCTGTTACAAATCCACTCTTAACACTCTCCCACACATCTTCAGCTGGGAAAAAAAAAATCGGAGCATATGAAAGTCAACAGAATCAAGAAACATACGTCTCTTTAAACCTAATGTCAGAGGCAAATGCTTTTATGGAAGATAATGGGTGTACAGTATGCGCTATCAACTAGTATTATAAAGAAAAATCTGGCAAAAACAACAGTCAAGGTGAGATGATAGAGATTACCAACAAATCGCAAAAGCAAAAACAGACAAACATAGATGCAGCTATTCCTCTCTGTTGCATCAAATTTCTTTCTCTCACTCACAAATTCCTCTTTAAAACCTCACTTCCACTTCAGAGGGATGGAGAGAGCAGGAGGGGGCTGGAAGTAGATGGATGATGATTATTCAGGCTCACTCTCTCTTCTCTTTCTCCTCTCTCCATTGATCCCATCCCATCAGAGAGGCTATAAATATTTATAAGAAGGCTTTGTTTTAGCAACCTGTGTGAAGATCAGAGCGCTGAACAATAGAAGTATCTGGACATATTTTTTTCTCCTTTTTTTTTCTTTTTTTTCCAGGCAGACAGGCAGGCAACCTGCAGAGTGTCCTTGGGGGAGGGGAGCCTGGGGGGAACCCAGCCAGTGCCTCGGGCTCAGTGTGTTCAAGTCAAGGGCAGCTCAAGGGGAGCTGCTAATGTGGGAGACCTGAGTCTGGTTCAAATTAGCCTTTAACAGGCTGCTTTGTGGTGGATGAAATCTTACACAAACATACACTGAAGAGTGTTTAGTATATTTTTTTCTAAACAATTTGGAGCTAGACATTGATTCTGTGATCCCCAAACACTTATCTGAACCCAGTAGCATTGTAAGAACTGGCTGCAGTGCCGAATATTTTATGAATGGGATGGATTAATTTATTTTACAAAAGTAACATGGAAAAATAGCTCTGGTTTTATTCATGTGAGACTCTGATATTGCAGTAAAAAGTGATATATCGATTAAAAAAAAACCCACAAGTGCAGTTCAGATCTTTTCATCTTTTCATTACAGACCTGGATACCAAAGAATACATGAATTTTCTTTATTTTCATTACATGTTGTGAAAGCCAGACCCAACCTCATCTTTCTCATATCTATTAATGTTAATTTAAAATATAGGAAACATGGGGAAAGTGAAAAATGTTCCTGATTGGGTCCAGACTCCCAATGAATCAGATACCCCTAAAAACATCTGTCTGACCCCATAAGCAACTTAAAAAGGGTTATCTCACCAAAAGGTTCATTTTCACTTCATCCTATCACAGACTGTTTTAGTTATGTCCCAGTGGTCTGAATGGAAATATCAGTGGAGGATCTGAAAACCTGAGCAAACACAGCCAAATCTAGTTACACAGCACAAGAGGTAAGTGAGAAAATGTTTTTATTTAGTTTGTGTGAGCTGACCCTTTAACTCGATTAAGGAAGACACATAAGTGATGAAATAGGTCAAATATGAACCTAAGTGGATTTGAACTCCCCTTCCTCCTGGTGCCATTCAGTGTCTTAGAACAATATGTGTTTGTATGATATGTGACCTCTATTTTCTCATCTTGACCTGACTGATAGCACTGCAGTGTGGGGTCACTGTGCCCCTCCACTTAGTTAAACGTTTTAATGTTGTGCCTGACATCACTGTGTCCACAAAACAGGCTCCTCTCAGTGATGTTGGAGACAGTGATGGAGGGTTTGGTCATAAGGTTGCAAAAAAAAAAAAAAATCCCCAAAAGACAATTGTTGGACCCAGAACAAAAAAAGAAAAAGAAAAAAAGAAAAGAAAAGAAAGAAAGTGTGATGGTGCGTCAAGACAAAATGAATCCCTCTGGTTAATGGGAGCTTATGATTTACAACAGATGTTGGTCAACTCCTCTTCAATCTAGAAGCAATACATGTGACATGGGGCCCATTTCTAGAAGGGAACAAATCGATGATACAGAATGGTATGTATTTTATAAGAAGTTGGCCTGGCCATGCTGTGGGGGTTTGACTGATGTGAGCCATCCAAGCTGATCCAGACAGTCAGCCTCTGTGATGTGTGCAAGCAGGAAGGCAGGGTTAGATATTGGTCTTTAAATAGGGTGGTGTGTGTGTGTATAGGGTGCTGCTCTGGTGTTTCTTCTGGTTTTCCACATCATTTATCTAGTTGTAACTGAAAGTATTGCACTTTATTCCTATTGTTTCCCTTTATGGTCGGTGCAGTTTGGAGTTACTCTGTGAAACTTACAGCTACAGTAGATATTAAATGTGGTGATATTCTTGAGTGTTATTGGCGACCTTTGACACAGGTTTAGAGAGCTAAGAAAAAGTCTTAGCTGTTAAAGTAAAAACTAAAAATCAGTGTTTGATGTATGTGCAATCAGAGGGGGGGGGGGGGGGTGGAAAAGGAGAAAAATGGAGATTTTAAGCTAGTTCTCTATGTATACATGAGCATTACATGTCATCAGCGATAGTGAAATCAGTGAGACGGCTTGATTTTTAACAGCAAATATGTATGGCAGTAGCAGTGGGAAGAACTAATCAGAGTTCACAAAGTCCCAACATCATCAGCTCAAATCAAGATGCTCTAACATGGATCCAACAGGGGCGTAAAACAAACCTCTGCCATGTTGCTTATCAGTATTTCCCACCTGTCTTCATGTTTAAACCCTATACAAAATATGTCCAGCTCATTCAAAAGACAAACATTACCCTATAAAAAGAAACCAGGAGCATCGTGTCCTCTATTGTTCATTTTGTCAGGTCACAGTAAGAGCCAACAGGAGGCCGACTATTCCATAATGTATGTACACTTGACTGGTTTGACTATATGGGACCATTTTTTACCCCCTCTGCTCTCTCTTAAAGCCAATTTGAGAGAAGCAGCAAGGTGTGGGCTTGCATTTCATTTGTTGCGAGCCACTTGAGAGTCTCTAGTATGACCTGTAAACAGGTTTCTCAGCCTCCCAGCCAGTGGTGCGCCAGTGTCGCCTGTCTGCAACAGTGCAGAGCCAAGCGTCGTCCATGTCACGCTCCGATAGCTCAATTTAAATGGAAATTGGATGAACTGCTTGGAAGTGATCCAGCCATCCAGAACAATTAACCCATATTACTGGCAGGCCTTGAAGGAGTAATTTGACTTTGAATGAGAATGGGGAGGAAAGCTTGTGGTATTTAATACTAGAAACAAAATAGCCCCAAGTGCAGAAAGGATTGTGTTTGCAGTCATTGCTTCTAAAGATTTAATGACAAACTTTGCCTTTAAATCCTATTTACAGTGTATTAGAATAATGTGAACAATAATCCATTGTCTGAGGAAAAGTACTTCCTCAGGATTTAGAAGAATGACATGTCTTTTTACTGAACTATTTAATTTAAGGAATAATAACACCAGTTTGCTGCTATATTGGATTTTGTGGGATTACAAGTGTATTTACAGCGGTTTCTCTACACTTTACTGACTTTATCTGAAAATTACAACCAATATTTCTTTCATTTTAAGTCATGCAAAAGCACAGAGAAGTGTTGTTTTGTGGTTTTTTTTGCTTGTATCAGAAGCACATGGCAGTGTCAGGACACTTTGGATATATTTTATTATGCAAGTTTGAGCTTATTTTTCCTTCAAGTGAAAATTCCACACAGACCACCACTGTCACCGTCTTACCCACTGATAAAAAATTTCAAAAAAACACTATTCATAGATGAGTTTCCTCTTCTGTGTGGCAGCAGATTGTCCCTTTTCTCCGTTGTCCTGCAGTGTTGACAGAGTTGGACTAAAAGGCAAAGAATGACAAAAGCAGCTGAAATCACAGCACTCTGTATTCAGGCGACTCAACCGTGTTGGACTTTTGAGTCAGTCAGGTAATGGGTGAAATTGTGTCTGCTGCACGGCTTATAAATCGCAGTGCTGGCAGTATTTATCTATGTCTCAGACAATCCTGCTGGGAGATGGGAACGGTGAAATTAGAATCAACAGCGTGCTTCTCCTCCCCTCGGCTCCCGTCAGGTCATTTCACCCCACCTTTCCCCTCGCCTCTTGAAGGCAACATGTGAGCAGAAACCGATAAATATAAAGCACGTTGAGAGCTGGCTGCCTCTTCCCTCTACATTTCATCACAATTCCTGAGGTTATTTCAATGTATTTCTCGAAAACCCAAAGAAGGAAACTTGGCTAAGCCGCCTCTGTTGTCAAAAGTCCATGCAGAGATGGTACAATTAAGTATTTATTCCTATTATCATCCACCCTCTACCACCTCTACAATGAAGACATTTAACTCCCATCCTTCTTTGCATTTCCATTCAAATTATAGATATTTCATCCATGATGGTGACTGGTTGGTGTGTGTGAAAATTAAAAGAGTGAATAGATTCCAAGGACTTCATTATTTTTATATATATATATATATATATATATATATATATATATATATATATATATAATGATGTTTTGTTTTTTGTTGTATAGCTTTTGTTTTTTGTTTTTTGGGGTTTTTTTTTATATTTTTTGATTGTGGTTGTTTTTATTTGTTGCATATTCGAAATAAATTGAATTGAATTGAATTGAAGCCTGCGCTTTAATAAAAGTCAGTATGGGACCCATTTCTTGCCTCATGTTCTAGACGATTACCCTTTGACTTTGTCTCCAACAGTCACACCTTGTTACCAGATCTGTGATGATAGAACAGAAGGGACAGATGTGGGCAGCAGGAAGGACTGGATGAGGAAAAGTGGGCCGGATCACGGGGAGACAACAATAACACGCAATTTCAGACTTCATTGTAATTCAGCTCTCATCTTAGTCCCAAGTGACAAGCAGTGAGCCGCCCAGGATTCTAATCATTCCTGTTGTCAGATTGGTACCCCAAGTGAGATTGAGTTGATTGCTTGAACAAATTTGCAAAGTAACGATGCAATTTGCTGCAGAATGCCTTGGGAAGGTTTGGATGGTGGGGTCTGTGGAGGTCTCCCAGGATTAACACAAAGTTGTTGTTTTGGAGAGCTTTCAGCAACTAAATTAATCTCTGGTTTAATCGTTTCACCTGCAGGACAATTAAGTGTTGTATATTAGTATTCATGCAACACAGTAAGTTTGAGGAGCAGTTCTGCGTGTGAGAAAAAATGCTTCATCATTTTCTGACTAAAAGTTGGATAAGAAGATTAATGCTACAGAGTCAAACTTTTAATACAAACAAGGACAGCGACAGTGGATTCAAATCAAACACTGTATATATGAACCAGATGGAGTAAACATCGCATGCTCCACTGGGCTCTGGACTTCTGTTTAGAAGTAAGAAGTATGTGTTTTAGCTATTAACATGGAGCCAGAATGACTGTATTTGGACAAACATAACAACTCCCACATGTATTTACCTAAACTGAGGTATTGTCAGTGAGACGTTTAATGGAAGTGTATGACAGCCAAGTCTATTTTTGGATCCTATGTGAGGGTTGTTTCAGTAAATGTTTTGTGTGTTTCAAATCACTCAACTATCATGAGGCTCGAAATGCCTTTCAACTACCACCTCGTTGACCATATGTACTCCTTCACATTGGAATGGTTAAAACATCATGATAATACTGAGAGCATCACATTTGTTTTATACAGGTTTGTTTAAAACTTTGAACAGAGCAAGATGTCCTAGTCTTATTTTTGAGTTATATAAATGCCTTATAATAATTTAATTTAATTTATTAAGATTAACCCATTCTTCCTGAGATCTCCTCTACATTACATTACAATTTTACAATATTAATATTAACATTAATCTTACACAATACACAATACCCCCCCCACACACACACACACACACACACACACACAATACAACAGCCCAATGCAATAAAAGTCAATACACAAAATAAATGATATACATCTATGCTCATTCACCAAACAATAACTGTCTGACACAAATCACAATACATCTTTCAATACTCTTTACTCATTCTAATAATAACTAATACTAATCATAGTTCAATCTTCAATCAAAATGACAAATATAACTGTGGCATCAGTGAGTTAAATTTCCAGAACTAATAGTTTCTAAGTAAACATCAGTTGCTAAAGAACCTGTAATACAGTGTGTTTCAACATTGGGATTGCAACCCCATGTGAGGTCATCTGGAATTCAAATAATTCTAGCAGTTGATTTTTTTAAATCACTCATAAAACATTTTTTTTTTAATTATTTGACTTCATTACAATTAAAGCACATGTTTCCTAATAAAAATCATATTCAAATAAACCACAGGATATATTATCTGAGAGGGCATATCTTTATATACACATACCTGCCTGGACACAGTTGCAATCAGAAAACCAGACCAAACAGAATATGGATGTATGTTATACATTATCTAACTTTAATACTGTTTAAAATGTATGTTTATTTACAAGACAATATCACAAACTACTACATGATCAAAAACACTTTCATTTTAGCAAAAAAAAAAAAAGTCTCTGATTTGGAATGTCTGGAGTTGCCAGAAATATGTGATGTCAAAACAGTAGTGAGCCAAAAAAGGTTGGAAACCACTGCTGTAACTTGTAAATGGTTGTTTATGTTACAACATCTGAAACAATTTGCAAATCTTTCATCTTTACATATAATCAGACATGTCATTTTCAACCAACTGCAATCACTGAACATTACAGTCTGACGAACCCTGATCATCATGAATATGAATCAGTTGCCGTCATCTCAAATTTAATGATTAAATATTCCAGTGACACAGTAGCGAAAAGACCAAATGAAAAGATCTTTCATTTCCAGTCTGACAGTTTCGATTCTTCATACCTATCACTCTATTATGGAATTTGACAATTTTTAATAGAAATGACTGATTGGAGGTGGTGAAGAGTGGGCTACGGTATGTGTGAGAAGTATATTCATCTTGGAACAAAAGGACTTGTCAGTGAGTCACACTCAGATCTTTTTGGCAGAAACAGATTTTTATGAAGAACTGATTAAAAAAAAGGAAAAAAGATTATGACATTTAAGGTGGATTGGGACGATCAAGATCTTACCTGTTAATTACTTCTCCACAATGCATCAACCTTAATGCATTAAAGTTCAATATTCATTCAGCATAGAATCTAATTATTAAAGGTGTTAGACAATTTGAGGCTGTTGCTTAAATGATTAATACATCTTCTCCACTTTTTGGTGTTACATTAACTCATAAAGACCCAAACATCTACTGATCACCAAAATTATTTACTGTTATAAAAGGTTGTGTAAAATACACTTTGTCATCTTTCCATGGTCATCGAATATGACCTACTTTGACATTCAGAGGCTTTATAGTGACTGCCATCTTCTACAACACTAATTCACCAATAAAACCCACGGATCAATGATTAGTTAATGACATATTTATCAGGAGTTAAAATTAACGGCGTATGAAATCATGTATCGGAAGTCGGAACGACAAAAAACGTGGAGTTTTTTTAAGCTTTCAGCACATTTGAAACTCATGAAAACGTATTTGTGCATCGCATTTGTGTGCTATTCCTGACATTCAGAATATTTACAGTTGCTTCCAGCTCCTCCCACAGACACAGACAACATAACACTAATTATTGCCATTCAAGCCCCACTTCCAGTTAGCTTAGCCTGAGGGCTAACAGCTAGTGGCTAATGATATTGACTGTTAGCTTGTTAGCTCGCTTTTCAGACACGCTGTAAATTAAATTGTAGAGCCCTGAATCGAAATACGTTTGCATTACATAACATTATAATTTATAGGACACTACATAAACTATATATTTTATATTTGTAGCTTATCTAAACTAAATGCTTCTGCTAACATCTAGGAAGACGGTGTTGCTAGCTGCTTCTTAGAGGCAGCCGGCGGAAGTTCTAAACTTTGCATTACTGGACTGTAGAACGGCATGGCAAATAAATATTTCATAAGGTATGATACATTGCATACCGCCCATTCCCACACATTGGTACATGGCATATTGGTGTGTGTATGACAGATCGTACAATTTAAATCCCTTGTCCAGTTTTAGACAAGGGATTTAGGCGGCGGGTGTAAAACTCCATTGTTGTTTTGTCGGACCGGAAAAGCTGAGACCGCACTTCCGGTAAATAGGAGCCAGTGTGCAATGAGCGAATTTGTGATCTTGTTGTGAATTATGTAGTTTTGGGGTGTGTGTGTATTGTTCAGGCTGGGGGAAATGTTGTCATGGATCATTTCCACACACGACATGTGACAGAACAGCACAGTAAAGGCGGTGCTTCCTGTTAGATTAGTGTGTGTACTGAACTGTTACTGAACTACCGCTGAGCTGCTGGAATCGCTGGAGGACCACTGGAGAAATGATTATCCAGACACCAGTGGGCTGCTGGCTGCTCCCACTGGCAAAGCAATCACTGTGGTATTTGGGATAGAATGAATTACCGAACATTTTCAGATTAGTCCTTTTAATCCCCAAATGAATAGATCAGGGAATTAATAGCGACTTTACCAACATTGTGTGTCGCATCTGTATTGTCTGGGTTTTATTCTGCACCATTAGTTATTCTATTCTTTTTTACTATATCTTATTTTGTTGTGGATTTTAGGCATTTTAGTTCATGTAGAAATTGTTCTATCGTAGCATGTCCTGTAGAGTTAGAAGAAAATAATATCCTCTCCATTTGATTTCTCTTTGTAGTTGGTCCAATTCTGTGCCGTCAAAGGCCTCCTGCGGCCATATTTGATTTGTTGTGGCCCTGACCCAAGCCCCACTGTGTCTCCTCTGATTACCATGAATCAGAAATATCTGAAGAAACCCGAGATGGGCAAAACAAACAACAAAAAAGAAACAATCAAACCAAACAAAAAAAAATCAAAAGAAAGTTGAAATAAAGGCTACACTGGATGCAACCAATTTATTTATTTTTTTCTTGTACAAAGAAGTGTATTTGTGTGATATTGACAGAAAAGGTTGTGGCCTATGGGTGCTTCCAGCAGATCTCTCCAACACTGATACCGGCTTTAAGACAGTACTTGTACCATCTCCTTTCATCTACTGTGAGATTGGTGATTAGATTGAAGAGCCCAGCAGAGGAGAGAAGTCCTCCCCTCCACATGAGAGGAAAGGCAATGTTCCACAAGACTACACTTTCATTACTCAAAATAAATCTCCATTACACAAATGCCAAATGCATAATTAGGCTATAGGAATAATTATAAATGTGATTAGTTTCTTCATGGGCAGACCTGTGTAAATTGTGATTGACACCTCCAGTGAATTCAGAGTGTATATATCTGGCTGCAGAGAGACACAGACACACAATGATGGGTGTCACAATACAGACGCAACAAAGACATTCAGGGCAAAGGTGGTTG
Source organism: Siphamia tubifer (assembly GCA_020466265.1). Classification (NCBI taxonomy): domain Eukaryota; kingdom Metazoa; phylum Chordata; class Actinopteri; order Kurtiformes; family Apogonidae; genus Siphamia; species Siphamia tubifer. The sequence continues at coordinate 40,200,483 of CM035795.1, read as the reverse complement.
TATATGTGTCTAATTTATAACCCATTACAAACAAGACTGAACAAGAACTGCGATATGATTTAAAAATAAATGCTACAGTAGCAGTCTAATATATAGTATAATAACAAATAGGACAGGTAATTTTATTAATATAAACTACACAACGGTCAGTTACATTGATTTATATACTGTTTTTATAGGCAATTTATACTGTTAATAAAGAAAATATACATACTGATTCATAGATGTACATACTGTTAGATATATACAGTTGTGGAAAACAGTTTTCACACACCCTTAACATTTTTGCTTCTAATATTATGAAATATTTGCAGAAAAAATATTTGTTGTGTTTCTAAAGATGTGACTGCATCAGATAAACAGCTGCAAGTGATGTTTTTTTTGTGTTTGTTTTTTGTTTACGAGGGAAAAAAAATCACTGACAGTTTCAACATGTCATGTCCTGGATGTTTTTCTGCTGAAACATCCAGTTTTGACCTTGACAGACCAGAGCATGTGCAGAACGGAGTATGTGGGTCTGGAGAAGTTAACAATATTTGGCAGATTTCAGTCTATGTACACATTCAGATACAGATTATCTTCATTGATTCTCATGGGGGAAATCACTTGTTTAATCAGCTCAATAAAATGAAGTAAAGAATGTATAATTAGACTGATTTGTTGTAGACTCTGATGGTAGTGGACAACTCTCAGTCCTCCATTGTAATGAGGTATGCAGTGCACGTGTAAAAAGAAAGCAGTACTGGCTAATACATGCTCTAAATTATGTATATTGACCAAGAGAAATTCATAAAGTCTAAGGTGTTTTAATGAATACATACATTTCTCCTATTTAACAGGACTGACTCAGCCAGTGGACTTTAGTGCTTATTCTTTATGAACAAGAGTCAGTCAGAATTCTCTTCAAAAGGAAGCGATTATAGCCAGGGCCTTGATCTGTCCGACTATCCGGGATCCTGCTGGCAGGGCAGGCCTCATATCCATCAAAATGTGGACCCCATTATAACCAGTGTGTGTCTGCTGTAGATTCCACTTTACACACAGCTTTCATCTCAAAAACCCATCTCTTATGGAAACAATAACCAGCCAGATCTGTCTTTTGAACTCACCAGGTGGGGGCAGCAATGCAGATATGAAGGAACAGGTGAGGGTTCCATCTTTTTTTTTTTTTATTGCATCTTTTGTTCAAATGCTGAAGCAATACTGTCAATACATGCGGCAAAACCGGCGACAGCAGCTTTAATACATATGCAAAAGGAGCAGACAGGTTGTATGTGGCTTCTTTTACATTTTAATGGAAAAAGCCTGGGATGTCAGATCAAACCATTGATAGAAAATGAAACATTTCTATGCTTCTACAACCAGAAACCAAAGGAGACATTTTCACGTTACAGGGATCCAGAAGTGGCCTTTGGAAACTAATCTCTAGCTTCACATGGCTTCACACATCCAAAAAACAGCAAACCGCAACAGCTCATTAAGATACCAAAAGACCACGCGACACACCATTATATCTTCACATTTATTGTGCAGTGACTTTTATATACATACATTTTATACACCTAATTTACATGAACAGAAATAAATTAATCTGCTAATGTTTAACTCATCTGGCTTTAGTGTTGCCACTGGACACAGCAATCTTTGAAGGAGAAAAAAGCACAATAATCCCAAGTGACACATGAGTGACAAAGGCAGTAGAATGAGTCAATGTAGTCTAGTTTTCATTAGTGTTGATACGATACACATAAAAAAAAGAAGCAGTCGGTAAGAGTTTTCATTATCTTTTATGAACACAAATCGAGCAATAGCGTTTTAAAATGCACACTTGTAACCTACAGTACATGAGCCTTTGCAAAATATTGTATTGAGTAGATGCAGTTTTGCCTGTAGGCACATCTGTTTTAATGTAGTGAGGTCAGTTTGCCTGAGGATGTTCAGCAAGTTGACCTGAGTTCATCCGTAAGTAGCTAACGAGTACCCTACAGAGATCACTGTAACAAAAACTCTGACCAACTGCATCTTTAACATTAGAGATGACTATTACTATTGTGCTACATACAGTATTGATCACCGACAGACTCACACAGATAAAGTACAAGTTGTCTAATTAGTTTCATCTTTATAAAAAGTAAAATCTAACAGGCTAATGAGAAAAATCATCTTAACTGTGTACATTTTAGTGTGTGGAAATAATAAAAAATACATTACTTGGAGTGGCCAGGGTCCACACACATCAAAACATGTGGCAAGGATAAAATAAAAACGTAAACCACTGGAGAAATCGCCTGTAGGTTTCTGATATACACAAACTGTAAATACAAACATTAACCTGCTGTCTTTTTCAGTCTGGAGGAACGGACAGGAAGTCTAACTTTCTACTGCTAGCTTATGATAAATACCAACACGAACTAGAGTGACATGCCTATGAACACGAAACAACACATCAACTCCAGCCTCCTCTCACCATACAGAAGCACGGATACTCAATTTACAGGATACATTGATGGGTCGTTAGCATTAAGCTGCCGTGCGCAGCAGTAAGTCTAAGCTAAAACATGCAGCTTGTGGTGAGGTTCTACAGTACTATTCAGTAGTTGTTGGTGGTAAACGGCTGTGTGAAAACCCAGAGTTTTGAATTTTTTATTACTATAATTTCTATAACATTAATTGTCAACATGGCTCTGTTGTTCCATTTGCCTCGCACCCAACCAGGCCAGACTCTCTCATTAAAATGAACAGATAATCATATGGCAGCCATCATTATCACCACACCATAGAGGAACATCTGATTATTGCACACTAGCACTGAACTTGCAAATGTTCATGCAGAATTAATGAGAAACACGCCACACTCAAATCAGTGTTTGCTCACTCGGTGACAGATGACCATATAGTTCTTTGGAAGACTAAAATACATTGTTTGGGTGGGTTGAGCACACATAACTACGTGGCAAACTAAGGAGGCGCCTACAGCGCGTACAATCTAAGGTGGTGAGGAGAAAGGTGCAATGGTATTTCAGAAAAATCAATATTATGATACTTGACACCAACTGACTGCATTACAGTACCTCTTTAGACAGTAGAAAAGGAGTAGTGATGGGAGTATGAGAACTGCAAAGGTGCGAAAGAGGAAAACGACCATTTCTGTGAGAATCTAGCAACGTCTTTTCAAGCAAACTCTAGCATCTGCATGTAAAATATATTACATCCATTATCCAACATTCATAGCATTGTTTCTGTTAAAACACAAAAATAGTTAAAGACTCACAGAAAGAATCCCAGCACAAAAACCATGGATGCAAGGGTTTCATTTGTTTGGAGATGACATTTGAAAGTAACTGCAGCGTAGGAGCCAAAAATAAATTCATGGAATCTTTTCACTCACACTTTTTCACAGGAACTACTCCACACACACACACACACACACACACACACACACACTTATTCCATCGACCAGACAAGTGAGACAGTCATAAGGCGAAACTGTGGCAGAATGATGAGGAGGCATGAGTGAGAAGGGGTTGTTGTGATGGGCTTTGTGTTTAATGGACTGTGGATCATCTTCGCTTCAGCTCAAGGAGATTGAGAGCCTGACCTGTAGCTCTTAAAGCTGCCCAGCAGACTCTGGACCCCCTTCTTGACCCGTCGAGCCACAGAATCAGCAGGGGGTGTGGGCAGGCAGGAGGCGAGGCTCGGTGGACGTGCATCCAGACATTTCTGGTATCGAAGCTATAGACATGACAACACACAAAGCATTTACATTCTATTGCAGTCTATTAGGGCCAAGCTTTGAAACAGGAAAGAACCTCCCGAACACACACAAATAATAATAATGCCTTTTATGAAGCATCAGTGCCTGTTCATTAGAAATTAACTGTAAATTATCAAAAAATTGTACATATTGAACTCCAACTCACCATACAGGCAGCCTGTACAGCCTCACTCAGACTGGCAGCATTGGGTTCGCACCAGAACATATGACAAGTGAAGTCTCGTGGGCCTTCCGCCATGATGAAAGCAAAGGTGTGAACATCTTTTCCCACACCCATGAAGGACAGAAAACGCACCCTACACTCTGATAGCACCTCCTCATCCTAGAATGGAAAAGATTAACAACAAGAACAAAAGGTGTTGTAACACTTATAAGCATTTACTTCCTTCTATTTCAGAAAGTTAAACCGTGCTCGCTTTGGTTTGTTCTCTCATTACCTGTCTTGATAATATTGTTAGCGTGGCTGGAGCGATATTCACAGAGACAGGAGTCCAGTCACTTTTGTCTTTGCCGTCCATGGCAGCTGCTACTGCGTCATTGATTACATCCATTCCTGAAAAATGCAAAAGTGACCAAGACAAATTAGTAAGTTGAAATATTGAAGTTCAGAGTATTTCTATTAGTACCATATAAAGGGTTAATGTTATCGATGGTGTTCTATGTCTGAAAATTGAGTAGTAGTTATGCTGTCGTGTAAATGGGGCTCAGTGATGGTGATGAGGATGATCTGGGTTTTTAACTTGATGATACAGGTGTTTTGGTCTGCAGAGCATTACTACAGAGAACAACATCCACCCAAAAAGTACAGTATGATATGTTTCCTGTCATCTCTTACCCACTGGCTTTGCCACAGGCTCACATCCAAGATAATAAACATGGAAGCGCTGGAAAAGTTCATTTTTCGGAGCAGGAAACTCTGTTGAGAAAGAGGTTGTGTTACGCGACCAGATTTCATGCTGTGAATAAAATGATTGATAAAATGGTCAAAGACATGAAGTTTTGTGCTTTACCTTCAATAGGGATAACCATAGGTCTATTTGGATCCGAGTTGAACCTACCCGCCCCCGGCTTGGATGCCTTTCTTTCATTCATTATCTGAAATTTGATCAATGGCATATTACAATGACAAAAAGATAAAAACAGCAATAAAAATAAAAACCAGAACATTAATATTCTAAAATGACAATAACATCTTACCTTTGAACACATCTCATGTAAGCTGGTGGCAATGTTCTTGGCAGGCGAATCACAGCGGAAAACATGACACTTGAGAACTTGAGTCAGGTTGTCTCGAGCCACATAAGCAAAATCCCTATGAATTATATCATATGAAAGAAAAAGAACAGTATTATTATCGAGATCATACGCATGACAACAAAACTACATACGCGTTTACACATCACATTATGTTTTATAGATAAACAGACAACAACTGTACATGGCAATACATTTACACAACAGATAGAAATCACTAAAGGATACCTTTCCCTGTTCATGATGGAAAATGCAGCATGAAAGAAAAAAAACAAACTACATGTTAAAAGACACCAATGCAGAGACAGGCATCAACAGAAAACTCAGGACTGCTGCAGTAATCACTACAATCCAGCAGAGAGCAGTAGTGTGCAAGGAATACAAGGGAATGAGTCCTAATAAATGCATGTTTGAAAACTGTGATTTACAGCAGGAATGATCTTTTATAGTCAGCTACAGAAAACTGGGAAAAAAGTATTTAATAATATCTTCAATTACAATACCCTTTATCTTGTTTTAACAAAATTTTACCATAAACATTCTAGAATGTTACTTAAAAATGTAAATGCTTTCTTTTTTCCTTCTACAGTGTTCCTTTTTATGAAAAATATAACACTTTTATAAATTGACCTTTGTATGTAAAGGGAAAAAAATGCTTGAGACCATGTATTGAAAGTCTGGATAAAACATGTTTAAAACTAGGTGTAGATTTGGTTTCTTTTGTGTTTTGTCACTCATGGAAGGATACTAACCTGCCATTGTCTCTACCAACACCCCAAACACGGATGCTGCCTATTGGCTGAGTGTGAAGCAGTGTTTGGCCCAAAGGGTCAATCAGATTCATGGTGTCATTCTCCAGGACCATCAGCATATCCTTGCCCTAAAAAAGGATAGAAACACATACTCACTATAAATTGTCTGGAACAAAAGAGTTCTCCCTTTTGAGACATTTGTGGATTATCATTAGGAATACAATGGTAGGAGTCTATGCGTAAAAAAACCTGTAGAATCAGATTTAAAAAATTAAATTAAAAAATAAATAAATAAAATGTTTTTCAGTAAGGCTTCTAGAACATCTACAATACATTTAGCTGTTAATTTTTTAAGTGAATTAATCATATTAAACCACAAGCCTACTAGATTGTTTCATAGCCTAGACACTGTAATAGATGTAAATCCTGAAGCTGGAAATAAGCGTCTCTATACATTTTTTGTAATCTATAATTAAAGCAGGCATTAGAGGAAGGTATAGCCAAGTGTCTTTGTGGTCCAATGAAATCCTCTCACCTCTCCCCAGATACCAGCAGTGTCATGAATGTTGTGTTTGTGATAAGAAAGCTGCCTGATGCAATTGTTGACAGCAACGCTGCTCTTGCCTGGAGCCATGTCCTCCTCAGACATCTCCACCCAGCCCAGGGAACGTACTGCAAAACACTAAAACAACAAATTACATTTATTAGTGAAGAACATGACTGCATTGAGATTGGACAAACTACAATTTATCCCCTGAAATTGACCCATTATACATTTTAAAGTGAATGAGAGCTTCAAACCTTGGGAAAACTCATTTCTCATGTTCTTTTGGTCAAGAGAGAACTTATGCTTAATATATATATGTAGTGTATAAAGATATATTTACCTTAGTTTCTAACCCTGTAGAAAGTGGAGCCAGTTTTTCCTCTTCTTCAGACTGGGAGCAACTGTAGCTACAATGACAGAAAGAAAACAATGAACCACAAAAAAATGTTGAAAAGATAAAACGCACCATTTCCCATTAATTACCGAAACTTTGTCAACCTGCCATTGTACAATTTGTCTCGCCTCATAATGAGCTGAAAACATTTTTACACTCCTCACAATAACATAAAAGATCTCTAATATTGTGGTTTGCACTGCTTCAGTAAAGCATTTCTGTAAAACCACAATTACTGCACATTGGGCATCTGTAGCCACCAGCTGGCTCACTGAGTGCTGTAATTCTTCATCGCCTTAATCATCATGACTTAATTTCATCAGTGGCAACAAAGCAACACATTATACAAATTTTTGCAGGTTGAAATAGACTAAATTAAAACTTTTAGTGCTGACAGACTCTGATCAATCACTGCAATATAACAGCCAAGCAATATTAATGCTACAAATAACCTGTGATGTGATGCATGACTATAAAACATTTTAAATAGACAACAGTAAAATATCTATGTGGAATATTAGCATACTCTGTGTTTGGATACACAACAATATTTGAGTTTTTCTACATGAAACAAAGAGCTTTACATATTGGTCAGTTTTTACCGGTATCCAACTCTGTGGGAAAGACTGAAATTATTTCTAAACAGCCTTCTTGAACAAACACCACATACTTCAGGTTTATGGATGCATAGCGTAGAGTTGCTCCCTCAAACTCCTTCAGACTTTGATCCGATGCCACCTCTCCCTCCTATACACAGTTAAAAACAAGAGTGGTTCATTCACAATGAAAATGTAACTGAACAAGTGTTGTGAGTATAATACCAATGTAATGTAGAATAAAATTAACAGCCCGTGTCATCCGCCAATATTTTGTAATCGTAAAAACACTATTATCAATGAATAAACTTCAAGATGTGAAACTAGGTTTGCACTGGACATTTTCATTCAAGTTAAATCAATATCTATACAAGTTATTACCATTCTTCCTCAGACTCACCTTCCATAATTCCCCTTCCCCTTCTCCAGTTCCTTCATCTGTGTTGGAAAGGTGAGTCCAAGACTCCTGCCAAATATAACATAGTATTAGTTTCTCATGACTCACCTCCCTCTGGTTGAAGGTGAGTAAATCATATTCTGAATCCTACCTCAGGGTCCTCACAGGGTGTCGTCTCTAGGGACATACTGGAGGACATCATAGAGTCACCAACTTTACCCAGGGGTGAAGGAGGCTCCCACTGTGTGGTGCCTGTGGGGATATGCCAGTAGTATGTGCCTGAGGTGTCTCGAACTCTCATCCACCCTGATGGCAGGTCTGTGTCAGTCTCAAAAGCACTGGAATCCCAGAAGGATTCTGTGAAGCAAAAAGGAAAGACACAAAGAGAATATGGCTCATATGGTCTTGCTAGTGTGGAAAATGAAAAAAAAAACAAGCAAACCAAAAAAGCTCCAAAAAAACCCAGACTGAATAACATTATATAAATACGATTCTCACAATTTCCTAGTGAACACTTTCCAGGAGGTGAGTATTTACCTAGGTATATGGCAGGTACTATTATGCAATAATTACCACCTTGCACTAAACTCTCCAAAATCTTTCTTGCGAGTATTTAAGATGTGAAATGCAATGTGTGAACATTTTATTTTATAATTAATATACAATCTGAATAAAGTACTTTACCAACACAAACAGTATACAATTTTGCATACTGACAACCCTAGACTGAACTGTCTATACCCAAATAGTTGATGTGCACTTATCAGTTGATCTCTCCGTGCTTCAGCCTCCGAATACAAACATGCAGTCTGTAATGTTGTAATCATTATTGTACCACTCTTTTGATAAATCCTACACATATATTTTGGGGACCTCTAAACTGATAGTATAATAGATAAATGGTGATTTATTTTTATACACAACACAAAATATCATTTTACATGCATGTGGGGGACTGTTTTCCCTGCGTTTACTTTAATTGCTCTTTTACTGCATATGATTATTCATTGTTACCTTTTTTTTTTTTTTTTACACTTGTACGAGTATTCGATGTAATAGCTCATCCACTGCTTTATTGAGTTGAAAATGCTGTATCTTAGTATAATAGCATGGCTTAAAGTGGATAAACTCTTGTACCTCTGTTGCCATTTGGAGAGCTGTCTCCTGTGTTGTCTTGAGACAGGGCCGACCAGCTGGACTCTTCTTCAACAGGTGTCCCATTCATGTTGGAGAAGAGGAGGCAGGGATTCCTCCCCACAACACTGCCCTCTCGCTGGGACTCTGCACTACCCTGTTTTTCTGCCACTTTCTCTCCTCTGGTAACCCCTGATGTCTCTTCATCTTCCTCTGATTTTTCCTCCTTCTCCTTATCATCTTCTTCCCTCTTATTCTCTTTCTCTTCTGTGGACTCCAGAGTGTCAATGAGAAGTGGCTCATTAAGGATGTTCTTGGACTCCTCTTGATTGAGACCAGGGGTCATTGCTATTTTAGGCGATTTGGACTGTTCTTCGTGTCCCTGTTGTTCTTCCTGAGTGGTGTTCTGGGGAGCGAAATCCTCCTTGTTGCCATTTTGGCTGATATTGCAGTTATGATCCTGGTCCTGCTGGTTCTCGGCTACTTTCCGCAGCTGGTTCTGGCCTTCCTTTACCCACTTAGCATTGTTGCCAGTGGATTCCTGATCACACCAGTGGCTGCTATCGTTGAGTTTATTCTTTAACTCTTCATCTTGCTTTTGTTTGCTCGCAATATATGGCATGTCTTCGTCTTCATGGCCACCCATGTTACCGTTCCATACAACAGCTCTAATGGAGACAGATGCAGCTGGTTAGCATTAGCACGCTAGCTAACAGGCTACCGATACATAGAAATGAAACATTCGAGTCATTAATATTCTGCGACTACTACCGGGTATCATTACATGCAAAGTCACATTTTCAGCGATTACAGAAAATATCAACGTTTCGAACTACGACATAAAGTTCGTTTCTTATTAACTCAGTACAAGTCGCGCAATATCACTGCTACTTTCACTGTCGGATTTTAGGACGGATATCAGACGTACTTCCCATAGCTTTACCTTCCATTTGCCAACACGACCTCTTGTACTTCAGGTTTTTAGCCAACTACGATATAATACAGTAATTCAGTGCATTACCACAAATTTAACCTGTTCACTAGTAACCACAAAAAATGTTCTACAAGTATTCTGCGACCGATAATACAGTATTTTTTAGCTGACATCCCCGCAGCTGGAAATAACGGGCAGTATTCACTATCCTTACCGTCGTCATCTTGGCTAGGCTAACATTTGCTCCTAAGCTAGCAAGCTAAAGTATGCAAATAGATCATCCAAAACGAATGCGGAGACGCAGATTTTTTGAGCATACATCAAATATTTCCACTCACCAGCTCCACCAAACCCCCTGTTTTCTAGATATGTCGAATTATGTGAGATAACTACATATTTCCGCAGATCGTGAGGGCCTGCTCCGTTTCTAGGTGGTGTTTTCTGTCAGTGAGCTCGACTAGTGATGGAGGGCGAACCTGCGTCATGGATCCACGTCACAGTAAGAGCCCACAGCTACCACTCAGAAAGAAAAAGACTCACTATTTTAAGTTATTTAGGAAGTCATGGGCGTAATCCTCCGCATTTTTAGTTCATGTCGAGTTAATGTCAACTATAAGACGATTATAAAGCATACGGTCCGTGAATGCAGCTGTATTTACAATGTCAAACAGACGGAACAGCAGTAGGAGGACATTTATAAACTACATATTAATTAAGAAAAAGAAATACAAATAATACACAGAGCCACGTTTTCAACTAATATATGCAGTTTTGTGTGTGTGTGTGTGTGTGTGTGTGTGGGGGGGGGGGGGTTAGTTTGTTGGGCATCATAGTTACAAACTATTAATATTGAAAGATTTTTAAAAAAAAATCTGCCAGGAACTATTCAACAGTTATTCACTGGAAGGTAGTTATAATTTAAGGTGTAGGTTTAATTTCAAAATTCTGAGGATGCACAGTACCAGAAAAAAAACTTTTAGTATATCTGTGTGTGGTGTTAAATTATATAATAGATTGAAGGAAGAGCACAAGGAATGCTCAAACATAACCGATTCAAAAACACTTAAGAAAATGTTTTTCACACGATATAGGTGTGAGGATTATTGTCACCATATGTTCACTGTTCTTTATGGATATATGTCTTTTAATTATTTATATTTGACAGCACAATTAAGAAGGTAAATATTGTGTATTTGTATGTGTAGTGTGTACTTGTATGCTGTGGATATGATGAAAATATGTACATTTGTACAGTGTGTGTCTGAATAGATATACATATAAAACAATAATGTAAAAGGAATAGGTAGATACGTATACATTATTCATTTATGGAGGAATGATATAAGTTGCACTTCTTCCCACCCCCTTTCAGGTTTGTAAATTACATATATTATTGTGCTGTTCTACTGTCTAATATTGTCTTGATTTACTTATTTTTTTTGTATATTTTCGTTGTTCACATGTTTAATTTCAATGTTTCATTGCATGTTTGGAATAAATCACTATAGTTCTTTTTTCATCAGAGGCAACTAGAAATTGGACAGTCTAATCATGCTGGGAAATGTCTGTGTATAGTACAAGTGATCAAGCTCTTATTCTAATTACCAGGTGTGGTAATGTTAAATATTTAACATTTTTTTAACATTAAAATGTAATAAGTTTAGTAACATCAACAACCAAATTAATTTAAGTACACCGTGTCTTCAGTAGAACACAGGCATTTATATTTTACACAACTTATAAATGATCAAACACTACACCCACACATTGAAGTAGTCCATATTTTTTCCTTTTTAATATACTTATATATAAATACATACATTTGTAGGCCTATTAGTCCTTCTGATTTTGGCTTCAACTTGTGATACAGCACAAACGAGCAAGCTGGTGGAGTAGAGGCACAGAAATGATACAGAGGAATAAGAAACTTAACAACTGACGATTGACATCTTCAGAAAAATATATAGTCAGAATATATAGCCAGAAGGCAAGAATGCAAACACTTTCACCTTAATGTCCATCAGTAGCAGCTTCTGATGTGGCTACAAAGAGGAGAAAAGGCAGTCCCCATGATCAACAACAAATAAAACAAAGTGTACTTTTCTGCATAAATCCATGAATAAATTACAGTCAAAATTGCAGCAGTCATCCCTGACCCTGTGAAGAAAACAGGGTACATGTTTGTTTACAAAGATTGCCAATACTCAACATGAAGACAACTTGAAATTTAACATAAATACTTATGAGACAGATGAAAATGGTTGTGAAAATATACTAAAAATCATCACTGATTTCGAAGAGTTTGAAAATAACAAAATACACGAAAGATGCATGTAGGGGAAACTTGTCAAATTTATAGGAAACATATCTGCTGTGGAAAAATATTTGGCCAGTCTTATGTTATCAGCAGCAGCTTGTAAACTAATGAACCAAAGCTCAATACAATCACTACACAGCCAAGCTGAATGACACAACACTGATAAGTACTCTTATTGGAAGCAAATATTTAACATACATTTTCTTATTAATCGTACAGGTTTAAATGCTTGGTTTTAGATGTTTGTCATGCTGGCCTGATTACATACATTTCGTTATTAAGGCAAACAACAGAGATACACTTCTCTCCCCCCCTTCCCCCAAAAAAACAACAACGGCAAGTTTTGCATTAACAAAGCCTTAAACGGATTGAAGCAATGCAGCAGACTGTCATGCTCCACAGGTTATTCAGTCACTTATAGAGGATTGTACTAAGTTCACATGATTTCAGTTTAGAACATCTTTGAAGTTCTGTAAAGACAAAGTTGAGGAGACTGATTTAAAAACTCACATTAAAAAAAGGCAAACACATATATAAAGTAAGTGACTGCTGCTGAATTCATCTCAGAAGTAAAAGCTACAGTGGCATCGAATGCAGCGGTAGAGTTAAGAGTTTAAGGCAATACTGGTAAGCACCACACCACCATATCAGACTGATATCTGGGGTAAGATATCCAGTAATGTAAGTGTTCAGTAAATAATGGCACAGAGGGTCTTTTTTTTTTTTCATTTGTCTTGCATTTTTTCCAGAATTGGCACAATCATGTCAAATTTGGGCCTCTTTGCTGGGTCTTCGTTCATGCATATCTTCATGAGCTTGCAAATGTGTGGTGAGATGCCAGGTGGGATTGTGGGCCTCAACCCTTCCAAAGAAACCTGAAATCCAAAACGACATGAAAAACTGCTGAAAAGAATTTAATGAATCAATTTAACCCAGAACTAAAGGCTTGTTTCAGAGATTAATCTGCTACTCAGATGACCTTCATGTGCAATAGTCACACTAACCTTCATGCCTATTTCCATGTTGGAAAGGTCAGCAAAGGGCACCTCTCGAGTCACCAACTCCCAGAGCAGGATGGCAAAGCTCCACATGTCTGCTGACCGACGGTTAATCTCTTCAGGTTTCTTCTGCAGGGCTGCAAAGCCAAACCAGTAACAGGCCAGTTTAACAAAGGTCAAACTCAGTGACTTTTCAGAGCGTGAGTGTGTTTGGCAGATAGCTCTTCAATAACATTAGCTTTGTTGCATCTGCCAGGATGTGACAACTACTTCATTTATCCAAATGTTGTAACTAGAGTCTAATGATTTTACTTAATTTGTTTTTAACCAGAATGTGGATTAGATCAAACAGATAACATACTGTATTAGATAAAAACTTCAGGTGTGGGAGTATTTCTAGTTATGTAATGTCAAAACCAGGACTTTTGGACTTAGAAACAGGTATTTTATAAAACATGCAGGGTTTACAGGGTTTTTTCATTTTCATTGCAAGCTTCAGTTTGTCTTCTTATTATCAAATGAGTAATCTGTGCATTTTCCTTGCCAACCAAGCAAGCAGACTTCAAATATTGGCTGCAATAATCACAATACACCCTTTTTCCACTTAAATCGTGCAGCCCCTGCTGTATTACACTGTAAATGAAGCTGAACCATCTTCTGAACCACATAAATTTACTCCAATGCCGTTTGTGCTCCCAACTTCACAGCTCACCTCCCACTACATACTGCATATAGTTTGTCGCTATGGGCAACAAATCTGTACACTTGCATTTGCTGCCATCTTCTTCTATGCACCATTTTCACTCAATACATCACTATACAGAATCCTAAGTAAAAAGCCTTTTTGAAATAGATCCCTGGTTATTTTCACATTCTGTAATCAGTTTATATTTGTAACTTGTTTTACATTTCTGGATATCTCAAGGGGAAATCTGCTGCAGATTACATTTGGCTTAGAGACAGTCTGGAGTTCCCTGCATCCATCAATCATGCTCTGGCTTTTGTGCTATCAGCTGTCACTTTGGATCTGAGCTGTGTGAATGATGCCTACCCTCAGGGGCTACCCATGCAGGAGAGTACATCCTGCCAGGGCACTGGAAGGAGAACTTGACGTCTGCCATACTGATCCTGGCTGTCATGTCTTCATCAATCTGTGGTAAAACGGATCGTCATTTGAGTTGTAAGATGTTCAGTTTTTATGTTCACACAGCAACACAATCCCTGCAATAAAAGATCACCTACAGCCGTTGCATCTATTATGATCCTGAAATTAACCCCAAAAACCCAATGTTTTTCCTACCATAATACTTTTGCTGTTGAGATAATGACGAGGGATCATGGGTTCAAGTGTGTGTAAGAAGGCCATTCCACTTGCAATGTCCAGTGCAAACTTCACTGCCTGTGTCTGGTCCACCACAAAATCTGACAGTTGGATCAGGAACACATAATACATTTTAATCAGTTTAATGGTTTTCACTACATTAGTTTTACAGTAGAATTTCTCCTGTATAGACAGTGGTGGCACCCGGAGAGACGCTCAGAAAGGTAGTGTATAACATGACAAATCCCTGCAATCAAAATTGGTGACAACTACAGACATTGTGACTGGAGGAGAAGTACTCACTGGTGCCTTCATGCAGCACATTGTAGAGGGAGCCATAAGGCATCCAGTGTGTGATGATGATGGGGTGAGGGGCGGGAGGACACTGACATGCTCCCAACATGGGAAGGACATTCGGGTGGGAAAATATCCTGGGATGGAGCCCAAGAGGTAGGGAGAGAAGCAGACAGACAGACAGACACAAAAAGGCAAATCCACACAGGATTTGACAAACAGGAAGTTTGTGTGAGATGCAACCCCCCAAAATATAAACAATACATTGAGATTGGTTCAACAAACAATGCAAAACAGACAAATGAGTGAAAAGAAAGGCAAAATAACATAGGGACGGTGTGTAGTTGTTGTTTAATGTCTTCATAATTACCTGAGTTTAGGATATTCCTCATTGAAGTCTCTGCTTTTCCTTGTGGTCCAGTCACGAACCTTTAACACCTTAACAACTATTTCATTTCCCTGCCAGCGTCCTTGCCACAGCTACAAATGAGACATAAATACAGCTGAAATACCTTCAAGTTTAACATGTACATAAATAGCACCATTTCTGCACAACTATTCTGCATTCGTAAAAGAATGAGAAATTACCTCTCCAGACTGGTTCTCATTTATTTTAGCCAGAAGAGAGAGCTGTTTGTAGTCGATGCCTGCGTGTTTATTTAACGTGCCATTACCTAAACACAGACAAGTGAGCAAATGTAGTGACTCATTATTTATGTAAAATCAAGTGGAGCAGTATATGGAGAGGGGGGGGGCATCAAAATTGCAAGGAAGGTAAACAAAAATTATTTGCAATGCAGGTAGAAAACACGTCTTTCACATTGAACTGGTCATATGAGATTTGATTTGTCTTGTCTGTGGGACTCACGGGGCCGAGTTCTTGTGGTGCCTTTCCAAAATGTGTCCTTGAAGGGAATTTTCGTCAAGTTCTGTCCCATTTTCTCTGCCTTTTCTGGATGAGTGTACGAGAGATTGGTATGAAAACCATCATCAGAGAGCAAGAAAAGAAAAAGATCAGTGTTCAAAGTGTAAAAGGCCAGTTTGGATACCTCTGAGGAGCTCCCGCAGGTGAGGTTTGCCTTTGTCCAGGGGAGTTTCCCCATATTTGTTACAGATGCTCACCTGTGCCCCGTTAGTCACAAGGTCCTGAGAGAGGAGAAAGTGAACTGTCTTTTGAGTTTTTATTAGAAGAAACACACATCAGGTGGTACAGTTGCTCCACCAGGGGGGGCACTAACCTCAGCTACTTGGTCTTGGCCCCAGAAGCAGGCATAATGCAGTGGTGTGTTCCCGTGTTCATTGGCTGCATTAGTGTCTGCTTTGCACTGGATCAGCTAGAAGAGAAGGAGAAACAAAGGATTAAATGCAAAACACGGCCGGTCCCATCTTGTTTGGGCTGTATACAAGGATGGTGTTGATGCTGCCAAGTCAAATCTGTGTTGCCTGTGGACACATACCAGAGGTATTCAGACATGCCTAATATTAAACTGAATAGCTGCCTGACAGCAACTCTAGAACAGAGGAATTATGACCATCATGGCCTCGCAGAAGACCATGGAGGAATACAACATAGCCTTGTATTTTACTTCAATGACCACTTTTAATAATCATCTCATATCTCCATCGATGTTTTCTGAAAAGCCCAAGAACACTTTGGTTTTTATAATGCTGTGTAGCTCAGATTATGATCACTAAATGAAGTTCATACTGCCAGCTGCATTGGAAATGGTGATTATGCTACAGCTGTGGTTTTAAAGGTCAACAATTTGCTTTTATTTTGTTGATTTAAATTGGCCTAAACCTTGGACATCAGCTATGTATTGAGCCTGCAGCTGGTGTATTTATAGAAGTGCTCAACCACTGCAAAACATCCTTCCCTGGATCAATAAAGCGATAATAAAATATATTCACTCTCTGCTTCTCTCGCATAATAAATAGATTGGCCTGGACAGAAATTGGTTTTACTGTCATACTTGGGCTAACAGCCTCCAGAGAAAGTAAAATAATCACATTTCCTTTAAAATGAACAAATTACAGAGCACTCCTTTTTATCTGGTCGTGAATCTACAGGAACAGGCATGACTTCTGCATTTTTTGTGGTTTTTCAAATGACATCACTGCAAGTTTCATAATCTCCCTAGTTTATGAGGCAAACAGTAACAAACACTTGTGTTTTCCAGATACTCTTAAAGGGTATTTTCTACTTAATCTTTGTATTATGACAATCTTTTTCCAAAATAACTTCATGAAAAGTTACAGAGCAACTGAAACAACCAGCTGTATATCACCCAGGTGTTAACATGACCTTCACCTTTCCTACGATGTCGCGATGGCCATGGCTGGCAGCGAGGTGCAGAGGTGTGTCATCTCCACGGTTCATGACATTAATACGAGCCCCTCTCATGATGAGCATGTCCACCACGCTGGAACGGCCCTCCCTGCATGCCCAGTGGAGGGGGCTGAAGCCGTGGTCATCTCTGCAGTAAGAGGAGCATTTTAGAATCAATACAGGTGGTCCACAAACCTCCATTAGTACAGCAGAGAGAAAAAGCAAATGTAATATGGGCACGAGAAGCAAAAATACAAAGAACCTCTGCACTACGGTCATTCACATCAAACACTGAAATATTAATTTCCACTCAATTCTGTAGGGTCAAGACAAAATACTACTCCAAATGTTCCTGTGTTGAATATAATTAATAATAAAAAGAGAAAACATTTAATTGCAATGAATGTGAACAATGCTATAGTGATTTAAGTCCTTCTGGGTTGTTTTTTAAAGAAAAATGCACAGATTAGCCTACTATGAAATGTGTCTTTTTCCAACTTGCACACTTGAACTCGAAAAAATATTTTTATGTTTTCACATCTCTTGTGGTCACTCAATCCAAATTATCCCAAAAATGTCTGGTTCTTTAAACTGCAGCGTTTATGTTTATATAACTATACAGGCTGACACCGACATTCCTATTTCATTAATTATGAATCTAATCAAATTAATCACATTTTTAAAAAATATCTATATTACTAAAACATTTAACTCATCACCGAGTCACATTGAGAGGACTGGAAAAAGAAGCTTTAAACATTGTTCTCCTTCAACATATTATTTTAGTGACTGTATTTCAGTAAGTCGCTAACTCAGCTGTGGGAGTGCATAATGAGGAATTCTTATGTTGCTTTACTGAAAAAAGGAAGTTGATGCAACTGCAGACAGAGCCTTGAGCTAATGGGCCACGAGCACTCATCATTCCTCTTTATCAGAGTGACACTGGCAGAGACACTTGTAGGACAGTGGCCTCGATTACATGACAGAGTGAGTGATGGTGCACCCCCTCAAAGAGAACAAGATAAAGACAAAGAGATTAAGACGCAGCAAAAGCTGAGCGACAGTCAATCAGAAAGTCAGTGAAATAAGAAAAACCGCATGCTCAACACTTGTTGTGGTCCTTATAAGGGCCTGTGAGACTTCCTTCAGTAGTCCTGCACACGCCTGCATCCCAGCTGCTGTGTGTGATTATGTCATTTTTCATTTCCGTGTCTGGTCATGGTCACCTCCCTCATTCAAGTCGTTCCACTCCCACGTCTGCACATTTGACTACGTCCTCTCCTTCTTTGTTCCACTCTTGTACCCGACGCTATATTCTATTTTTCATATGGGCTTCACATTGCACAATCCTCCTGTTAATAAAGTTATGCATTTGCTCTAGAATTATGAGGCAGTGCAGAGCATAATAATGTGATCTGAGAACTGAGGGAGTATTATGAATCTGAAGGAATCTGACCTTTTTGCCCCCCACCATCAATTCACTGGTTTGTATCCACACATCCTGTGGAGCTCAGCTCAAAGCAGCACTGAGAGCCCCACAGAGCCCCTCAGTCCCACAACACACCAGCTATCTGTGCATCTGGCCGGCCTGCTGGATCACAACACAGTTGTTCAGGGTGCAATTTCCTCTCAGTTCAAAAGCCAAATTAAAAAAACTAATTAGCTAAAGTTAACAAGACTGGAGGTCTCTGCAGACCCACTTTCACGTTTTTTGTGTTGATTTGATCCAGTATGTTTAGGGAAAACTGAACAAACAGTCTTCAGGAGTGACTGCACACAAATACAGAACACTTTTTGTTTTGGATTTTGTATTCATGGCTTATTACAGGTAAAGAATAAACCACACATTATGGATTCATTTTGCCTATAATACTTATTTGTAATAATTAAACTTTGAGTTACACTATAAATAACCCATTTCAATACTAACATTCAGTATCAAAATTAGACACAATATATTGTAATCTTATTAAACATAGTTTACTTCCTTTACACACGTTTAGTAAGTTTTTCATTTACCGTACAACTGAAGGAGGTTTGAAGAAAGGGGAAAAAAGAGAAAAAAACATGAAACCTCCAAAAATATGAAAAATTTGCTTTGAGAAAATTATTTGGTACAAGGTACACCCTTATGCAGAAGTAGCTTTGCTCCCTCTTTTGTCATTGGATTAATTTTACTGCATGTCTGTAAAAATGGCAAATTTATGTTAATTTTCCAACAGTTTTTCCCCAGACTCATTAGAACCTGTAACTGACAGAGCATGACTTATTCAGATGAATGCTTTAAGCTGATGAAATTTGAACACTCTTGTTTGTGTGATACTTACCATTATGAATCCATAAACATGCTACAATACATTTGTGACTTCATGTGATAGACTGAGGCTGTCTCTGAGTGTATTTCTATCCATGGCTCACTTTTTATAGGATAGATTTTCCCTTTAAGCTGGCTTCATCCGCACAACCCAAAGGCACTTGAGTGCCAGGGTTTTCTCCTGCTCACCCCCTCCACTCTGGCTGTGGTAATTTATTTCAGGCACTTCCACCTGCCAACAGCACTCAGTTTAGTGGGCAGAAAAAGCTGAGGATGAGCCCCTGTCTGCACCCTGTACGTCTCTGCTCCAACATCCCCACCAGGTCATATAACAAGACATGGATGAAGCCACAAGAACTCAGACAATCGCAAAACAAAGTATAAGCACAGTAGCATTTACAGTTTACAATGGGGGAATGTTCATTTATTTAGCATCAACTTTGTATAAATGACATTCATATGGTTTGGATATGGTTTGTTGCTGTTTATTGCTTTTTTCTACCCACAGAAAAAATTAGGAACTACCCACTTCCTGTAAAAGTCTATGAAAAATCTCTTCTCAGCTTGTGACATGTATTATTTTCTGAGGTTTGACAAAACCCTGTGCATAGAAACCTCTGGAACAGTGGCACTTTATACTAATACTGTATTGAGCATAGTGCAGGATATTATTCCAAGACCAAGTTACAAGCACTTACTGTTGCTTCAGAAAAAACATTTATATAAAATTCACCCGGGACATTTAACTTTCCAGATAAGGAACCGCAGCTTATTTTTTTTTTTATCATGTTGGAAAAAATAAAGGTCTTTAGCATTAGTGTGAGGAAAATAAGGTGCCATATGGAAAACTGTTCTTCACACATGTACAAAGCTTTTTTTGAATGTACTTTTTGAGGAGGCTATATACAAATAACCATCAAAGCCATGATTATACACTTTTAGGCCAAAGAAAACACAGACCGAGTCTCACTCCTCTACTTAAAAAATCCAATGTAAGTGGAGCTAAGGGAAGAGTGAAAGTTGGCAACAGAGTGAAGGGGAAAAAAAACTGAATGATATTATGAAGACCAAAACTTAAAAGGAAACTATTTAGGAGGACTCGACTGTAAACTTTGCAATTAACTCCTAGTTCAGCGGAAATGTGGAGGGGAAATGAGTGACCTATCTAATACCAATGGGAGACACATTCCGGAAACACATAAGAGTATGGGAAGGTGATGTACTCTGTTAGGGCTTTCCAAGCATTCCTCTTTGAAGGAAAAAAAAAATCACTATTAGGCCAAACACACACACACACAAAGATCCTCTGTCTCGTCACACACATAATTCTTCCAGTGCCTGCTACAATAATCTCCACCCCCTCCCTCACATTTTGGTAGGTGGTAGACTGTCCCTTGAGGCCTGCATGTTATTCCTTGTAAGGAGATTCAGCATTCCATTACTACTTTGTCTAGGAGTTACATCAGTGTAAACACACTGTCATTGAAGAGAATAATAATTAAAAAAAAAATACAATACAGATATTACTCTCACACGCCTACATATTGTGGATTTAGTAAAATACAGTAAGAAGGGGAAACAAGAAGTTATGCAGGGAGCAGAAAGGGCAAAAATAAATGTGTTACACCAGTGGGAGTGATATATCAACTGGAAAAGGGAACCTGACCTGTAATCAGCTAATGGACAAGTCACATGTGGCATATGCAAACTGTATCTACAGCAGACAAATGCAAAAACAGACTGACAGCAGTGGTGTAATTTATGCAGGTACAAGAAAAACAGAACAAACATTAAGTACAGTGCAGCCATTAAAAACAGGAAAGTAATTTTTCTCTTTGCTGGACACAAAATGATGTTCTAAAACAAAAAACAAAACTACTGGAGGAAAAATTCTGGGCTTTTGATTTGACGTTTCATGCTTTCAAAATATAGATTTAAGTATAAATCATTTGTTGAGCCCGTTTTCTGTTTTTAGACAACTACTTGTTGATATGAAAACCCTAAAACTAATCGCATTGAAGAAAATAGATGTTTATGTGCTTAACCCATTCTTTACAGAAATACAAAATTCCAAGGCACATATTCATCATAAATACATAAATTATTTTTTGTCATCTTTGAAAACAAAATTCATTAGTGTAAATAAGATTAAATGCTTCATGGGTGGTCATTACAAGCTAAGGTTTTCTTTAAAAAGTCAACTGAGGACAAAGACATAGCAAAGGACTGACTAATGATCCCTTCACTATAAACATGTTTGGGTAGTACTAGTAAACATGTCATATTGGGGAAAAAAAATGTCCAAAGATTCTTCTGTACATAGATACTATTACATCCATATCTCCAGAGGAAATTCCAATCTGAGGTTTTTCTCTTTCTTTTTTTAAATCTCTGTGAAGCCTGAATTTAATGGAACCAACTTCTGCAGGCATGACCAACTCAACCAAAACAACAGATTTCCTGTCCAACATCATGCTTTTGAATTATCCTGTTGCCATTCAGGACATAAACATGCACCCACAAGGAAGTGGGTTCACTAGCGGGCTACAATCTGGACTGAATGGGCGGGTTTTCAGACAGAACCAGGAAAACGTTTTGATGATATGAGTGTTATCTGCTACACCATCACAAATTCATGTTGGGGCAACTTGCATTCAGATGAGGAACATGGGAAAAAGCCATTACTGACTGAAAAATGAAGATGCAACTGAGAGGAAGTTTGAGGTGATCTTAAAGTTCTCTCATAGAATAACTGACATGAAATAAATAACTTTTACTCATTAAGATAAAGATGTGTTTTCATAAGGAGAACAATCTGCTGGACTTGACGTAACAGTCATTCTTGGGGGCACTTTTATTGATTTCTATGTTGCATTCCCGACATTAATTTGCTTAACTAGCCCCTGACTAAGTGCTATATGTCATTTCTGGTTAGTATCTTATTAATAACAAACTGCACAGATAAATAGTTGTTCACTCTTGGCTCACCCTTGATTGAGGTCATTTTCTGTGTTGTCCAACCACAGACGAACGGCTACTGCATTGCCTTCACGGCACTGTGTGAAGATATCATCCATTTTACTGATGTTCTCTGTTCTCTCTTAATGCAGAGCTAAACTGGTACAGGAAAGAAAGGTGGCCAAAGGGTGTCCTGGCCGGCATCAGTCCCTCTTCTGTGACAGAATCAGCAACTCAGCGTCACTCACACAATTCTGAAAAGGGACAGAAAAGGGAAGTTAGTCTTTTGGCATGTTTTTTCAGCTTGATTTCTTTTCCAAGCATATATAAACTCTCTGTTCGTCATGCAAACAGAACTACATAGAAGTAAAAAAAAAACCAAATGCAATGTTGAGCAATCTTATCCATCTTAGTAACAGTGGGTGGGTATACTGCTGACTGTTCAGTGACTCAGAGAATTTGGTCATGACAAGTACCATGTACACTAGAGCAGATAAGTATTTCTATTCAGTCATGACACGTTTTGCATTCTCTTAATACTCTACTAAGCAATGCCAGCTCCAATACATAGAAAACACTATATACCCAGATTTAAATAATTAACAATAAGCAGCAATCAAACCATACAACTCCTGGATCATTTAAACATAAAATATCTTAAAACACATAGGAAGAGAGTAAAATGACCATATTTGAAACCTAATAATGTTTGAATAACATAAGTAAACTCATGAGGAGGGGCACTGTGTGTGATAATACATGACTCAGAAGTAGCCAAAACTGGATGTACATGAATGTTAGTGCACCCAAATGGGGTACGCTCTAGTTAGTATGCTATGCATCCACTTTAAATAAACTCTGACTGAAGTTGAAAGCAATTTATGACAGAAATGCTAACTAAATACCCGTTGTCTGCAACAGTCTGGCTAGCTACACTGCTAAGTAGCTAACATAGGGAAAGACCCCTATTAAAGTGCATTTAAGCCTCTAACTCTTGGCAGAATCACTGGGAGTTTATACTAACCTGAGTACACTAAAACAGTCATTTATCTTCCCATACCAACCATAGTAAGCATGTCGTGATTAACAAAATAAGACACTAACAGCTTTTGCTAACATGCTAACTATCTTGACGCGGCGCAGTGTCTCCGTGTTTGTCGTTGGTCGCTGACTGAATTGGAAGGCACAGCTACGTTTATTATTTCGTCGTTCAACTCGTTAAAACTGAAATGTATATGACTCCAATGAGGCTAACTTACCAGATGTATTCCCCTGTTGTCGTGTTAAGCAGACAAACAGAGAAGAAGTTATTAGCAGCGTTATGTTATCTCCTGAAGATTGAATGCTGGTACGTCCACACCCTCGCCGCCGTACGTACGTGGTAACGTTCATGTTTGAGGAAGAAAGCATCCGCCCCCTAGAGGACATGGAAGGTACTGCACAGCGCCCAGGTATTCACAGCCCCGGGTTATGACTTTTTAAAAGACGTCAACAAAGCATGATTGGAGATATTAACATGTCCACACGTGGATGTGTGCCAAATCCATTTCATACCGTGTTTTGGTGCCAAGTTTCAAGGGAGTGGTGGGAACTAAATCATTACCAGTACTGGAAGATGTGATATGACAATGTAGAAATATTAAGTTACAGGTAAAATATTTGCATTAAAAAAAGATTGTTACTATTTAAGTAAAGAAAACAAACAACAACAACAACATTGCAATCAAAATAATAAAGTAAATAAAGAATGAATAACATAAAGTATATGTAATCTATCTTCACCTTTGTTGTTGTTGGAGAGGTGCAAAGAGCATGCGCAGTCTTCATTCCTATTCAACAAGAAAGCACAGTAAATATGAGCAAAGTATTAAAATCAGAGACTATAAAACGGTGGATAAAAAAAATGTTGTTAAGTTTTTAAAGTAATGCAGTAAGTGTTTGTTGTCTGCATAAATTGATTAAAATGATGATGAATAGAAACCGATGAATAAAATACGTATCACTTAGGTCTGTTAAATTTTTTTTCGAAATATTTTCTGTATGTTGCTTGCAAAAATATACCTTGATTCTACTCAATGGTTTAATATTACTCTGTAGGTCTATACGTTATTGCATAACATAACAATAATGCACTAAAATAGTGAGGATCACATCAGTTTCCTTTTAAATCATAAATTCTTGGCTGTGTTATATGTTTTTATAATATGAAACTGTAGTAAGGTAAGTAGTAGACTCAGTAGGGTTATCAAACAACGTTGTAAAGAGGAAAAAAGCTTAATTTTGTCCACCAGATCTTGGAGAATGTAAGTATGATGTGGCTTAAAATTGAAATATCTGAGTAAAGTGAAGTGGGGACTGCTGCATGAATCATTTTAAATCCATGTGTACGTGCATTTTTAAATTAAAATTTAACTTGTAAGTAAATTTTGTCTCAGTACATCAGTACATTGTTTATTTAATTTATTATAGATAAAAAAATAAGATGAGATTTTAAAAAATGGTAAATAATCTTTCATAATTCTACGGTCGCTGTCACCTAAAACGGATATTTTCATAAAGTGTATGGTATATTTCAATTAAAGACCTCATTTCCCAAAAGTCTTTAGTGTGATGACGTCATCTTCACGCGTCTGTAGTTCTGTTTTGCTTCCTAGACGCACATGAGACAAACCAACGTGGCTTGTGAAGAACTATTTCTTCTGTTCAGCGAAATTACACTTTAATTCAAGAACAGCAGTGATATTTTCATTTAAAAAAACATCACGTGCAGTCGAACAAACCATTTAACCTGCGTTTATTCAGCTGCTTAATCTGGATCTGGGTAAGTAACTGAATAAAGTAGTAGTAGTAGCAGTGTTTATTGCTGATTTACTAAACCTCTATTTGATATATTTTGATGTGTTTTTTCCACATGTGTTCCTTGTAGAGATCCTCCAAATATGTTTAATCAAGATGAAGACTGGAATGACGATCTGGATTCTAAAGTCCTGAGTGAAAGTGTCTTAAAAAACACACAGAAGGCGAACAGCAGCTTAAATGTCAAAGTAAGAGAAAAGTCTGTACAGGTAGAGGTAAATGGCAGGAAAATTGGGTTTATTTGTAATATAAAATATATATGTTTTTGTAAATGGTCAGGCATAAAGTATGTAACCCATACTAAAGTACATATCAACAGTAATAACTAAAGTAAATAATAATATTATACATTTTATTTATAGATGCCTTTCTTGACACTCAATGACATCATACAGTAAACAGAAAACCATAAAAACAAGCAATAAAACAGAGTAAAAAACAAAATAGGTTAAAATTGGACAGTGCAATTGTGGTTACAAGGTGAAAGCGGTCATAAAACCAATGGGTTTTGAGGATGGATTTAAAGAGAGGTAGTGTTTCTGAACTCTGATGGCAGGGAGTTCCAGAGTTGGAGAGCAGAGCGGCTGAATGCTCTGCTCCCCAACACTATAAGAATACTGTAATGACACTATATAATTATCTGCATTTAAGTTGGCTTTATCCAAAAGAGTGTCTCCCTGATTATATACCTATTATCAGTCCAAAGGTGTTGGAAAGAAGAGCCTGCTGCGGACTCTGCAGACCCTGGGGTCAATACCAGAATGGAAGAATGATGACCATCAGCACAGTAGTGACAGTGAGACAGAAGCAGCTCCAGCACATGCTAAGAAGAAAAAGAAAAGAAGGAAAAGGAGAAAGCAAGGTGATGCATCAGAAGACCTGGTGGATAAAGATGACACTGATCAACATGTCACAGAGGAGAAACCTGCAACAAAAAAGAAAAAGAAAGACAAAATTGGTGAGTAAAACCTTAGAGCACATATATTGTTTCGCTCAAACTGCAGGTTGATGTCTCTGACTGTAACACAGAGAAAGTAGTGATTAATTTATTTGTATTCTTTTGAAGGTGCCCCAAAAAGAAAGCCTGCACCTGAAGGTGACAGAAAAGTGGAGAAGGCAGTAAATGCAAAAGTGAAAACAAACAAGACAGAAAACACAGAGAAACTCAGTAGAAAACAATGGAAAAACAAAATTAAAAACAAGAAGAATTGTAAAAATAAATATCGCCCCCATAAACCTGATGAGGAAGTAAATAAAGCAGAACCTCCAGATGAACAGAAGCCAAAAGAAGAAGAAAAAACAGATCCTTATAGTAAAAATAACGGCAAACAGACTGTACCCAAGGCACCAGTCCAAAAAAAAGAGATGGAGACCAAGCCGAAGAAAAGGAAAAATAGTGAAGTTGACTCAGAAAGACAAACTCTGAAAGAAGAAAAACAGCTGAATAGGAAAGAGAACAAAGTTGAAAAAGGTGAAACCAACTCCCCTGGTGATAGGTCACAGAAGACAGTAGATAAAGATACAGCAGAGGTCACTGATGTGCAGGAGCATCAGACACCAGCGAAAAGACTGAAACCTGAACTCAATAAAGAACAAAGACTGAAAAGAGAAAAGTTGCGGAAGATGCTGCTCAGCCAGGACACGGACCAAAGTCAGAGTCCCACGGTGCAGAAACAGGAGCCAGCAGTAGAACCGGATGAGGTAAAACAAGACCGCTCCACGTCCCTCAGGTCTCGCATGGAGCAGCGCTTGGAGTCAGCTCGTTTCCGCTACATCAATGAAGTTTTGTACAGCACAACCAGCGGTGAAGCCAAGCGCATGTTCAAACAGGATCCTGAGGCCTTTCGGATTTACCACAAGGGATACACAGCACAGGTTCACAGGTGGCCAGCCAATCCTGTGGATGCCATTATTCATTTTATTCAGCAAAAGTAAGTTCTCTGAGTTTAAAAATGGATCCGTTTTTATATTAGTTTCCTAAAAGTATCTGAAACTGAAGCCCAAAAAGAAGATTATGTTATGTTATGTTAATTTTTAACTGGTAAACAAACACAAAAAAAAACAAGCTAGGAAAAATAACATACAAATACAAAACAAATGGATAATTTCCAAGTAAATGATCTATTTGCACTTGAAGTGTATTACAATATGAGCTTAATCTAAATAACAACAAGATGCAACTGTGTACATTAATATAATCAAGGAATGGTTTCTATATTCTTTCAGTGACAACAGGTTTATGATGGATGAGGCAGGTTAGAAAGTCCAGGGCTGAAGAATATTTTCCTGGGGAAAAATGTCATATTGTTTTTCCCTGATACATATCAAGTACATGGCTACTGAGATAGACCCAAAAGGAGAAAAACTGGGTCAAGTTCACGCTCCATTTTCCAAACTTTTCCAATATTTTTATTTTTACACAAGATCAGAAACATTGAGTAAGAGCATCACTTCCTGTCTTACATTTAAGGCAAAATAGAGACCCCCTTTCTATATTAGTTTGGAACTCTATGTAGTCAATCAATCAAATTTTATTTATATAGCATCTTACAACACCAAAAGCTACACAAGGTGCTTTCCAAAATGAGATAAAAAACAGTTATAAAAACAAGTAACAATTATAAAACCAAGATAAAAACAAAGATATAAAACCATAGCAATAACATAAAAAAGACATGGACAGTCGACTACATGTCAAACGTTTGCCTAAATAAATATGTTTTTTAACTGTTTTTTAAGTTAAAAATACTTTAGTGTGTTCTTTCATTGAGGAGATGATTGACTGGTGTCAGTAACAAACCTTACATTCATCTGGTGAAACAGTTATTCTCTTGGAAATAGTGCATCACACTGGGTTTTTGATTGGTATTTAATTTAGCTGCTGGGAGAGGATATATCTGTTACTATCAGCAGTTATGCAGAAGATGGGAAAATTGAGGCCAAATCCCTCCTTGACCTGATAATAGTTTAGGTCACGTACATCAATAACTTGTCCATTTTAGTAAAACGTCTTATTAGGATCATTATGGAAATATTGCAAATCTATATGGTCAACTCAAGACTGTTACACAGAATAATGATAGTTTTGAAACATATTTTCCAATTCAAACATAACAACCTAAATTACAATTAAAAGGTAAGTTTAATTATATAGTACATTTCATACACAAAGGTAGGTAAATAAACAGAACATTCAGAGGAGTCAGAAATTTGAAAAGATAAATAAAATGTCCTACAGGATATAAAAAGGAATAAAATAAAGGAATTAAAGAAATAAAAGTGATAAAACCTGCATTAAAATAATTAGAGGACTATATAGAGTGCTGGTCTTATATGTAGAACTAAACAGGACAAAAACCTGAAATTTCTTGTGTTCAGACTGTCTAATAATTCTTATGAGGTTTGCAAAAAGATAAAATACCTACGTCGTTGTACTACAGATGATATGAATGACAATGACAACATATACAGACAGTGCTGTAAGTTATATGCACAGACAAACACTATATCCTGTAAATTAGCATTTTGCTCCATTCAGGTTAAAGTCATACTGTTCCCCTCTGGGCTTTTTTATAAAAAGTCCAGTATGCAGAAATGACCAGTAGCATACAACGATCCTTTAAGAATCCTACTTAAGGTTCCCAGGGGAGGAAGTGTTCGCTATATGTTTTAATTTGTTGGATTGAACACACTCCATGCACTTTTAAGAAATGTAATATATATGTTTACACAACGACTGCATGATTCCACAAATAATATCATGGTGGCACTCTCATACATCCATATACATCTATGCTGAGAGCACATTGGATTAAATGTCTATATATATTTTAATTATTTTTTTCTGTGTGTGTTTTCTCTTGTTTGATTGTTCATGATGTGTATTTGTACTATCTGTTTTTATGTAGATTTCAGACAGGTGTCAGGCAAATAAACTGAATTAAATACATAGTCTTGGATTAATTGAGACTTGCAGGGAAAAGTGTAAGTTGTGGAGTTCATTCATAGGTATATGAAGAGAAATGTTTTTGACCTGGATATAAAAATATCTACATTTGGGCCAAATCTGAAGTTTACAGGCTGTTTGTTCCAGTTGTTTGCAAAGTAAGAAAAAGTTGTGATAACATTCATTATACAATTTTTATATTTTACATTACTTCTCACTCTGCTCAGTGTTACTGAATCTGAAACTTTACCCCACACACGATTATTAAATATATAAATATTTATATATATGACAATGACTTGTAATTAATTGTTCTGCTTTATTAGATTGTATCTGAAATGTAATTCAATCATCACCTGTTTGTTTTTAATACTTTCATCTCCTCTTCCTCCCAGACCTGCCTCTCTGGTGGTTGCAGACTTCGGTTGTGGCGACTGTAAAATAGCCCAGAGCGTCAAAAACAAAGTGCACAGCTTCGACTTGGCAGCGACGTGCGATTTTGTTACCGTCTGTGACATGGCCAACGTGAGTGTGCGCTGTATACGTTTTTTTTCCTTGTGAATAATAATGAACAGTGCCTCGGTGAGAATGACACAGATTCCGTGTCTGCAGGTCCCACTGGAGGACGCCTCCGTGGACATCGCAGTGTTCTGCCTTTCTCTCATGGGAACCAACCTGGCAGATTTTTTAGCAGAAGCAAACCGTGTGTTAAAGATGAGGTAAAGGATGTTACATTTATATTGCATAGGCCTGTTTTTTAAAGTATGGATACTCTATTTCTTTTCTTGATAACAGAGGTGGGTAATTCCAGGTCCATCAAGTCAAAGTCCTACCATGTATTACTTCAAACCTGTTCACTGAACACAGGTGATTCCACTAATTATCCCATTTACCTGGATGAGGCATTGTGCTCATCAAAATGGGCTGGTTCAATGAACAGGTTTGAACCAATACATGGCAGGACTTTGACTTGATGGACCTGGAAATACCCACCTCTGCTTGATAATATATTAACATAATATCATATTATTTTAGGGGTATCCTAAAAATAGCAGAAGTGTCAAGTAGATTCGAGAATGCACGGAGCTTCATCACTGCACTGTCAAATTTGGGATTCAAGATGGTGTCCAAGGTGAGAAAATACAACTTTTTTTCTTTTCATTTTAGACATAAAGCCTGATTTATTTTACCCCATTCTCTCATAGATTTAGTTTTTTTTTTAAATCCTAATTGGCATTTTAATTAAGATGTTATTCATAAGGTTGGACGTTTTCTTACTCAGAGCAGATACACCAGTGCTACATTAATTTTTATAGTACAAAAAAAAGTTGAATGTGATTTGACAATGTTGATGTTATTGGTCATATACTGCACACATTCACAACTGCTCCAAAATGCAAAGAATGTTTTTTTTTCTCAATATATTTTTGTCTCCTTTTTCCTTCAGGACACAGAAAACACTCATTTCTATTCATTTGAATTTGTAAAGACTGGACCAGCTCCTGAAAATATCAAAAAATATGGACTGCAACTGAAGCCATGTGTGTATAAGAAACGATGAGGATATAAGAAGCACTTCCATCAAAATGCAAAACTCTAAAAAAAAAAAAAAAGTTCCCTATGTTTTGGGTCCACTGTTTCTTAAATCAGTTATTTAGCTTTTTTTTTAAAGAGAAAATTAAGATGATTGATGTCTGGAAGCCATTGCAATACTTGTACATAATTGTTTTCATATGGTTTTCTGCTCATATATTTCATCAGGTTTAACATGTTTCTGTGGTTGAGGATGTGATAATTAATAAAAATGTCCTCCTGTTTTGAGTTGCTGGAGTGAAACCTGGTCTACACATTCAGATACAAGTGCAAGGAACACAAAAACAAAATTAGAAATATATTGCTCAAAAAGTTCTGGATGGATTTTGATAATATTTTTAGGACGTTTTGGAGGTGTCACAAGGAACAAATGATTAAATTGTGACAGTGATCCGGAAGAGATCCTGGATTCTGGATCACTTTGAAATTTTACATTGCGGTAAATGGAGAATAAATTTCAAAGTGATCCAGAATCCAGGATCTCTTCCTGAACTAAAACATTTCGGGTTTTTTGCAGACATTCTATTTCAGTGCATGGTTTTGGATAGTGAAGAGGTTTTCAAACAATATGGTAAAAAAAGATCCAAAAATATCTCCCACCCCACCTTTAACTTTTCCAATTCAGATGTTCAAAATTGAGAGAAAAAAAGGATACCAAGAATAAAATATTCTACATATAAGTCATCATTTGATTATAAAATATTTGAATTTTGCCTAATAAACTAAATACACTGGGGAACTGAAGATATCCTAATTACATTCAATCAGCTGTATTCATTTGCATACATTTACCACTAGAGGGAGTAACAACACTGCAGCCTAAAAAGGTGAATAGGTTAATTGCATGTGGATTATTATTATTATTATTATTACTATGTCCTGTTGTAACACATGGCTTTCAATTCTGACATGAAAGGAATATGTGGTGTGTAAAGTCTTGTTTATTTCTGTTATGATTAATCAATGATGACAGTGAATAAAACAACTTTAATGACAAATCCTGAAATCAATACATGACCTGAGAAATATGACATGGAAAGACAAAAGCAAACTTCAAGTACGATTATTTCAAAAGTGCAAAAGTAATGCATTTAAACATATTAATGCCAATTTTATGTATAAACAAAGACTCCTTCAAGTTGAGAGTAATTCACAGTAATGTCATCTAAAGGCATAAATGATGCTGCAGCGTCTGCAAGCCTTCATATTTGCATTGATACTTGCACAATGTAAAGCTAAACATATGATTCCAAGTCCTGCTATGCAATTCTATTCTCACACTCTACTCTTGACATCTATGACTATGGAGTAATTGGCCCGCTGATCATATTCTTTGCTGTCTTTATCCATAACTGCTGGCTTTTTCACAGCAGGAGAGCCTGGATCCTGCATCAGAGCTGTCAAAGCCGAGAGAGATTCTGGCTATTGAGTGGAGAAAAGAAGCACAAAGGAAACAGGTTGTGAAACTGTGAAATGTGGTAACAGACGGAAAAAGAATACACTCATGAAAACCACAGAGCACATGCTGAAAAACTGTGTGTTAACTGAATTTAATCGTACCTTGTACTGTCTTGAGGGAATCGTTTTGCTGAAAAAAACAACAAAAAAGATCAAATTTACACTTTGCATGATTAGATTTTAGATGATTGTTTTATTGAGGAGGGTCAATAAGACCACTAGATGGCACTATGAGACATTTTAACATAAACTCAGGAGTAGCAGGTGTGTATGTATTATCTGACAGGAATATCAATGGAAGACGCCTGTTGACCTGAGTCCTCATCATTGATCTCTGATGTCAGAGGGAGCAGCTCATTTTGTACTTTACGGCCTTGATGACATCAACCTTCACCGATGAAGACCTGCTGCTGTCAAAAAGTGTCCCAAACTTTGTAGGGGAGGGAGACGTCACTCCTAAAATAGCTTTTCTGCCAGGGAGTCATGTTTTCTTGTGTACGCTGTTGTACACTGTGTGACTGACCTTCCTAAATTAGCCTGACAGGACCCTCCCACTGGAATAGGGGATAATGGGACAGAGCCTCTGCAGACCAATGGCACCTTGACCAAATGTTCTGACCACAGAGGCAGCTGTATTGTGAACCACTGTTCATTGTGCAGCACTTTGCACTGCACCTTTATTCTGTCCGTGGTGACGCCTGATTAGATCCTGACAAACATAGTTGAGAGAAGTTAGATTTGGCATCGCATTTGGAAAACGTCTGCAGGCAAAACCAATAAATAGTTCTAGGATTGTGACAGATATCCCACATCAGTCATAAAATGTCACTGACTTGCCGTTTTTTTTTTTTTTTTTCCAAAGGTAATAAGATTAAGAGGTGCATATGTGAATGTTTTATTGATGAACAGCAGCTCAAGTTTCATTACAGTAATAACTTCCAAAAGATGGGGACTTTTGAACCTTTTTACCTTTGCTTTTTACACTGTAACATTCATGATATATTGTCAAATAAAAGTAGTCTACTTGCTGATATTGCCAGAAGTAACACTGTAAAAAGGACGTCCAAGACACTGGAAAATAAATCTGTTGTTGTCACTGAAAGGCGAGATATTTTCTACCTGTCTGCAAGCTGGGTTTTGTGGTGGCAGAGACACCTGTCTGCTTCAGCCACACTACTTCCTGTTTGTGAATATCTGCATCAAACTGTGGTGTTGGAGCACTAGGTATCAATCCACACATCCTGTTTGTCTCATATGACACTGGCCTCATTTGCCCATCAACACATCACCTGCCGAGCTCAGGCATGTCACATGTGGAGGTATTTAACTCACCAGAACACCCAGAGAATGACGGCCAGGATCACAAGGATGGAAAAAGCAGAAGAGATGCAGACGATGCTGATAGTCACTGTCCCACATAGAGTTAATAAAGCCACATGTTAGAGCAGAACTTGAGTAGATACACATAAGAGATGACATCACATTTTCATGATCAGAATAAACAAAGCAGACACTAACCAAACTGCTTCTCCTCACTTGTGACCTCCACTCTAATGTTAACTGCGGCTGTGTGATGATAGAAATACGCCGTGCAGGTGTACAGGCCTTCATCCTGCTCTGTGAGTTCTGCCTTGAAGACCATTGCAGCTTTTTCTGTTTGGACAAATGAGCCATCCTTTCTGCAACACAACATGAGCAAGTACCTGTTATTTACATTATTAGGACTAAACACATGTAACTGTATCATTAAGGAAGCAAAAGTAAAGTGTTATGTTGTATAAATAAGAAGTAGGGGTGTGATTTAATATATTTTCTTCGTGCTTACAATACATGTTGAGTTTGTTTTGTTAGCACTAGTGTATATGGTAATGGCTATATTGTCTTAATCAGTTCTATTCATTCATGTATTTGCTCTGCCGTTTTCCTTGTACATATAAAAGTTTAGTTTTTTTCTTCTGCTTGAAACAAATGAAAAAAAAATGAATGAATGAAGAACTGTCAAAAAAAATCAGTGGTGAAAATTAACAAAAAAAAAACTAACCCAATGCACAAAGTATAAAATGATATTGCCTTTAACTGTTGAGCTCTTACTGCATAATGGATACTGACGCTTCAGTACATTTTTCTGATAATCCTGCCATGTAATTATTCATAAAATCTTAAACTTTTATTTGTAGTTGAGTATTTTTTCTGTGTAGTATGAGTACTTTAGTAGTTGAGTTCTGTACAGTATATAGTTTACTGATGTTTAGGGAGGGGTACACCACCTTTGGCAGTGTAGATTGTACTCTGGCACATTGCCTTCGATGCGGAACAGTATTCTCTGGTTGTGTTGATTTTCCTGAAGAGCCAGTCTGCGTGCGACAGGTTCACCACCATAATGGCTTTGAAGAGGCGTAGTGTGGTTCAAGACTTTCATTGAGATATCTATAAGAAAGACATGTCAAATACACTTACAAGCATATGATGTGCAAATATATATATATATATATAATTATTTTTTTTTTTAAAATCAGATGCATGGATTTATGCAGGTATTAACTGAATATTTTGTTTGTCTCTCACTCACAGAATCTGGGGACTTGGACTATTTTGCTGTCTGTGAATCCATGTTCAGAGTTGTACACACAGGTTAAGTTTTGTCCCTCATGAAGAGCCAGAGGAAACTGATAAGTTAGCGTCGCTTTCTGGATGTGACCTTCGTACTTTGACTCCAGGAACGTCTGGGCTTTGGCATTTTCAGGAAGGACCCAGGCGACATTTGTTCCAACATTGTCCCCACTGCAGATACACTCTGCCACCCAGAGGTGGGAGCTTGACTGCCTCTTTAGAGATGCACTCAGCAAAGGAGCTCCTGAAGGAGAGGGTTGAATGATGAACAGCATTCTGGGTTTGTGTGTGTGTGTGTGTGTGTGTTTGTTTGTGTAACAGAAAAATATTTCACAAAAAGAAATAACATACTGTGCCCAAGAATGCGTATTGTTCTTTTCTCTGGTGCCTCCAAGCTCGGATGCTCCACCACACAGGTCAAATTCTGATCCGAATACAAAGAAGACAGGAAGTGCACAGAGCTCCGAGCCAGTACCAAACCTTCAGCCTGGACTTCATGGACTTCAGTTTCCACCACATGAGTGATGCTGTTGTCACTGTCCCTGTGTCCAACTTGCCACGTTACGACGGCTGCCGGGGCAACACTTTCCACTGAGCATTCCACCTTCGTGTACTCATCAGCTCCTCTCCTCTCTGTGGTGGAGCTGAGGGTGATGTTAAGTGGATCTGTGTGGGAAAAAGTTTAACTACTGTAAGTTGGGACTTTGCTTTCGAGAAAAAATATAAAATCTATAGTGCTTTTCTATGGTCAAATATATTCAAACTAAATGATCCATTTGTAGATTTGTTGAACATACCGCAAAGAGGGAGCGTTATGCTTCTGTTCTGGGGTTTCTCAAGTGCAGGATGATTTATCACACACTTCGCTGTGAGCTCCCAAGGCGAGCAGGCAGGGAGGAGTAAAACTCCCTTGACAGAGTGGCTTCCATTATGAGAAGTGAAATTGAACCAAGCATCTCCAGACACACCCTCTGGTAGAAGCCAGGACATGTTGGCTGCAGGAACAGCATCAGCTGCTGAGCACTCAATCACACTGCTTCCATTTTCAGTCTGCAAATCAACTTGTATTGAGGGAGGAACTGAGAGGACAGGAGTGGAGGGAAACATCCACATCAATATTTTATACTCATGATGTGGAAACAATAAAAGTGTATTTGTGTAAGTGTGTCTGAGGAAATGAGAAAGTTGCACTTACTGGACCGAGTCGTAACAGTAACATTAAAGTGTAGAATTGCTTGATGATGTTGATAATAGAAGACACATTCATAACGGCCAGCGTAGAAATGATTCACAGGACCCTGAACGGAGAGGCTGCTGCCGACCAGATTCACACCCTCAGGTATGGGTCCATCATCTCTACAGGGAAAAAACAACAAACACACTAACAGTGAGATTTCAAACATCTTTTTATCGAGATTTTGATCAAACAAACAAACTCTGTATCTAGTTCCTACTGTCTATCACTTGCGGTTTAGTGCCACCAAACCTTACCACATCCTCCACAGGATATGCACGTTGTTTCAATCTACACATTGTGCACAAACAAAAAAAAAAAAAAAGCAGTGTTGCATTTGACTGTTTTTCTCTCATTACAAATGTAAAACATCTAAACTAAGAAGACAAGAAATAAAAAATAAATAAATAAATAAAATCTATATCAGAATAAATTTACAGTGGTGGCCAAAATCATTAGATCACTTGGCATATTTTAGAAGTTTCCTCTTTTCTTGAATTGGTCATTAAAATACTTATTAAACAGAGGAAACATCTACAAAGTCATATTTATGCTCTATAAGGAGAGTCAGGTCATTTCCTGTCCCCAAACAAATATTTAGACCTATTTCACTGTCAATATCACGTAATGAAGTTCTTTAACATGAGCCACATTAGTCATTATTACTCATTATCAGGTGTGATCATGGTTAAAATGAAGCTGATTATGGGTCTTAGGAAACAGCTGAGTGATTCTGTAGAATTGTCAAAACTTATCCTGCTCATTTAGTAAATATTAGTTATGTTAAAGCAGATTAAAAAAAAACAGTAGATGACATTTGCTGTACTCAGTGCAACCACCTCTATGTTTCATGAACATTATGGAATTAAATCCTATTTTAGAGGTAAAAAGGTCAATATCTCCAAATCTGTCAGGTGCTGTAATAAATTTGCCCACCACTGTACATCCCATATACAAATTCTACACCAGGATTATGTTAACTGTCAACCATGCTAGATTCTCATAAAAACAAGGAATCCCTGCTTACCTATTAGATCAGTTTTACTGTTGTAAGGAGTGAAACATAAGCTGCATGGTATTACTTTGACTCACTGTTTATGTCAGAATCAGCTCATACTTTCTGAGTTTTAAGAAACAGCAAGGGTAGTGGAATCTAAAATGTAAACTCTGATCTGTGTTCTTAATCTCTATCCCTTCATGGTGTTGTTGCTTTTCTGTTCAAAGACAGAAAAGGCAGGAGATGACTGGGTTGAAATTAAACCTGGACCTTTGTCATATGTGCTCTACATCCCAAGTGAGCCACATGGACAGCCCTATAGGATCACTTTTTTTTTTTTTTTTTTACATTTAGTACACTAAAAACTCACACCAGACACAATACATTTTCTTTCAATCTGAAATGTCTCTTACTTTTTGCAGGTGACGTTGTAACTCGGCACATTCCCGGTGACCTCCACTGTGAAAAAAGCATCTGTCTGTCCTTCTTGCAGCTCTAAATACTCAGTGGTTTGGATGCTACCATCATTGTTTTCCATCCCAGGATATGACAAATGAACTCCAGACAAATCTGCAGAATGAAAAACACATTATTTGCTGTGACTTCTACTTCACGAGACAGTTTTATACACGTGAAAAATGATAGTACTTACAATAAGATGGCAGTGTTATGACTCTTGACTCCCTGTGTGTAAATTTGGGGTGCTCAAACATACAGGTGATGTTATGGCCTTCATAAGTGGCTACGGGGAGATGCACAGAGATGGTTTGTGCATCTGTGTCTGTCTCATCCTCTGTCTGCAGATCCTCATCGGTGTCCAAAGCCAAAGACATGTCAGTGTCAGGTCTCCCTCCCGATGAAATACAAGAGACCACCCAGAACTCACTTCCTCTTTGTTGTACCCTCTCAGCTTTAATGGTCACATTTGGCCTCACTGTGAAGCAGGAAGAAAGGCGAGAAGAGTTATTCTTTCTCAAGGTCTAATGTTTTTTCCAGCAAATTAAAAAGTCAGATAGCAAGAAGAGGCTGTGGGTGTTTTTGTTAAATAGGAAGCTGGAGCCGGATGAGCTGAATGTTAGCTAAACACAGGCCATAAGGGGCTTCTGCTTGGGTTTTGGAGAGTGCTGACTTAGGCTTATCACCTGTCCCATCTGTTGGCTGGGCTACAGCTGAGAGCAGATGTCTGGCCCAGCTGCTGTCCAACCTAAGCTGAAAGAACCGCAGGCTTTAATACTGGGAATCAGTAGAGATCACAGTCTATTATCAAATACATAAAAGTTGTGCTATCCATCCACTCCTAATGAGTAAAACAAGTGAGCTAACACCTCATAATAGCTCGGCTGTCAGCTTACGGAACCTAGAATTAATGTGACTGAAAGTACTTTGGCTTTAAAAAATTCCATCTGTTAACACCAAAAGTTATGTTTGGATTTAACTACTGCAGTTAGGCAATTATCGGGACTTCCTGGACTGTGAATGCACCATGGACAAATAATAATGGGCTGGCACATGCTAATGGGAACTTAAAGTGTAAGCTGAATAAACATGCAGCTAAAACATGTGGTGATTTGGATACATATTGGTTATTGAAAAACCCATTTTCAACCCACTGAAAAGAGTTGAATTAAAAAGCACCATCATTAATTATTAGTGAATAAATTCAGTAAAAAAAAATGCACTAACTTCCTGATAATGTTAGTTACTATTCTGTGAATACTGAAGGTCATTTCAAAGTTCATTTACTAGTTGAATGTGACAATCTTAAATTAAATTAAACCTACAGTATTAGTAATTTCTGCCACAAGGGTCTGTCAATCAAAAGAAGAAAAAATATTGTATGAGATAACTAAATATTGTTTTTACTGTGTTATTTTTCCTTAAAGATTGCTAATGAAAACATACATAGAAGAGGTAATCCATTTAAGTGTTACTCATGTTACGTTTAGTGATATATATTAACTTGAACAATGTTAAACATTATTGTATCAGACAACCTGTTCAGAATCTGTGGTTCATGAATGCATCACAGAAAAAAGATGGCTGCTCCTTCACCTGTGATATTGTGGCCTATCCATAGCAGCATGACCAGAGTAGTACTGTCGATCTATATAATCTGCATTTTGGACAGTGAAAGAGCTGCAGCTACTTATTACCAAAAGTATTCACTCACCTGCCTTGACTTGCATATAAATGTGACATCCCTTTCTTAATCCATACAGTCATATGGGTTTGCCCTTTGCAGCTACAATAGCTTCAACTCTTCTGGGAAGATTTTCCACAAGATTTAGGAGTGTGTTTATGGGACCATTCCTCCCACAAGCATTTGTGAGATCACACACTGACATTGGACCGAAGGCCTGGCTCTCAGTGTGTGCTCTAATTCATCCAGGACTCTGTTCAGGACAGTCACATTCATCCACATCAAACTCTCTCACCCATGTCTTTATGGACCTTACTTTATGCACTACTGTTCCCACAAACTTGGCAGCATGAAAATATCCAAAGTCTCTCTTCTCTCTCTGTCTCTCACACACACACACTTGCATAATACAGAAATGTCATATTAAAGTCCATAGATTAAGAATGGGATGTCACTTGAGTGTATTTCAAGGCAGGTGAGCGAATACTTTTGGTAATATAGTGTAGGTGTGTATGTGTATTCTCAAAGTTTGATCTTTGTTTCCCCTCACAGTTTCTATCCACTGCAGCTGTATTAAGAATTTCTTCATGACACTGCAATGTTTTAATGCTGTAATTAGTAGTCTCCAAACTGTCACATTAATAGACCCAACGGTTGAGTTTATTTCATGAAGGTGCACACTGGACTATCACCTTTACATCATTCTTAATTGTACTTTGAGTTATTGCCGCATTATTATTTCTATGTGCTTGATGCCGGTGAAGCAGTACACTCCCACATGAATGCTTTGCACTGAGCAATGTGATTTATGGTCTGTCACTGTGTATATGGAACAGAGTGAGAAGGAATGGCCAGCATGAAAAATTAGAAGGCGAAACTTACTGTGCTGTGAGATGCTGAGTCATGAGCCATGATTACAAAATTCTCACGAATGAAACAATACAATAAGTCACTTCCTGACAAAGCAGGCCTGCAAACATAACAAGCTTAGCTGTGAACATGCTTACTGTAGGTGTCCACCCTCACTGTGGTGACTCTTGGTTTTGGGAGGGTCGGGTGTTGAACCATGCAGGTCACACTGTCCTCGTCCTGCAAGTGGGTGGGGAAATGGAGGATGCTGCTCAGGGTGGAGGTACCATTTGGGTGAAATATTTCCTTAACATCTATGTTGAAGATATCATCTGAAGGAGGGCGGCTGTTAACCAGCCAGCTGATCTGAGGCGAGGGACGACCCCCATCAGCGAAACATGTCACTGACTGGTGGTGAGTGCCGTTGATAATCGCTGCATTCACTTGGGTCTGTATGTCAGGCTGGGCTGCAAAGAAATGAATTATTTTTGAAAGGTGTGATTAATTAATAATTAATGCAATGGTGGTCAAGTAAGAAATAGCAATGACTGAGGAGAGTAAGAGGTTTTAATTTAAATGAATAAATAAATAAAATGTTCTTTTTCAGATGGTTTCACAGTGGTTATGTTCTACAAACACATTTGAGCCAATGAAAAACATAATATATTGTAGAGAATAAAATTAAATCACAAAGGTCCTTCTGTCTGTATCTGGTGAACATTATCTCACAGACAGAACTTCCTCAACCTAAACTTTGTGCAGTGATTGAGAAAAGAAGAATGAACCTCAATGAGCAATTTCTATGCTGTTTTTGGAAAAAAAATTCTGGCAGCATAGTAAATATGCTAGTTATTTTAAGAAAAAATGGTGCCGTGATGAAACAGCAAAAGAAACATTTCTACAAGTTTTTATCAAAGTTGAGCTTTATCACTTAATTTCTTTAAAACAAAATAAATTCAAATACATTTATGTTTGTTTCTTACCTACAACAGTGAGCAATAGCCTGGCATCAATAATGTCAGATATCGTAGTAAAGGTGCACTTATACCATCCCTCCATTTTCACACTGGTCACGTTCATTCTGACTGTGAGGTTTTTGGGAGATTGAGACATTGGAACTGAGACATCGGCGTCACCGCTAAAAGCCCTTTCCCTGATGAACCACGCCAGCTTTTTGCCAACTTGGTGACTTCTTGGTAAATCTCGTATCCAATATGCAGTTAAAATCTCATCCTCCCCCAGATAGCTGCAGCCCAGCTGCACATCTTCTCCGAGGACTCCTGTAACGTTTGCGATCAAAATCGGCTTGTCACTGAAACCTGAGAAAAAAAGACCAACACAATAAAAATCAAAGGTCATGAGTTCATCAACACAAAATCCTAAAATTGTGATCTCCAGCAGAGAGTTGTCTAGAGGGTAAAAAATGATGGATAACATGATGGTAAGATGTTCATGTTGTGGGTTGAACAGCTGAGTGAAACTGTGACAGATGATGCAGACTAACCAGGTCAGTGGTTATAATGACGTTTAATTAAGGTCTTTTAATTATTATTAGAATGAATGTCAGAGCTCTAGTGGGTTTCTGAAAGGGCCAAATCAAGACTTAAAATGACACCATGTACCCTTTGAATATATTTAATGGAAGCCTCCATTATGCTAATGAAAGGAATACAGTCCAAAAGTTACGCCCCAATCCATACACGCACATAGACACCATGACCCCTTCTCTTCCTACTGCTTAGAAATCAGCCACAATTACAGGAGGTTTCAATGGAAAAGACATTTAATAGAAGCTGACAGGTTTTAGCACTTGCAGGAGGACAGTGTGCAGACTCCAGTGCATACCAAGTCCTTTTCATCCCACTTCCTCTGCTGACTTTATCAAAGTGCACTTGAGGACAGAGTTTGCTCCATCAGCCAACTGAAGCCAAGCAAAGTGCATAATGACGGCTTAAATGATTACAGCGTGGTGCCCTGCTTCACAGAAAAACCACTAAACATTTAGCTGCTGGGATCTAAGCTCAACTGTTTACAACAAACATTATTTAAGTTGAAATGCTGTTGTACTGTACACTGCATCGTATCAAATGAAAACAATGTGAAGCCTTTAAGCAGGAAGGACAGACAGGGAGAAATGACTATGCTATATCTATTCAATTATGCCAAGTCGGCTCATTATTCATCTGCCCTTGCAGGTTATTGCCAAAATAAAATGTCAGCCAAGCACAGAAAAGATATACCTTAAGGACACAAACTTAGTAATAACTAAGAAAAAAAAATTATATATTCATGTACTGCATATTTCCTTAGCCTTGGGGGCTTCTTTTCTCACCAAACAGCAACTATGCACCGCCAGCTTTAGAGACTAGGGATGTGGTAAACAAATGATTCTCTCAACTTTAAAAAACACAGCATTCATCTCAACTTTCATCTCCGGCTGCAAGTCCTGGTGACTCTGCAGAGACAACGATGTGAGGATACACCTCATACCTGCTGAAATCCAAAACCAAAAGTGTTCTAAATAAGAATAACTCGCAGAGGGTTTTCCCCTTTCTCCAACAATAAACCCTCAACAACCCTCATATATTCACTTTAAAAGGCTGTAAAGAAACTGGTTTGGTTTAGGGTGACACAGCTGATCAATACTATTGAACTGACTGCTGGTGTGACAATACAAACGTGCCATTAGTAAAAAAAAAAAAAAAAACCCTGCAGAAATAGCTGTCATTAAGATGTTTAAGGTGTATTTAGTGTGTTAAATCACTTTGCAGTGCTGTTTAGTGTAAAAATCACTGCTTAAACAAGACCTTAAAGGCCTGTAAAATAAGCTCATAAACAACTGACACTCACAGATGGATTGTAACCCTACAGACTTACCCAAAATTTCCGACCAGTGAGCAATATTTAGGACCAGACCCAAAATCAGCAGCCTTGAACATCCCATGATGCTGTCATTGAGTAAAATAGAAGTGGATTAACCGACTGTATGTACAAGGCATATGAGTATTTAAAGTCTATGTGTGTGTGTGTGTGTGTGTTCTGTGGTTTATGGTTTATGGTGAAAGGCACACACCCTCGACAGCTGACACTGATGTTTGTGCAGATGTACATGTGCCTTTGTGTGCGCACAGTGCCACTCATACACCCACACACTATGCACAAACCTTCTCTCATGTTCAGAGAAGTGTGGACAACCATTTTACCTATTTTCTACAACAGTAATAGCTGCTCCTAAATGTAGGGTTGCAACACATTTGCATGTCTCTCACAGTTAACACCTCTCACGACTTATTTTCTGTTTTCAGCTCCGAGTCACCGTGCGGGATGTGTCTGTTCAGTTACTCAGCCACCTCATATAGCAGGGTGCCTTGGGAAATGGTAAAGCCATGCATCATTCATACCATCCTGTCCCTGCTGGGGCCCATAGAAGCTGCCTGTCTGTGAGACAGCTCACTGCGGCTCATGCCCTGCAGTTTGGGAAATCACTTCTGAGCATTGTTTTATGGCATAGTGTGCCTCTAATTAACTTTATTTTTCTCAGCCTGACTTATTTGCTGATGTACAAAAACAAATATGGATGAAGCAAAAGAAGCTCTTTGCAGTGGCTCAGCATTATACAGCATTTCTGGTCTGTTTCAGATTGCTTTTGTTTCCTGTAAAAGGTGAACAACTTTAGTGTTGAGTCATCAAGACCACAGGAGGATGACAATGAATGAAGTGACCTGACAAAAATTGCTACTAAGACTTTGAATAGCGTGTGGTTTGCAACGGCTTTTTGAATTGTGATGTATGAAACTTGCAGTCATAGTGAGAAATGTAGTCTGAGAAAGTGGGTTTTACAAAGATTCCCATTTCTGTTTGTTCTTTTTCTTTGTCACTGAAACACACACTACACACACACACACACACACTAGAGTCACTCCAGCCAAACTGTACAAAGTGGAAAAACATCCTGTAAAAACCTCAGTCTTTTTTCCACATGTGTCCTT
Source organism: Siphamia tubifer (assembly GCA_020466265.1). NCBI lineage: Eukaryota > Metazoa > Chordata > Actinopteri > Kurtiformes > Apogonidae > Siphamia > Siphamia tubifer. Next base: position 40,156,497 of record CM035795.1, on the reverse strand, counting down.
CAGTTTATCCATTTAATTTTATCAGCTGTTTTTTCCTTTGCATCCTGTAAGAGGTAGATTTTCCTTAAATATATGGAAACTTGTCAGTCCTTCTGGACCTTAATGAAGCACGGGCCCAGACAACAGTGAAGTCATCCTTTTTATCAGATTCTAAGGTTTCACATGAATGACATGAAAAACTTACACTTGACATCAATCTTTTTTTGTTTCCAGCTACTTCTTCCTGATTTTGTATTACTTAAATATTTACATTAAAATCACACAACTAGACATGGTCTTACTATGATTATGTCATATGTAGATTAATGAAGAGACTCATTGGTTTCTGAACTGTCATTTTTAAGCCAGTTATTCTCTTTTTATCCATCATATTTTCTCTGTGAGACCTAAACTGACTATATTTGGACAAAGTGGCATATCTGTGGTTACAAAAGGGATCAGAGCCAGTTTACTAGGGGTCAGAGGTCAGCTAATGTTCAACACTAGCTTATTTATTAACTTGTTAAAATAAAAAATGCTCAAAAAAAGACAGTTTTATGTGATGTATTGACTACAATTGTGATTGAACTGTCAGAAACAATATGATTAATAAATAAACAGAAAGTCCGTAGAGATAGCCTGAGTTGTCCTTGAAAAAGCTGTTGCTCGTTTAGCAGTGTAAGTCTATAAGCTGGCAGTGGTATTACAACGTCAACTTACATCTGTTTTGGCTTCATTTTGGAGCCTTTGCCTCTTGGGTCAAGTTATTAAATTAGGAATTTAATACACATCATCTACAATGTAGGTCTAATCAACCTCTTCCTCTTGACATAAGACTGTGCAGAGGTTATTTATCATGCTCTGGATCATCATTTGATTTGTGATTTGATTAGATTGTGTGGGATGTATTGACAGATGAACCCTGTACTCCAGAAAATGACCACAATGGCTTCGTGTTTTGAATGTTAATTCGAAACAAGCCAAGATCGGGAAAGGGCGTTTATATTTGCAGAATGCATGTGCAGTGGGTTGTTTTTGTGTTGTTGTCATTTAGCATACAAAGTGTATCAGTTTGTGTGCATGCCACTTTTGATAATAGGACGTCACTGATAAGGAAATATTAAGGAAATGTATTGTATCTTGAATTTGAAGTTTTTAGAATTAAATGAAAAAAAAGAAGTATATCAGGAAATAAGTGTGTTTATTTGGTCTTACAAATTACCGTGTATACCTCACACATAGATCAGAGAGGTTTTGTTGGAACAGTCTGAGTCAGATAAAAGCCTTATTACTTCCAGTTTGTCTGTGGACATACATCCGGAAAGGTAACGCTCGGTTCAGTCTATTACAAATTACACGCAACATTTGATTTTGAGGGCAAACACTTTACACGTAGCTGATCTTCTAAAACGTTCATAAGCACATGAATGTGGAGCTACAGGTAATCTTTCCTGCTAATTGAATTACCTGAAGTGGTTGTTCCCTGAAGGTAGACAGAGGTGGAGTGGAGTTTGGAGAAGTTATCTGGAACACTCGTGCTTTTTCCATTTGAATCTGGGTTTTTCTGACTGTCTGACTGCAAGGTAATGCATTTCACTGACAAAGAATTGTTAGCATTTCACAGACAAGGTACTTATATTTTTCACAGATGTACAACTGGCATCCCCTTTACCTTACTGTCTTTCTCTTTATCTCTTTCTCTAAGGACACGCATGTGGAAATTCAGCTGGAAAAAGCTGTTGGTAATCAGCCAGTAATAATGTGTGTGCAGTAAAAAGCCCCAGAAACCTGCATCCGAAGGACTGCATGGTAACCTCCTTAACTCTGTGAAACCTTATCATCGCTCTCATCACAGGGAGGGAAATCAACAATCATCTGCACCATCTCTTGCTTCCTGCTGTTATTCATTTACAGCTAAATTATCACCGAACCCTCCAGCACTCCCACACACACACACACACACACTCGTCCATACAAACACTCACAAAGCCTTTGAATAGATTCCACACTGACACAGTTGATGGATACGCTACAATCAATCTAAGTGGCATACCAGTTTCAACCTATCATGCAGATGGTACTTGTGCAAGAGGAGAAATCATTACGAAAATATGATACACATCAGTATTCAATTTTCCCCACACAGATCTGCAGTGACATTCTCTGTGTTCGCATTTGTGACCATGTGTGGTTGGCATCACACTGACAGGTATCAGATAAGACTGTGGTTGACAAAGTGTTCCAGTTCATAGTAGACATTATCAATCTCCTCCAGAAAACAAACAAGATTTATGTTAAAATTGTCTTCCAGGAAGTTGGATATCGTAAATTAACCCCGATCTCAGAGACGGTATAAAAAATTAAGTCCGGTTTTTGTCTTTTTTTTTTTTTTCTCTTTCTTTCTTTCAGCCTTAGTTTCATGCAGTATTAAAGATGGTACTGAGCATTTTGATGTTAAATGTTGACCTTTGACCTTAGCTAAAACCACATATAGTGAATACATACAGTAAAACATAAATCAGCTCCATAAACATTTGAACAGTAAATGGTTAATGGACTGAGCTTACATAGTGCCTTTTATATACACATGGTGCCCAAAGTGCTTTACAATTCCTCACATTCACCCATTCACACATGCACTCATACACCAGTCGACAGCTGCTGCCATACACGGTGCTACCCATCCCTACTGGGAGCAAGTTAGGGTTCAGTGTCTTGCCCAAGGACACTTCAATATGTGGGCAGTCAGAGCCCAGAATCGAACTGTCGAACCTTTGGTCATTGAATGTGGACAGCGATTTAAATATTGTAATGTTGCCCCACTGTGGATGAAATGATCAATATGTGATTGAAGTATGGATTATCAGCTGTAATTTAAAGTATTTTCCAAAAATAGTCCTGCTACTTGGCCAGAATCGATTCTCAAATAACTTACCTAGTTAAATAAATAAATGCTTAAAAATATTGTAGTAAACATTTAAGAATTGCAACCATTTTAAGCAAGGTCACACATAAGCCTGGGTGACTGTGGCTCAGTTGGTAAAGCAGGTCATACAGTGATCGTGGGGTTGGCAGTTCACGTCCTGCCTCTGGCTGTCCACATGTCTAACTGTCCTTGGGCAAGACACTGAACCCTAAGTTGCTCCCAGTAGAGTCAGGCAGTGCCAGTGTATCAGCAGCATACTGCTGTGTGAGTGTGTGAATGTGAGGAATTGTAACACACTTTGGGCACAACTAGTCCTGAGTTCCATTCCAACCCCAGTCGATGGGACCTTTCTGTGTGGAGTTTGCATGTTCTCCTCGTGTCTGCATGAGTTCACTCTGTGCCCTGATTGGTTAATCTAAATTGCCTATAGGTGTAAATGTGTTTGTGTCTATATCTTCAGCCCACCAATGAACTGGCAACATGTCTAGGGTGTACCCCACCTTCACCTATCAGTAGCTGGCATAGGCTCCAGTGACCTTCATGACCTTAAAAAGGATAAAGCAGGTTAAAAAACTGAATGAATGTTGCTGCGCAGATATAAATGAACCCAGATGTGCATCATTTCCTGAAAACATACACTCACAATCTTCATTATTGTTCATATCACTGATTGCTTGTGTTACTGAGTATGACCAATGATTAAAAACAGCTGATTTATAAACAAATGACACTTATTTCTGGATCATCTTCAGGATATTTGTAGGATGTTTGTAGATGTTATGTAGTATATGTGTAATCTTTTCACAGTGGTAGTTGCAGTCATTTCTGACAATATGGTAAAATGTCTAAAAGTGTCCGATTTCTCCAATGGTTAAAAAAGAAATACATTCTAGGACATGGACTAAATTCAGGGAGAACTGAGCTAATTTGTGTGAAATTTTCAAGTTGAAATGTGCTCTAGCTGTTATGTTACATGTGTGGATATACAGATAGAACTATTTGCACTTCATTCACTAGGATGAAGGAAATAACAGAATTCAGAGGTAGTTAAACGAGTAAAATTAAAAAGATATAAAAAAAAAAAAAAAAAAAAAAAGGAAAGTACTCAACATGTTGAATCATGCATTTACTGCACAATTTACTGCAGTACTAAGTTTATAGTATAATAGAACTTGTGGAATACAATGTTAGACCATTTCACTGCAATAACAAATTTAACTGTAGGTACTTTATTCACTGATATATATGCAGTGTGTAAAGTCTTTACCTGAAAAATACCTGGTACATGACAATATCTAAATGTATTGTAGTATTTCCATGTAAAATGCAGTTAAATCCATTTAGTAAGTTATATATGCTGCATTTCTTGATCAATATGATTCAGTATCAGTTTATGTTATTTTTCATATTTTTACCCTTATAATTCTGTCTTCTTTGTTAATACCTGTGTGTTTTGTGTTTAAACAAAGATTGTGTGTAGGGTACACCGATGCTGAGGAACTGCTGACCACAAAAAAAGAAAAAAGCAGATGCACGCTTGCAGCAACAAAAACAAGAAACAGCTTTTATGCTGTATGGAAGTCATTTCAGTGAACCCATTACAACCCATAAGTGATAAGCACTCAGAAGCACCACACCCTGAGCAGGTTTTATACAAGCACATAATGGTTACTGATACATTTTATCAGTCACAATAAAACATTATATATTCATAATTAACTCATGAATGTTTATGGTTTGTTGTTCTGCATCCTTCTAAAGTCATATTACTCTTTTTGCTTTCAGTCCATCACTCAGCATCATGATGAAGATGGAGCTGATGCAACCTGAATGTATGAAAGCAAGAACTTTAAAGTCACATGTACACACATACCCTTTAAGTGTTACTGAAACGGAAACTGGATGATTCATACTGAAAAAGTCTCTTTAAATGTTTACAACTGCCAAGAAAAGCTAATCAGATTGTCAGTTGCATGAAAGGATATAAAAAATTTAAATGTCTCGCTTTTCTCAAAGAGATGGTTCCTATTATAGTAGCATCTTACTTTTATTTTTTTCTATGAGGCTTAATATCTCTGATCAATCTCTTCTTCATGATGCTTTATTGTGCTGTAACCACTCAGGAGACTGCATACTGAGTGCTTTATTGTTATTTAATTTGTGGAAATAACTCAACAGTCTTGAAGATGATGTATTTGATATTTAGGCCATAGGCATTTATATACTTCACTATATTCAGGGAGTATATAGTCCAGCTTAAACCTGTGCTTAAAGGTATCATTCTGCTGAAAACCACTTTTACACACTCCTTTTGGAATCTGATGGGTTATCCCGAGTTACCAACACATGCACATGTACCCACGTGGGGTTAAACCCATCCCCCATTGCAGCAAATCTGAAGTAGCATTAGCATCTATGAGGCGCCACAGTAGCTGCAGTACAAACTTGAAAAAAAAATGGCAGATCAAACTGGTTCGTGTGCTCTCTGTGGAAATAAATAACAGCACGAAACCTAGCTGGATGCTACTCTGGTAAAGGTAAACACACACAGAGAGCGAGAGGGGAGGGCGGAGTGTTCCTTCACGCATTCTGAGCCAATCAGTAGACGCCTCGTCACTGCGTCATGGACATGTATGTGGAAGTACCAGTAAACTCTGTGGTTCCACCTCAAGTCATGTTTCTACCGTGAAAAAAATGGCTTGAAACAAAGCAATCTGGATTTTTTAAAAAAAATAGAACCAACACACAATGTATTCAATAACAATGGAGAACACAATAATATTAATGAAATAACCATGGAATGACTCCTTTAATGGTTATATTTAATAGATAAGAATTACACAAACACACTCCTAAAAAGTGGGAGGGACTGCTTTGGGTTTTACAGTAAGTAGTGGATAAGGGTTTTTGATCAATCCCACAGCCCTGAAATGTATTTCAGGGAAGTAGTCCTTAGTTTTCCCCAAACAGAAATCACAAGAGGAGCCATGGGGAAGAGGTGTGGTGTCATGCCAGCAGGGCTGTGCACTGAGGTGACGCTTCTGTCGTTCATGGGAGGAAGAGAGATTTAGTCTTGATCGAGGGACGAAAAACTGAGTAACTGGCAAAATATCAAGTGAGAATGTAAGTGAAATGGACAGCAGATGGTTCTGGTTGGTGCACCGGTTGTTTGTAACATGCTGTGTGTGGCTGGGCCTGTGCATCGCTCCAGATCTGGCACCCGTCCTGGCTCCCCTCCCTGCAGGACTCTGCAACCTGCAGGCTCTGGGTCTGTGCTAATGCAACCTGTAAATCTCCCATCAGGGAAGGTAGTTTATATGGGCCCAGTCAGGGAAACACCAACGTTAAAGGTTGGGGTTAAACCACATATGAAAACGTATTGCATCAGAAGACATCATTGGTTACTTGATTAAGGTATTAACCTTTAAATACAAACCAAAAAAGGGTGTTATTGTTGCAGGATTAAGAGACCACGCCTACGTAACCAGCTGGCCATGTAGAAGGTCCATCAGTGGTTGGCTTTGCATCTTTTTTTAAAGGTTACTTGGTAGCCAAAATAAAGAGTTAAAAAGGTGCTATTTTTATTGCTGCTGTCACTGTTTTGTTAATTGAAGAGATCATCTTTTTAAAACTATTCTATGTGAAAATACATCAGCAAAGAATGCTTCATGATAGGGCATTAACAGAAACGTCGACTAGTCGAGTCCCGTAGCACAAGTCGACTTAAATCGACTCAGTTTTCTCTGTTTTGATATAATAACCTTTACATTTATTCAGAGTTTTTGCAAGGATCTAAATTAAATATGGGAAATTAAATGTAGTAAAATACATAATTTACAGTAGAAAATGCAAAATACAGAGGATAATATTAGAATATTAGAACAAATAGTGAAAAATCACTTAACCCTTAAATACTCAAGAGCTACTTTGGCGGTATTCTGCATTTGATGTTCCTTAAGCAATTTATCCCCATTTATGATATTATCCTCTACATTTTGCCCTTTTCACTGTCAATCGTGTATTTTCCCATATTTAATTTTGGTGTTCATAAAAACTCAAGAGTAAATTCAAAATTTAGAGGAAAGAAAAGCATCTTTTTCAGTGGTGTCTCATTAGCTAAACATAAACCCAGTTTCTACAACCAATGTCATTGATCCAACTCCATTGGTTTTACTGGTGAATCAAAGTTGTAGAAGATGATGGTGTTTCCACAGTAACTACCCAGCCTCTCAACATCCAAAAGGATCATAACAGATGAATAACTGTATTTTGCAACAATTATTTACATGGATTGAAAGGGTAAGTGAATCAACAGTTTAGATCAGTAGATGATTTATGTCAGTGGTGGATGTTTGGGTCATTATGGGTTAAAAAAATGGAGAAAAATAAATATTTGAGAACTGCCACAAAATCAACACTGGTTCTTCATGAGTAAACCTTAGTGGAATACTAAAGGCCAACTGGCTGCCAATGCTAATAGATATGTCAAACAGGACTCAATGTATTTTTAGATTGGTACCTTAATGTCATGGGTAAATGAAACAGAACACAAAAACACCTGACAATGCCACTCACCAGACAACTTCATGTCATTTTATATTAAACAAAACCTTCATTCTTTATGACAGATTAGTGAGCCGCAGCTGTATTCATGACAAAAGTTACAACACTCTACTGTGGATGATGAAATATAGCTTTTTGCAGTTTAAAGATAAATGAATTACTGATGTTGCTCTCATTTGACAGCAAGCCCTTAATTAAAACAGTGTGGGATAATGAGAGTTCACCTCCTCTCAAGCATGCACTGCACTAAACTCAGCTGACACAACAGAAAATTCACATGCAACCTTAGACCTGGGGGACAAATTACTCTGGCACCGGCCAGGCAGGGACTATGCAGGAAGGCGAGGAGCAAATCAATACACTTTTATAGACCTAAATGTTCCTTCTCTGCTGCTTTAATTCGCCTTCAGGCTGTTGAGATGAAAAGGGAGGTGACATTCACTCACAGTAAACAGCTGTGATGGAGATCATCATGTTTTCATTCACTTTTCCCTTCCATTAGCTGATGTGAAGTCTCTCTGTCAGTCTGTTCAGTCTGGTTTTATTGCCCTGTCTATTTCACATCAGTCTGTATCTGTTGAGGTTTTAAAAGGAGGAAACAAAGTACTTGATGCAAAGTTTATAGACGCATGTGTTTTGAATTGCTGTTGGGACAAAACTCAGGACTGCCATCTGTAGGCAAAAATGACAACTGATAAGACTTTTGATTTAAAAAACAAACCCATTGAGGTATGTTCTAAGTAAATGCTACATTTGTGTAAATTTTTATTGCATGTATTTTAATAACATGCAGATGAACACTTACTTTATCCACTGAAAGTAAAAATTATATATTAACATTAAATTACACTTATATTAAAATATGTTCTAAGCATCATTCCTTACATGTATTTAAAAGGTTGATAATATAAGGATATTAATTATATGATTCCAAACTAAGAATTGAAAACATTTATTAAGATTATCTCAATCTATATCATTTGATCAGCAGTAAAATATCATCTTTTTGTATAGTTAGTTTGTGGCTATTAACTGTTGCTGATTATGTTCTCTATAACAAAATGATAAATAACTAATAGAAACTAAATATACAAAAATATTATATTTTTTTGCTGTCTAACAGTAATGATAATTTAGGATACAGTTATGAAATAAAAATCAAGTTACCTAATTAATTTCAGTTTTAGAGCAGCAGTTTATATGGTATTGCACTGGACTATGAGACAAACCACACATGCATATATATTTTTCATACACTAGTATTTTTTAATCAAGCTTTGCACTAACATTGTGGCCTGTGTAGTCTGGATTTATATTGCAAGTGTTCACACTACATAATAAAATGAATCCTTACAAAATAATGCTAATATAGGACACAAAATTATTAATCTGTGATTATTATTAAATTAATTTTTCTATTGTTCTTAAGTGATTTGTCACCAGTTATTTTATTATACCCTGTATTTTGTGTTTTTTTCACTGTAAATCATGTATTTTTCTATTTGCAATTTTCTGATCATGTAGATATTTTTTAAAAATCTGATTAAAGTTGTGTTATTCTGTATCAGAAACAGTACAAATGGAAGAAATTGACTTTTTCAACAAAACATTTTTAACTGAACATTAAACAAGCATCTCCTTTTACTGTTATATATCCAACTCCATGGGTTTTACTTATGAATCAATGTTGTATAAGATGATGTTTCTATGTTCACAATAGAGCCTCTGAATGTCCAAATGAATCATATCTGATGATCGTGAAAAAAAAAAAAAGACAAACTGCATTTTTCACCAATTACATGACTTGATAGGGTTAGTGGATCAACATTTAGACCAGTAATATACTTTTGGTCACCAGTGGCTCTTTGTGGGTTAATACTGAAAAACATATGATATATTTTTTATGATAAGTAGACTATTTCTTTGGGCCTTAAACAGAAAGATGAAGTACATACTGAGGACAGGGGCCCTCAGAAATCCCAGTGGCGCCTCTTGTGTACGCACTGACCGCTCAACCAGTGAATTCCAGCAGGACTTGGTACTATGGGTCTGTTTCAACACAATGACAACACACATAAAGGCTCATTCACACAAGTTATCGAATCTGCCTCTGGTTCATCAATACACACACACACACACACACACACACACACACACACACATACAACCGAATGATCTGGTATCCCTGAGTGACCGCTGTCTCTGCCTCTGCCAATTATCACGCAGGCTGACCTTCATTTTACCTACACTGACTCAGCAGTTGCTGTTAATGTTAAGTGATTATGGTACTGATGTGAGCGGCATTTGTCAAGGATCAGTCCTACAACCTCTTTACCACATTTTAAAAGCCTCAAAAGCCTCTGAGGCCATAAATTGCAACTATCCGGAAACAGTTGAAAGGCTAATTGATTCTGCTAATGGCCAAAAGTTAATGATGAGGACGATTTACCACATAGGTTTATTGTGGTGCATAAAGTCAATTTTATCATGCAGTCAGCATTGTGAGATATACAATAATTGTCATATTTATATGGTAATTTCACCCTCTGCGTAATGCATGATCAAATGCACCATTTTCTTTCACTAAATAGTAGTACTTGTAATCACTGCGACCAGAATGTCTCTCGTCTCATCATCTGAACCCTCTTCATCCTCACTAGGGTCACGGGGGTCACTGGGGGCCTGCTCCAGCTACATTCAGTGAAGGCGGGGTACACCCTGTATGAGTCTACAGTTAATCACAGAGTTGATATAGACAAACAATCACTCTCACACCTATGGACAATTTAGATTAACCAATTAACCTATCAGTGCATGTGTTTGGATGGTGGGAGGAAACTGGAGTACCTGCAGAAAACCCACGCAGACACGAGGAGAACATGCAAACTGCACACAGAAATGTCTGGTGTGGGATTCGAACCAGGGTCCTTCTTGCTGTAAGGCTGTAAGGTGCTAACTACTGCACCACCGTGCAGCCCCTCAACCAGAATGTATCATCTGAATTAATTTTGTACACATAAACCGGAAAATAAATGTAGAGTTGTGCTCATAAGTTTAAATACACTGACTGAATGCACATGGGATTGGCTTCAATGTTCCAACATGACAATGACCCAAAACATGAGGCCAAGTCAATCAATCAATCAATCAAACTGTATTTATATAGCACTTTTCAGACATGGTGCACGTAGCTTTACATCAGAGGGAGGGGCATTATCCCGCAATTGTAGGAACAAGTTAAAAGACTTACAGAGTTAAAAAGAATAGTAATAAACTAAAAGTAAATAAATAAAATAGAATGGAATAATATTAAGAGTAAAGTTTAACTAAAAGCAAAGTTAAAAAGGTAGGTTTTCAGTTTACCCTTAAAAATATGAACACTCCCAATCGACCTGTCATTGGCTACAGCAGCAAAAAGTGCAGGTGAAGGAGTGTTCATCTCACTTTCCTGACCTCAATATCACTGAGGAACTTTGGGGTGGAGTCAAACATGCAGATCATGGGGGGAAAAAAAATCTTGAAGCAACTGAAGGTGTTTTTCCAAGAAGAATGGACAGCTTTACCATCTGAGAAAATAAAGTGTCTCATCCACAACTACCAAAGAAGACTTCCATCTGTCGTTGATGTTAAAGGGGCCAATACAGAGGATGAAGAACTAGGGTATGTAAACTTATGGGGTCATTTGGATAGTGTCTGTTGTCAGTATGATTTAAAAAGAGCAAACACATTTGTTTGATGATAAATGGCTTCACTAAACCACTAGCCACAAGTGAAAGAAAAGTATTGTTAGTCATATTCTCTAAAAAAAAAATAAAAAATCGCCAACAGGTCATAAATTCTGCTAGGGTATATAAAACCTATAAGCACAACTTCAAATACATGCCTTTCCATGTGGCATCTTTATGGCCAGTCACACTCATCTTTACATTTATACAAATCACAAATCTGAGTTAAATGCGGTGACTTATAGGCCAGTATATTTACCAAATGCAAATCTGTGCTCAATATTTTCCTCAAAATATAACCCTTTAATATCTGTAGTACTTCAACATTTCCCATCTGCAAAGCTGTAAGAAGATACGATTAATACTGAAATACAAAAGAAATGGCAGTTATAGTTCCATCAGCAGGTCATTAATATTAGCTTGCATATATTACCCATACATGGAATCACTTTCTCCTCTAAAAATTTTTTAAAAATTGGGTCGACCTTTCACAACACACTGTACTTGCTCGTAATTAGATTTAGCACATGTCAAGGTGATAGAGTTATTTTGAGTGAATATCTGATACAGGAGGTAAGGCTAATAAATGGAGGTCAGGTGTCAGTGACTCAGGCTGGGCTATATGAAATGGATATGTATTAAGGAAACTGAAGTCATCAATAGGTTTCATATTTTCAGTATTGAGTAGCAGCACAATGTAGGCCATAAAGACACCGTCACTTCAGGACTGACTCAAACAGAAACCCAGGTGGAGTTTTATTTTTAGGGGTGATAAATTATGTGTAAAGCTGTAATTTTTATGGCAGTGTCACAGTGTTGATAAGGTCCATTGGTTTTGTCTAGACTGAAGCATTTCAGTTATCTCATGAAAAATTTAATCACCCTTCACCAGAGAGATTAATTAAATAGAGGGTTATTTGGGTTAACCCTCTTCATGACAATCGAAGCAACAAGAGATGGCACTTCAGTGGACAACATACAGTAGCACAATAGAATGTTAGAGAAGAATAAGACAAAGAAGAAGAAGATCAAGAAGGAATTTCCCTGGACTAGCAGAGACATTTTTGGCTGATGTACTAATGAGAAAAACATTTAGCCTTTACTGTTGTGTTAGATTTCTGTTACCATCTCTTATATTAACATGTTTTAAATTAGCTGTAAAATACGACAAAACAATTATCTATCATCCAATTTGTTTCTCTTTTCTTGGGTACCATGCCAAACATCCTAATCCATGAAATTTTGGTTTTAATATCTTTCAAATGGGTCTTTTTTTTGTTAGTATACCCCTCAATATGCATTCTGCAAGCCACCAACTCTATACTGAACTGACCTTATGTCTGGATGGGCCCATCTTTATTTTGGTTTTTGAGCAGGTATACTGGATAACAAGGCAAAATGAAAAACCCAAAAGCTAACATGATTGACAGAGGAGCTGGCCGACAATGCGCTTATGATGCGCTCTAATTATTGCTTTATCATATTTCTATAGCTGGGTCAATTCTGATCCTAAGAACACAAAGGTCATATCATAATTCAGTGAAAAAGTTGTGACGCAAGAAACACTTTTTATGTGGTTTTTATATAGTTGGTGCTGACCCTAACACATGAAGAAGGTTAAGCCCCCTCCCTCATTTACTTCCCAGTCTGCAGTGTGAGGGTCAGTTCTAGTGTGTATTGCATGTCCGCATGTACTGACAAATAACAATGACACATTTTTGTTTTGCCTCAGTTTTACAGGACTGAACTGTTATAGAAAAACCTCCATCCCTGTGCATTAGACTTTGTGATGCCATAGTCCAACTGCATTGACTTAACTTACTATATCCACTACCCTCATTTGTTATAGTAATGAACTCTAACATATTGTAATGAACTCTTTGTTTAAATTCTACATGATGTATAGAGGTGCAGTGTTTAGCACCGTCACCTCACAGCAAGAAGGTCCTGGATCTGAACCCAGAGTTATCCAGTGTCAGCAGGGATCGGCTCCAGAGTGAACTCATTGTGTCCACATGATAAATCCTCTCAACTTTGATAATGTGAAAGTTAAAGCTGATTTCAGGTCAGGATGAAAAAAGCAGAGTCTGAAAATATACTCCATCCTTCTGCAGTTGTCTTCTCTTAATATATATATATATATATATATATATATATATATATATATATATATATATATATATATATAACCAACCAAGAGTTCACAGTTTGACCAATCGACTCTCTGAAGACTGAGATCAATTGATTCATTGAGTCCAGTCAGTCTGGTGTGCTACTGCTTGGTTGGAACAAAAACCTGCAGCCACACCGGCCCTTTGTAGAATAGTCTGGACATGCCTGGACTAAGAGATTTGTGATTTTTAGGCTATGACTCAGGTTTTACAGATTTGATGTAACACCGTTTTATTTTTGGAGGTCCCCTAAAATATATATTCATTGTCGTCCTGGGTGAACTGAATAAAATCTTACTCAAAACTTGTCTCAAACTCTTATTCTGATATGGTTTGACTGAAGCCAGATGAGATTTTCTACAGCAAGGTAAACAGACTTTTGACTATAACAAAAAAAAAACCCAAATAAACAAAACATAAAAGTATATGAAAGATGATAAGTTAGTTTGAGCAACACTGAATGTTTTTGAGTGTTTTGTTGTGGTTTCAAATTGGGCCCTTTCTAGCCCATTAAGAGAGCTCTGTGTGTAAAACAGTAGAGGACAGTTCACTTGCCACTTGTTTCCCTTGAAAAGTTCACTAAAACCAGCTGTGAGACAATGTCAGAATGCTGCAACAAACTTTTTTGCACGAAGCTGCAACTCCTTCGCCAAAGTAAATACAGCCTGATCAAACTGCAGTGACCTCTGTCCCTGGTGGTTTGCTTGTGATACACTCCCTCATTATAACACATAGGACTCCTTCCCCCCTTGTAATTACACACTCCCAGCCTGTAACCATTTAATGACAACTCAAAAATTGGATGAAAAAGACTCTAAACTTTTATTTATAGATTTACATTCCATTTAATAATACATGGAGGGGGGGTTGGATGTTATTGTCAGTAAAGTTGGTCTGACTGGAGCCAGACTCAGGGGCCAGACAATTTTATTACATTGTGGGATTACATGCTGGCTGAAATGAAAGTGCATCGTCACGGCTACCAGAGCCATGATCCTCACTTTTGCTAAAGGGACAAAGCATGACCTCTGAAGGTAGCAAGCATAGCCTGGGGAGAGTTTTATACAAGAACAAACATGTAGCTTGGCCAAAAGAGGAATGCCCCGTGACATGTGGTTCGATATCACCACAGGAGACACTGGGATATTTAGCTACTTGGGAAACAAACAAGGTCCAATTGTGGTGCTCAAGTCAGGTAATATTTTGTTTACCCACAATGAAACTATACTTGTAAGAAAAAACTGAGTGAACAGCTACAAATAATAATACAAAAACAGAGGGATCAATGCATTGTTTAACTTTTATTCAAACAGGAATACACATATAATAAATCATTTTTAAAGGAAGAGCTGTGGCTGTAGTACTATTTGTAGCAGGAAGTACTATGAAAAATTATTAGTCACAGGTAATTATATACCTTTATGACAAGTAAGTGACTGAACCTGTGTTGGACCATCAATATGCAAGTTAAATTGAAACTATTTTCCTTATTATTGGCTTATACTTATATTTTCCTCATTCTAATGCACTTGTCAAATTTAATGTACTCATTTTCTTTTCATTTTTAAAACAATCATTGCATCATATTAGTCCAGGAGCCCAGGGGGTGGAACCTAGTTGGGAAGGTTACCAATTTTTATGGGTACTATGATGTCCGGCATGGTCCCCAGATAGAGGAACGGCACGTCTGCCGGGTTCCCTCGGGTGGGTGTGGCCAGGGGGGGTGTAAAACTGGCACCCAAAAAATGGGCTAGATCAGTTGGTGAGGTTACCACTTGGAACCTGTTGCAAATTGTTTGCCATGGTCCCCTGATTGAGGAATGGCTACTGCCAGACGTTTTTGTTGGTGGGCGGGGCTTGCCAGACATCATTAAGTGGAGGGTGAAAAATGGGCTAGATCAGTTGGTGAGGTTACCACTTGAAACCTCTTGTAAATTGTTCATCATAGTCCCCTGATAGAGAAATGACCACTGCCAGACATTTTAAGTGGTGGGTTACCCCCGGCAGACGCCCCGATATGATGACACCCCCAAAAATGGGCTAGATCAGTTGGTGAGGTTACCACTTGAAACCTGCTGTAAATTGTTCATCATAGTCCCCTGATAGAGAAATGACCACTGCCAGACATTTTAAGTGGTGGGTTACCCCCGGCAGACGCCCCGATATGATGACACCCCCAAAAATGGGCTAGATCAGTTGGTGAGGTTACCACTTGAAACCTGCTGTAAATTGTTCATCATAGTCCCCTGATAGAGAAATGACCACTGCCAGACATTTTAAGTGGTGGGTTACCCCCGGCAGACGCCCCGATATGATGACACCCCCAAAAATGGGCTAGATCAGTTGGTGAGGTTACCACTTGAAACCTGCTGTAAATTGTTCATCATAGTCCCCTGATAGAGAAATGACCACTGCCAGACATTTTAAGTGGTGGGTTACCCCCGGCAGACGCCCCGATATGATGACACCCCCAAAAATGGGCTAGATCAGTTGGTGAGGTTACCACTTGAAACCTGTAAAAAAAAATATATATATATGGTCCGTTAAGAGAGAAATGACCACTGCCAGACATTTTTAGTGATGGGTTACACCAGCAGATGTCCCCGTATGATGGGTAGCAAAAATGGGCTAGATCTCACCAAAAATTGTGAGATTCCCGATTGAAACCTGTAAAAAATTGTTTGACCCCTGGTCCCCTGATTGATGAATGGGCAATTACATTTTTGTTGGTGGGTTCCCACCGTGAGACACCCCATTGTGAACACACATTCTTGTAAAGTCGCCTGCAACTGCCAGATCTAGGCCTATTTCAGACCAGAGCGGGGAAGCGGGGCAGGACTGAAGCGATTTTTACTGGCGGTGGCGAAAATGGAAACAGATCTGACCTTACACACCAACACGGCGGAAGCGGCGCGGGACCTGCGCTGCATTTGGAAAATAGAACCCGAGCGGAATTTGGGTGTTGGGTGTCCCGTTGTTATGAATGGCAAAGTAGCAAACTAGCATTGGCTGTGGGGGGGGTTTTGAACAGGACTGGCCGCGCACACCAATGCTGTCAGTAGAACACAACACCCGATACTCGGCTGTCTTCTCGCTGCTGTCACACTCTTGTGTGTATCTGGCTCTACAACCCCAAATCGGCTCAATTTTTTGGATTACCACACAAAGCGACTGCTATCTTGACCATGTGACCCAAATATAATCAGCTCACATATTATACAGTGTATAGGTCAACAAGATTTATTGCAAAAAAGGTTGGCCATCTAAAAGGTGTAGCCTATGTCTCAAGGACTGGAGCAAATCCAAGCACTTGTTTAAATGTAATGGGCCAAACATAAATTCGCTGTGATTAAATTCAGTCATCGTAGAAGCCTTGGCCTCCAAAATAAAATCTGTTCATGTACCAATCATAGACCATTAGCACACAAAATTTGGTGCAGAGCCTTCCACTCGTTCAAAAGTTATAGCATTTAAACAAAATACCTGTGGCAGTGGCCATCTAAAGCAATTTGAATCAAAAAAATAAGTTCATGTCACTTTTTTTCTAACTCACCGTACATGATAAAGGAGCTGAGCCTTGTACAGTAATATCCCATCATCTGAAGGCCTCAGATCACCGTCCTCGTTTTCCAGATATGCCACATTTTTTTCAAATCTCAAGTTTCTGAATTCAATCGATGGGAACGGACTGTCATTTGGATCAAGCTGAAGACTGCTGAAGGTTGGTTCAAACATTGTCTATTGTCATTTAATATTAATATTCATGAATTTTCCAATCTGTCTATAAATATATCGTATTCAGTCTTTGCCCTTTCATTGTTGAGCTCTACAATTGATTATCTATGTACGTATGTATACGTACTGTATGTATGTAGTATATAATTATGTGCATATGTAAGTATGTGTGTATATATGTATGTATGTATGTATGTATGTATGTGGTATGTACTGTATGTATGTATGTATGTATGTATGCATTGTACGTGTGTACATATATTTCTGTCAGAGGGTTGAAAATTACTGCCTGAAAACCCATTCTTCCAGATGGCATATGATCTCATTCAGTTGATAACTCTCAATATTTAATTGATAGGCCTAAGAATTATGTAAGTCTATAGCCCTTCCACAATAAATTTTGGTGCTGATTCGATCTATCTTGCTTCAGTGTGCTGAGATGGATACAAATTAATATAGTTATATGTTGTTCTATGCTGTTATGTTACATGTTGTATTTTTATGTTGTTAATTTTAATTTCTATGGTTAAGCAATTTACAGAAAACAGCTCCAAGGTTAATAAACTGTATAAGATCGTTACATTTCTCAACAAAATAAAATTTAATTGAGTCAATGTGTTCATTTGTCAAGTTTGTGACACTTTGGATGATGTAACTAACTATGGCTATACACTCCCTATTGGTCACGAGGGTAGGCCTACTCCACTACTGCTGGAAAGTGAAAGTGAAAAAATGTCAGAGGACCATAATTGACAACATGTTTCAACTTCTAACCCCACCAGATCTTTCTTATTTTTCACCCATTGTAATGTATGTCTGGTGAGCCGTGTCCATCAACAACAATATATGTAAGTGGCCATTTCTCTTTCATGGGACCAGGGGCCAAACAATTTTTACAGGTATCAATCGGTAACCTCACCAACTAATCTAACCCATTTTTGGGGGTGTCATCATATCTGGGCATCTGCCGGGGGTAACCCACCACTTAAAATGTCTGGCAGTGGTCATTTCTCTATCAGGGGACTATGATGAACAATTTGCAGCAAGTTTCAAGTGGTAACCTCACCAACTGATCTAGCCCATTTTTGGAGGTCATCATATCGGGGCGTCTGCCGGGGGTAACCCACCACTTAAAATGTCTGGCAGTGGTCATTTCTCTATCAGGGGACTATGATGAACAATTTGCAGCAAGTTTCAAGTGGTAACCTCACCAACTGATCTAGCCCATTTTTGGGGGTGTCATCATATCGGGGCGTCTGCCGGGGGTAACCCACCACTTAAAATGTCTGGCAATGGTCGTTTCTCTATCAGGGGACTATGATGAACAATTTACAACAGGTTTCAAGTGGTAACCTCACCAACTGATCTAGCCCATTTTTCACCCTCCACTTAATGATGTCTGGCAAGCCCCGCCCACCAACAAAAACGTCTGGCAGTAGCCATTCCTCAATCAGGGGACCATGGCAAACAATTTGCAACAGGTTCCAAGTGGTAACCTCACCAACTGATCTAGCCCATTTTTTGGGTGCCAGTTTTACACCCCCCCTGGCCACACCCACCCGAGGGAACCCGGCAGACGTGCCGTTCCTCTATCTGGGGACCATGCCGGACATCATAGTACCCATAAAAATTGGTAACCTTCCCAACTAGGTTCCACCCCCTGGGCTCCTGGACTATATTCTATAAATGTATACATGTTAATTTTTTCGGATGATTTGTAAAATCTTTACTCATGCCTTTTAGATAGCTGCACTGAAATTCTGTAAGGTACACGTATAATGTAATGAAACAAAAGTATTTTGTCACTGTACTCAAGTAATTTTTTATGCATCTGTAGTTTACTGACATTTATTTAGAGGTACTTTCTTATTTTTACTTTGCTCTATATAGAGCAGGTATTTATTAGCCTAGTAAACTTGCTCACCTCTAGCGGCAAAAAATATTTTTGCCTGCATCGTTGGTCTAGTGATGCTCCATAGAGCCTCAGCGAGGACCAGTAAAATTTTACCGGTCCAATCACAACACTCTGTTTGTGTAGCCAGATTGTAGGGTGGGCTTAGCACAATGACGACACAGTTGAAGAATTGGGAACTTATATAGAGTCTATGGTCGCAGTAACAGCATGTAAATGGACCCGGTTGGATATTTTTCCTCTACTGTTAGCGGTGTGTTAACATTAATTAGCCTAGCCTATAGGATGTTAAAACAACCAGATAGATGCTAGTTCAGACTTGTTTTCGTGGCTCTGTATACATCACATTGTTTGTTGCTCTGATTGGTCATAGCACTGGACTATTACGTGCAGAACCATTTGAAAGACAGCCGTTGCACCCGTACGCTTAAGCTCAGTCTTGATTGTCTCCAGAATATGAATTAATATAATAGTCGGGCTAGTCAGGCTAGATATTTATACTTTTTACTCCACAATTTTTCAAACTGTTTGCAATACATGCTTCTTTAGTTTTTTTCTTATTTTTGTCATTTGTATGGTATGTGCAGAAAGTGCTGTACAAATATACACAGCACCGTAATAATGCTGTAGAGGTACAGTTGGATTGATCTCTCCAAAAAAGAGTGTGGAAAGTCAACTCCTTTTGAAGTTTAATCATAAATATTGAGATTTAGAGTCGATTACAGTGCTAGAAGATTCTGTTTATTGTGGGTCCTCTTTAGAGTTTGAGACCAGAGCTCATTATACTTCTGTCTACAGTGCTTATTACTAAATAAGTTGAGCTGTCAGTTGGAACGCTGATTTTTGTATATTTACCTTTTCATCAATATTTACTTTATTAAGTATAATGGTTAAATCTGGATCAAATACTGTTACGTTTTGCTTTCTTAGTACATTTTCAAATGAGTACTGAGAAACAGTTGTATAGAAAACTGCATCATCTGCATACAATCAAATCCTCACATTTGTGACTGTTGTCACTTTTTGTTTTCACTTGGTGTCAAATCATTTCTGAATCATTTGAATGGATCTTTCCTCAAAACAACCTGGCTGACTAATTTTAGATATTTTCCCCCCTGTAAAGTCACATGAGGAAGGAAGTGATACACGCAAAGGTCAGCGTGTATATCCTGATTGTTGTTCACATCATCACTTCTTTACTAATGAAAGCAGAGCTTCTGTGGGCCTCTTCCAAGTGGCCCTTCCCCTCCTCATCTGAACAGCATGCGTTAACATGTGATTGGTCAGTGGGGAGTAACCTGGGACCATTACTGCCAATAAAGCTGAGTGTGCATGAAGGTTCAATATGACAGGAGGAAAAAGGTGGAAAAAAACATAATTTGTTCGAAATTCATCTGATCATGACCCCAAATGAAGAACACAATGAACCCTCCTTCGCATTTTTTTTCTTCTAACAATCCAGAAATTAAATTCAAGCTAATCAGATCTAATTTATTTTCCCTCCTAGCAGAGACAGTGGAAATGTCCTGTTTTGTCTTTAATTTGCGGTCTTCTCTTCCTCTGAAGCCACAGGGGCAGCTGCCTCCAACTCCTGACCATCACAGCGTGAGCATGGCGCTGGCCGGCGTTAAGTCTCAGTAATTAAGACTCCATGCTGTTCGACTTAAAAAGCTCCTAAATGGGCCCCCCACAGCCCCCGACCCTGCCTGTTAAAAGTAATTTATTCGATTTGACACGAGTTGTGCTTCACCTCATCTTCGCCTCCCTTTAACACACGCTTGTGTTTTGGTCCAACAATGGAGCTCCTCTATTTCTTTTGTTTCTATCTGCCTTTGTCATCTGCACTTGTGTATATGATCATGGTTGTGTTTAATCAAGTCAAAAGTACCTCTGATTTACAGAACAGTGTGGATAATTAGGGAGTGATCCATTAGGAAAATACTGAAATGAGTGACAAGAAGACCAAAACAAAGATAAGGATGTGTTGCTAATTAGATATTTGACAGCCTCTGGCACATGAAATAACACTCCATCATCATTAACTATGATGGCAATCACTCCTTATGGATAATGAATGATTTTTGAACAATCTCAATCAGCTTCTTTGTATAGCTTGAGTTCTGTAATTGCTTGATTATAAAACATAAAAATAAGAGATAAACAATAAATCATTAAGAAAAAATGCATGCTGATCCATCTTAGCCCAGAGGAGTAATCAGAAAAAAGTCCTAGAAATAAAAGTAACACCAAGAGGAAGAACAGAAAACAAAGGAAAATAACTATGATTAAGATATAGTTAGGACATATGATCGTTTATTATTACCCAGCCCCCCCCCCCCCAAAAGGGGAGGTGAGGGTATTGTTTTTGGTTTTGTGTTTTACTCCACCCTTTTTCTTTTTTTTGTCTATTTGTTTGTCAGCAACTTTACGCAAAAACTACTGCACCTATCTCCATGGAATTTTTAGGAGAGATGCGAGGTGGTCCAGAATACACGCCTTCAATTTTGGTGAGTGTAGGTTAAAGGTCAAGGTTACCAAAACTGTGGTTTTCCAATGATAAACGATAGGTAAGATCAGGTAAAATGTTTGCGAGGGGCGGAGTTTGTTGTTCCTGAAACCACTTGTTGTGTAAAGACATTATGGAGGCAGTTCTTTTAATGACTTAGGCCTATATCTGCTTTAAATACGTCAATGCTCTACGTGCCCCTGTCGTAAATCAGAGCTATAAATCAGTTATGTTAAGGCCGCGCTGATGTTGCTGTAACAAAAACGCACATGTCCTGACTGTAAGCTGGAGCCCTGATCGTACATCATCCTGCAGAACAGCTGAGTGTGACAGTCTCATCTGTCCCAGTCAGGAGAGGCACCCTGGAAGATAAAAGGCTGAAGACGGAGGCAGGAAAACAGTCGGTAAACACAAATCAGAGCTAAACAGACAATAAAGCTTTTAAAGCCCAAACTAATGGACTGATTCATAACAAGCTGAGCTGCAAGATTAAGGTGAGTTTTCATGGCCACTTCTCTGCTCCAAGGACCTGGAACTAACAACAGCAGGCTCCGGTGGTGGTCCCCGGGGCCGCTGAGCTCTGACAGGACACTACTAAAGCAGTCAGGAGTCACATGACGTGTGCCTTCACGTGCATAAATGCGCAGTTGGTGGTAGCTGAGGGAGGAGTGAGTGGCCTGTCCGGCTGTCTGACCACATCTACCAAGCTCAACTGTTTCCAGTAAAACATGCAGAGTATCACAGACTGGGAGTGGTAGCCGTCTGGTCAGTCGGATAAAATGCTGCTTAATGGGCCTTATAGTTACAGACTGACACAGACAGGTGAGACAAACACTGCTTTCAAACTAAAAATAACAAGACAGGTCTTAGTGAATAGCAAGCAGACAGACAGACGGTCTGTCTGAAGGCTTTTTCTACTTTGTACCAGACAGCAGTTGGAGCAACATGTAGGCTAACACTCGTAGTACAAAGAAAAACAGACTTGACCTCTCAGACGGAAAGACTTTAACCCATATTTATGTTAGTTCCCAAATGACACTGTCTCAAAAATTTAATATTTCTGAAGTGACTTATTAGCATTTATTAAAATATTATCATCTGTATTTCGCATTTTATCAGTATAGATCAAGTATTTTCCTTTATTTAATTGATTGATTATGTAGATCAGAGGTCTTCAACCCAGGTCCTCGGGGTCCACTCCCCTGCATGTTTTAGATGTCACTGCTCCAACACACCTGATTCAAATGATCAGCTTGTCATCAAACTCTACTGAAGCCTGATAAAAGGTAATCAGGTGTGTTGGAGCACGATGACATCTAAAACATGCAGGACAGTAGGCCCCGAGGATCAGGGTTGAAGACCTCTCTGATGTAGATGTTCATAAGGTTTATTATATTAAAAAAAACTAAAACAAAAATGACTTCTTCAATAAAATATATCATGAACTGACCATTAATCAAGTATTTCCATCTTCTATTATTGATCAAACACAATGGGTTTTACTGGTGAATCAATATTATAGAAAATGACAGGGTCTCTGTGATAACTACGGAGCCTCTGAATGGACAAATGGGCCATAATTTATGACAAACTGTATTTTACACTAATTTGTTTTTTTTACATGTATTGCTAGGATTAGTGGATCAACAGGTATTAAAGACTTTAGATCAGTTGATGCTTTTGGTTGATGATGGGTGCTGGGTCTTTTTAGGTTAAAGGTAACAAATAAAGTTTCCTGGAGGTTTATAAGCCTCCGAGTTGAACCTAAACACTATATAATCTTTTATGAACATATACAGGAAATCTATAGCAGCAGTTTCCCCAAATTTCATTTAACTAATTAAATTTTTCTGTTATTGTCTGGTTGATTAAAGGTTGACTACTATTTACAAGTTATTTTTCTTATTAAGAACTTATTTATAGTATGTAATATTTCTGTATTAAAATGTACAATATCTATCTTTTTATTGCATTTCATATTTCCCACGTGTCCTGTTCGTGTCTTAAATCAGAAAATAAAAAGAGCATATATGCCAGTGATGGCGGTGGACATAGCAGGTGTTGTCTCTTAGTTGGAAAATACAGAGATGCTCTTGTGTCCTTTTTCATAACAATAACAATAAAGTATTTGAATTTAAACCAATAAACCTACAGTAATAGTGACTGGAGACCTTTGCACAGTACTGCATGTTTACATATTTTGTTCATTTTCATACTTGCATTAAATAAAATGTCTTTTACTGTACAAACTTTATATTTAGAGAGTGCTGTAATTGTATTCAATATAATGTCAATTTTATTTGATTGCCAAAGTGGTATCATATCCATGGACATCAAAACTGCAAGATTGCTCCAACAATGATATTTCTTCTATTTGCATATATGTATTGATATTTTTAAATAGCAGTCTAGGTTAGTACCACCAGTGGATAATGCTAGCCAGAAGCTAATAGTAATATCATTTATATTAGCATCTAACATTATCATCCAATTTGTCTGTTATTTCTAGAATGGAATTTGTTGAATAGAATAACTCCCATGACTCTGCAGTACCTCAAGAAGTCGTTAAATTGTGTCTTCTGGTTTTGTGTTGATGTAGACCCCCCCTATTAGATCCACAATACTACATGAGCCTCCAGACCACCAAATCCAAAGGTCCTGGTTTCTAACAGAACTTCAATCCACTTGTTTTGCTATGTTTTGTTGTTTCCTTTTTTTTAATACCTTATGGACATTTCCCAGGGAACATTGCATTGTTTTGTAAGGATTAAAATTCACTAAAGATTATATCTGCTCCAGCACTGCAGAACAATGTGAGGAGATGTGGGGGTCTTGCTGTCATGGCCTGCTTTGACTGCTGCCCACCCATTTTGATCACAGCCCGTGGTATGCTCGGAGTCTAATTAAAGCCTGATCCATAAGAAAAACTCAGAGCCTTGTATGTTAAACCGTGTAACTGTCCGCCCCTTGCACCCTAACACCCATGTTCTGGCCTCTGAAAGGTGCCTGTTGTACCAGTGGTTACTGAAGAATGATCCTGTGGATATTTTCTTACTATCCACACAACTCAATCTGTATGTTTATACCTTATTTATTAGGCCCCAGAGAAAACCACTCTATCGTCCCAGTTTAATTTCATATTGTGCAATAAGATATGCTGCTCTCAGTAGTTTTCTTTAAACTGTCTCTGGAAAACTTTCTGACTCAGCAGAGTAAAACGCAGGCTTAGTTCAGTGCAGCAAGCTTTTCCATCCAGAGCAGGCTGGGAACGGCGCACGGTATCTGTGAATGGGCCTTAATGCAATCTCGAGTAACAATGTGGCTAATCGATGAAAACCTTCATTGTCTTTGCTCGCGGTCTCAGAGGAATTGCTGCACAAAGGGGGTTTTGTCACGGTGCCCACCCTCTTCGCCTTTGTCGGAAGTACATCCATTTATACTGCGACAACAAGTCAGATTTACTACTGAAAGGTGATATATGCTGGATTGTCTTAAAGTAATTATTTAGATAAGAAACTGTTTTATCTGTGCATTTTCTTCCTTGTCACCCTGAGGGTCTCCTGGGATCGACAGGGCAGCACAAAGCAGAAAATTAAGACTGCTTGTACATGACATGCTGTTGAAACACTGCACCTACTGTATATAAATGCTCTATTGTACCTCACAATGACAACCCTGTACTTGTGGCCTGTAAATCACAAAAGGCTGAGTGAACCAGTCGTCTACGAACAGGCAGAGAAGACACCACAGACTTTTTCCAGCCTTCTGTTGCAGTTCATTCCACAAAATGAGAACAAAGAAAAAAATGTTTTGCCATTTATTTTTGTTTGCATCGTTTGTGGTTGTAACTGCGGGTGTGTGAAATTCTCTGGTTCTTCTGTGTTTATTTACTTTCTAATGTGTTTCAGGTATATGAAAATATCTATATGTGGCCTGAGACTTTGTTTTACAATCAACTTTCAGTTAAAAAGGGCCAACAGTAACTGCTGATGTTTGAGAGACAACGTGATCTATATTTTTATCAAGTTATTCTCGATGGTGAAGGAGATAAAGGTATTTGCTGATGCTAAGGATAAACACATTCATTAAATTAAATTACAGTATATATTATTTCAGTAAGTGTAGAGATTTTCCGAGGAGCTTGTAAGTGATCACATGATCTTTTTTAAAAAAAAATCTGTTTAGGGTAGAAGAAGCCATCTGGTATATTGTGCTTAATCCATAAGGATCCAGTATTACTTTAGTGACACTTCCCAAATGTTTTTTTTTCTCTTTACTCAACCTTCCTTAAGTGCTTTATCACCATTTATTGTAATATTAGCTTCTATATTTTCTGTTTGTTGTTGTTTTAATGAAAATTAGGTATTTTCCTTAAGGGTTATATGAAAAACAGAAAACTGAGGAAAAAGTGACTTTTTCACTCCAATCTCACATTAACTGAATCTAAATCCTAGTGTTTCCATCCAATGTCATTGATCCAACTTCCTGGGTTTCACTGAGTCAGTGTTGTAGAAGATGACGGTGTTTCCATGGTAACTACAGAGCCTCTGAACTTCCACATAGCTCATATCTGATGACCATGAAAAGATCTTTAACTGTGTTTTACACCAATTATTTACATGGATTGATAGGATTAGTGAATCAGCAGTTTAGATCAGTAGATGCTTTTGATCACCAGTGGTTGTTTGGGTCTTTATGGGCTAAATAAGGCAGTCTTCTTTTGAATCATATTCTTCATACCAAATCTACAAGTTTTCTCCCAGTTTTGACTGTGAAAACAAAAGTTAATACAGCTTCCACTGGCAATTACTTTAATGAAAATCAGTGAAGTGGAAATATTGAGAAACATGCAAAAAAAAGGGTTATAGCACCCACTCCAGTGTGTGTTTTGCAGCAGCAACAGCAGAAATACATTATTGTGAATAATTCATGTTAGTGCAGATGGCCTTTTGTCATCATTAAAGTCTGAGGAAACATCACTGTGCTGCAGCTGATTAGTCAACTGATTTACTGCTCAAACTGTAAAAAAAAAAAAAAAAAAAAAAAAAATCAAAAACAAAAACAAAACTTCAGATACCTTTGAAGATCTATGGAATGAAACTTTTGATGTAACAAACAGCTTCATAAGTTACAGAGAAGTTAAAAAAACGGGACTTTGAAGTAGACTTTGGAAGATCTCTACAATTATGTGAGTGTTTAACCCTTAGGAGCCTCTTACATATTTTTTTCTTTGGTAATCATTGTGGTTGTTGTATAGCTTATAACATGTATAACTGGAAGAATGTTTCTTTTTTGACTAATTTTATTTAACCCAAACAGACCAAGCACTACTTTTGTGGTACTTTTTTGGAATCTTGGACACAAAGATTAGCAACAATAGTGAATTCATTCATTCATTCATTCGCTGAATCTGCTTTATTTTCACTAGGGTTACGAGCAGTGGCGTTCTACCTTGAATGACACATTGGGGGCGTTAAAATAAAAAAAATAAAAAAAAAAGCTGGGTTCAGCAAACTGTTTTATTATATGCCCACAAGAACATATAGAAATTTAGAAAAAGTGGTCTGTGTGTAAAAACTAATATTTGAATTAAACAGCCTACTATCATGAGATGTGAATGAAGTGATAACATTTCCAATTTGCTCTTCCTGAATATGTTAAATGAATAATCCTAATTAACTATTTGAAAGGCTGTTGTTTTACACTGAATATATCAATCAACTCCTAACCATCTTTTAACCACTAATGTCTTCCTAAAATATTGGTGATATCAACTTCTCCCATCACTCACTCTTTAGAAAACAGTCTGATGGTACCTTATTTGATGCTGTGCAAACCAACTCTGTCCAAATCCTGTCAGTCAGAGGTGAGAGACAACTGGCGAAGCTATGAGGAAGACTCATACTCAGCAGTCGGGCTCAGTAGGAGTTCAGTTCCAGGAATTTCTATTCGATAGTATCTCAGCACATTACTGAAAGCACAAAAGACTGGAATGTAACACATAAGCCTAAATGATCAGAAATATTAAAATTGCATACAATGAATGCTTGCAGGAAGTACACACACACACTTGCAAAAACTCACCTTAAGGATCATCTTGCTGGGAAGGAGTAGAAGCAAACCAGTCTTCATCCTCAGTATCAGACATTAGGGGAAACACTGTCTCTGAGGTCATAGATTGAGATCTGATAGTGGCTGTTCCTCCAGTGTCCAGCTTATTCCAGAGGTCTGCATAAATGAGTAAATAGCAGCTCCTCATCCTGAGGCACTGAGAACATTCCAGAAGCTGAGGGATAAATGGAAGCTCATCCTGACCAGTGATCCAAATTATTTTAGAAGTGCCCCTGAAGCTGCATCAAAAGGCAGTAAATATAACTATGAGTCTGATCCAAAACATCCATGTAAATGTAGATGTATAAATGCAATTGCATGCTATTACTGTCCACCCTTAAACATTATTTATCTAACTCTCAAGAGGAGAAAGACACATTTTAAGTGATGCCCTGTTCAGATATGGACTACTTTTATCACCAAATAAAGCTTTATAAACACATGTTCATCCTTTACAGCAAATTTAGCAAATATGTGGAAACAGAACAGGACCGGCCAACAGTAACCCAAATGATCTGTGGAAATATTGACTAAACTTGTGGCACTAACAGTCTTGATAGAACACACATTATTATGGTGAAATCATATATGATGTTTGTTAGTTCACTTCAACCGAAACATTGTAGTCGAGCAGAGCTAAAGAGCTAAAGCTAACAAGCAGAATGGTTCTAATCAGCCTGATGAAACTGAACCCTGCTTTCATGACATAAACAGAAAATCTGCATACCTTTACCTTTTGCCCATTTCTCCTCTTCTGTTCATATTTTTCTAAATTGGGCACGTAACAGACCCATAGGTGAACTATCTACTCCCCCTTCTCTCATTGCTTCTGAGCACGCGCCGCACAGCACCATCACAGCTAACAGGTGCACCTGCACTACAGAGGGGGCGCCATTTTGTCTAATCCCTGACACAACCTGGCAGATAAAAACATTCCCCGTTTTTTGTGTGATTGAAAAATTAGGGGTTGGTGTTTGATTTCCTTTTCCCAACCCAAAACAGAACAAATAATAAACAGAAAAGCCAAAACGAAATAATAATTTCACAAGGTGTACCAATGATTTTTCTAAATGGGTCATATCTGATGACCATAAAAAGAAAATAAACTGCATTTTACACCAATTAATTACTTGTATCGATAGGACTGATGATCTACAGGTTTTAAACATTTTACATGATTAAATAGTTTTGGTTACAAGTGAATGTTTTGGTTATGGGTTAGTTAATTTTTTTAAATAAATAAAATATGTGGTATCATGTATTCAAACTGGCATTATAACAGTAATTATTCTAGAAATGGTTGAACTTTTGGTAGGTTTTAACAGAGCTGGAAGTTTATGCCTAAAAAGCAGCAAAAATATTGATATATGATAATTTTTGCATGCATAATAGTTAAAAATACATCTCTGATGGTATTTGTGTTTGTGTTGTTGAAGCCACTGTCTGGTCCACAGGTGTCAGCCGCTCTGAAGCCCTACACACTTTGATGCCAAGCGGAGAGAGTGGGCCATGTGACAACATTTTTGTTGTAACTGCTCCGCACTCTCCCACCCTCTGCAGCATTTCATTACTTCCAAACCCATGAGCTCAAACAATTTGTCTGTTGGGGTCAGTCAGCTGTGGCGTTTGATGTGAGCTCCCCTGTGCTGCACTCGTGTTCATTAGCTAACAATCAGTGGTTTTTGAGGGGCGGGCAGGAGGGATGGGGGGCAAAACTGTACCAACCATTCTGAATTTAAAAAAAAAATCATGAAAAGCACCGATGAAAACAATTAAACAACCTGGCATAAGAAGGTGTATAAAAGTCAAACAGGTATTTTTACAAGAATAGTTCCTAAAGGTTAGAGTTTGATGATAAATACTATCCTAACATTAAATTCTTTGGGTGGGGTGCCTAAGGAATGTTGAAAGGACCTGCTGTTGGTTTACGAGGTAACAAAACAAAACACATTTGCTGACTGATTCATTATGTGTGAAAAAATGTCCCTCACAACCATCTGCCTTAAACTTGAGAAGGAAAACGGAGTGGTAACCCAAGCCCACCAACACAGCATTATTTACCCACACTGCCTGCACAAACATGCAGATGCTAACAGTGATGGATTAGGCTGGGGTTGCCTGAGTCAGGCAGCCTCCTGATAATAGAGGGAGTCCTTTTGGGTGGACGTGATGTGGACGGAGAGGTGATGAAAGTGATGTCCAGAAAGGGAGATTTCTGCCATGCCACAAAGGATTAAGTATCTGGTTTCTCCTCCTGCTTTTAATCTGGACCTGGAGCAGTGATTGTCGCTTTGCTAAACAATATGTATTGATAGTGTTCGTGCCACCTCCAAAGCCAGGTTAACACTGGGGATTTAACTCAGGCACTTAGAGTGGGAGGGCCTGGATTAGAGATGCCGTTGTAAATTCCATTGGAAATGGTTAAAGGGTATAATTTCAGAGCAGCAAGTTCACAATATTTAAGTCGATGCCTTGCCTTCTGACCGCACAAATTGAAGAGTGGCTTACAGTCGTGGGTGGTCAGCAACCTGGGAGTCAACGCAGGTGTGACAAAAGGCCTGGGTGACGAAGAGGGTGGGGGAGTTGGACTGAATGGAGAGTTATGTGAAATGGGTCAGTTAGCTGCTACCACAGGTGTAGACAGTGGCTGACAGAGACTGATGACCACTTAATGTAGGTCAGAAGAGACTATCTATCTATCTATCTATCTATCTATCTATCTATCTATCTATCTATCTATCTATCTATCTATCTATCTATCTATCTATCTATCTATCTATCTATCTATCTATCTATCTATCTATCTATCTATCTATCTATCTATCTATCTATCTATCTATCTATCTATCTATCTATCTATCTATCTATATATATTTAGTCAGTTGTTTGTATGAAACTTGTTTAACAAATGTGGTTCAGATAATGTTGTGTTATGATGTTTTGAGAGTTTATAGTGTGAAGTCTAAAAAAAGATTGATTCTTATTGTTGTCATGTGACAGCCATCACAGTACTCCTATCTATCTTATCTGTCGCAGTGGTGTCCAATCCTGGTCCTGGAGGGGCGCTATCCCGCATGTTTTATATGTTTCCTTCTTCCAACACACCTGATTCATATGAATAGCCTATCATCAAGCTCTGCAGAAGCATGATAATAAGCATCAAGTGTGACGAAAGAGGGAAACATCTAAACCATGCAGGATACTGGCCCTCATGGACCAGGACTGGACACCCCTGATTATAGTATTGTACATATTATCTCATAAAAATAGCTTTAGTACATTGTAAACAGTAGTGGTCATTGGAAGCCAAATTCATTCCAGTTTTATCCTATTGTTCCAGTGACAGTGAATGTTTACTGCTCTAGAATATTGTTTTTGTCTGGCTAAGTGAAAACCATTGCGCATAAAGCTGAGTACTATTCAAATACAGATTTCAGCAGTCTGTGGTTTTACATTGCAGTCACATATCTGTTGTATATTATATAATAAGTGAACTGAAATTACACATAACACTTTTCACCAAGTGTATTTTTTATAATTTCTATTCAAAATATGTCCCCACAAACCAGTGGAATATAAGAGCTTATTCTTAGACAATAGATATCAAAAATCATATTTCAAGAAATCTTATCAAGGTAATTTTAACTTGTTCCATTTTTTTTTTTATTAAACCAATGCCAATGGAACAATTGAAAATTATTTTGGTAAGATTTTTTGAAATAAGATCTATTGTCTAAAAAATAAGTTTTTATATCTCACTGAAAATTTACTCTTTATTTTATTTTGTGTGATGAGATATATTTTACTGAAATATGAAATAAAGATGAAAGATGAAATAAGTGTGGTGAAATATATTTGACTAGAAATGAGAAAATACACTTGGTAAGGTTTTGATTTTTGCATTGTAAACTATTTAAGTTTTGATGTATATCTGACAGAGTGAATGTAAATTCTTGTGTTCTAATTTGCACAGAAGTGAAAACATTTGCAGTTCAAGTGTGTTGCAAACACTTCCTATTTATTTGGAAGCTTTTATATTATCCACTATTATCTGACACAGTGATTTAGAATGTGTCTAAGAAAATTATACATTATGTTAGGGTAGATTTCATGATTTTGAATTTGTTAATCTTGAGTCGAGAGAGAAATCTAACTACTAACTTTTACATTAGACTTTATATCATGACAATAATGCATTTTCACGGTGGCCATTTTTACTAACACCTGTTAAGGCCTTACTTCTAGATTGTACATATATTTAATTTAACCAGGTGAAATCCTCTCAAAGTTCAAAATGATTAAAACATGACAAACTGGCATCTTTTATATATTATGAATAAATAACATATAACCCATAAAGACCCAGCGCTACTTTTAAGGTAGTGTCTCTCTATTTAAACTTTAAGTGATTTATCAGCATTTGTTATATTTTGATTTTTTTCCCAATGAAAATCTGGTATTTTCCAGTATTTACTTTACTGATCATGTATTTTAATCACCATGCTGAGATTATATTTGCAGGTTATTCATCCAAAAACACAAAGACTTAAGAAAACATGACTTTTTCAGTCCAATACATCATTAACTGAAAATTAAAATAAACCAAGTGTTTCCATCATTGATCATTAACTCCATCAACTCCACGAGTTTTACTGATGAATCAATGTCGTAGATGACAGTGTTTCCATGGTAACCTCTGAATGTCCAAATGGATCATATCTGATATTTTACATCAATTATATGCATGTATTGACAGAATTAATGAATCAACAGGTATTAAACAGTTTAGGTCAGTAGTTGGTTTTGGTCACTGGTGGATATTTGGGTCTTTATGTGTTATATTAATATCTTTCACTATATGTTAAAAGACCAATGTACAAAAGTAAGGGTTCAAGAAGTGTAAAATTTAGACTTTGGATTAGATCATGATGGAAAATAAATGGAATAAAACTATTGTTAATATTAAAAACAAGAGCTTTTTTTCGAGTAAAACTGTCTAATGAAAAAGGCCTATAGTGACTGTTATCTGATATTTAAGATTCAAGAGGTTTATTGTCACATGCACGGTAAAAAAAAAACACACAGGCTTGATGCTATGCAGTGAAATTCTTAGATTGCACGCTTTCTGTCAACGTGAGAAAAGTAGTAACAGTAAGAGCAGTTAAGAAACAGTGGGACTAGACTAAAACTAAAAGTACAGTGCAAGAAAATGTGATATCTACCTAATATGGATAGATATTCATCAATTTACATTCATAATTTCATCAAGATAAATGGGAAAAAGTAGAATTCCACAACACATTTGAATGCAATAATGTTGTTTTTTTTTTATTGCAAACCAAGAAACAAAATACAATCTAGCGCACTTTCATTTCTGATTCCTGTGAGACAACAATCATTCAAAGAACATACAAAGTAATTGGTCAGAAACTCTCAAGAACAAATATAAAATGCAGTGAAAACAGAATCGCTCTCCGCATATCATGAGACAAGAGCTCCTCAAATGCTCGTAAGATAAACTAATACTCTGTGAAAATTACAGACCTCATACAAAAAATAAGATTTATTTTTTTTCTCTCAATAATAATAATAATTAAAAAAAAAAAACAGCCAGCATATTTACAGGACAATAATATTTTCTATGAATCTGGCTTACCTAAATTCCCAGTGAATCTTTACTTATTATAATTTCCTCAGTAACTAAGTTGTTACACGTGTCCTTGCAAAGTATATAAGGCGTGACCATCAACCTTTTGTCTAGTTTGATGTTTTCAACAACAAATCTTAAATATCATGGATGGAAGACATATTAAAGGAGCAGTCAGCCCTCCTTTTTTCATGTACTAGAAACTTTTAAATTCTTCTTTTAACTTTTCTGTGCATTGCTCAGCCCATCTAAGGCACCGACTATTCAGTAGGGGGCTTCAAAAAAATGTACTGTACAACATTTGAACCAAAAACCTTCTGAGAAAAGAGCCAATCCTACACTAACTTATCAGCATTATGTACATGTATATAAACATCAGTGAAAAGAAATAATGAACATAGTAGGCAGCGAATAACTTAATTTACATGCAATCAGTTGGTGACTAACCAAAAAAAAAAAAAAAAAAAAATCCCAAAAAAGGTCAAGAGCTTTACAAAACATTCATCACTTCAACTCATTATACTTTTGCCAAACAAAGTAAACAGTCTTCAGAGAGTAGGCAGAGACTGATGAAAAGATCATTTCCCCCTGGAATTTAGAACAGAAACAGCAGTTTATGTGTGGAGCGACCGTGCTAAAAACCAAACAAGTTGACAGCTATGAATCAGCCATATGAAAAAATGTGTGCATGCAGACACTGATGTGCTATATATCACTGTGTAAGAGAATTTGCCAAGTGTAGAGGGAGGAAAAAATAAAAGTTAATTAAAAAGCCCAAAGTCTGAGGTGAGGACTACTCTTTGAATGCAGGCTTCAGCAGCAGATGTGTGGTGCCCAGTGCGTGTGTGAGTCTATGAGAGTGAGAGTGAGCTAAACAGATTAAAGTAGGTTATTCTCAGACATCTAAACCTTTCGACCGAAGCTCTGGCGGGGCCGTATGGGAAAACGAGGGTGGAGAAGTGGGGGAAGAAAATAGAAAATGTGCACCCACAATCTATAAAACCCCAATAAGAAAGACTTGAGACCTCAAAATACACACAACCTCCGTCCAGGATTCACTGTAACACACACATATATGGTGACTTCTTCAAGGAACAAACACCCTGATTGACTAAACGGGGGAACCTTTCTAAAGGGTATGTTTTCCCTTTCATGTGAGGGTTAGGAGAGGCCGCTTTGATCCGTGTATCATTCCTGAGGAAACACAAAGAGCACTAAGTGGAAAGTGTAAGGTCAAATCAAGAGATGAGATCACTGATGATGTCAACGCTTTTGTTTCAACTTAATGTCACTGGGTTTGTTGTTCGTAGGGAGAGAAGAAAAAAAAAATCCCTTGGGGAGCCATTACACAGGCAGCTTTAACCTACATAGTTCGTAAACTGATTTTTTTTTCACTCATGTATTAAATTTCTACTTTCCATGATCACTGTATATTCTCAGAGGAATTGCAGAGGAGCCAAACCCCAACATTAGCCTGTTCTGTGATCAGTAGTGACGTTAGCCGCTCACAACTTTCCAACTGTGTTGTGAAGTATTTGAACTAATCATGCTTATAACTCAAGCAAGACAAAGCTTAAGAATCGGTGCCCGGTGACCACTTTCTATATCAACAAGTATTTTCACTTATTTACCATCTTGAATAATAAACTTTGGGGTGTTGAGCAGGAGCAGTGAAAATGTCAGTGGTTTATGAAGCCACAAAACAGCAGATGATGACAGCTCTGATAGTCACATCTGGTATTTATAACACTTTTGCTTTGATGCCACTCTTAAAATAAAAAAAAAAACTAAAAGAACTGATCAGTGTCAGTGTTACAGACAGAACTCAAGAGGACACAGAAGGAGGAAAATGGAAAAGACACCAACGCAGCCTGTTATCATGGCGGAGTGGAGAAGTCCAAGGCCTCATTGGCCACCTTTGATGTTTACTGACAACTGTAATAACAGAGTTGTGCTTTTTTACATCCAGAGTGTGACTGGTCCGACGTTTCAATACCGATTACTGCATTTGGTTAAGAACATAGAAATGTGTAAAGTAAATAAAGCGAAGTTGAGAGTTATAATGTGTTTATAAGGGGCAGGGTCTTTTGTGATTTATTTTTATTTTCCCTCAGGACGAAGCCTGTGAAATTCTCCCTTTTATTCATGTGTTTGACCGACTTTCCCTTTACTCAACAAGACATTTTGCTTGTAAAAACACATGCAATATAATCTATTTTTAAATACTTGTCGCAGCCATGATGAAGAGTTAAGCTGTTTGAAACTTAGGTAATCGGGAGTTTTTAAATTCCACAGATGTTGTGAGGAGTAACACACCGGAGCAGAGTTTAGTCAGTCAAAGATATAAATACTTCAATAACAAGGGTCTCAACACCTTGACCTTTGACCTGTAACAAAGACAGGCACAAACACAAACAAGCAGAATAAAAAACTTCATTCACATCAGTTGAAAATGTCACTGTATGCCACATCCTCTTAAGCCTATGGAGATAAGATCATTGAGGCGTTCCAGCTTATTCATAGCTCCTCAAAATGCTACAAACAGTGAGTACAATCCACATACACGTCCTTAAGGTTGAGTGGTTACAATCAAGGCAGAGCAGTATTGTTCGAAGGGCTCATCGGGAAACTGAGCTGGGACATTTCGCTAGTCCTTTAACTGGAAAGACATGACTGTTAATGATATATCTGTCACTTTGTTAAATTACTCTCAGTCAGTCTGTCAGCCAGTTGTCTTTTTTTTCCTCAAACATACCATTCCCTGCGAGAAATCACAGATCCGTCCATGTGGGACACGTAGTCGCTGTCTGTACCATTGTCATAACAGTCATCAGGGAGGTAGGGGGAGCCGTTGTTCACTATGGGGCTGTGAACAGGGGGCCCGCAGGGGTGCATGTTTTGGGTGTTGTAGTGATCAGCGTAGTAATTTCCCTCTTTGAGGGCCCTGTGGTTGTCCCCCCTGTCCGCCCAGTCGTCCCTGTCCTTACGATCGGTGGTATAGTCGGGGTAGATGATGTCTCCACCCAGTTTGGGTTTTAGCTCCTGGCTGCCTTTGCTCCCTTTGTCCCCGTACACCTCCTGCAGCTCGTGTGGCTGTAGTACGTCCAGCTGAGCCTCTTTCTGCATGTCCGACGGCCCCAGGTACTGCTTGGTGTAGTAGTCTCCCCTGAAGGTTCTGCGCGAGCGCATGAAGCACGCCCCACCCAGGATCAGCAGGAGGATCAGAAACAGAACTCCGCCCACAGCGCCGCCGACTATGGTGCCGATGCTGCTGTCAGGTAAAGAGGCCAGGGTTGGGGAGGTGAACAGTGCTTTCTGCTGGTCCACTGCGGTGCCGGTTCTAGATGTGTCATGGAGGAGAGATGCAGTGGTGCTGGGGGCAGCTGTGGTGGGTGGAGGATCTGCAGAGCAAACGTGATGAGAAGATTAAATCAAGCAAGGATGGTAGAAGGGAGGAGGAGCAGTTTTAGTGTATTTACTTCATTTGTCTGATAGCTTCAGTTACTTTTCAGATTACAGTGTTTTATCCCTTTCTTCTTCCGTGATGTATCTCAAGCTGTTTTACATCTTTATGACAAACCTAAGATTTACTGTTCCTTCGCTAACAAAATTCAAACTCCCTTGAAAAGCTGGAAAAATACGCTGACTGTTTTGAGCTAAATGGATCTCATATGACAGTAATGATACAAGAAGATCTTACATTCTGTGATGCATTGCAGGGTTTTCTCCAAATTGTGGAATGTCTTTAATGCCTTTATGTGTTGCTGTTATTTGACTAAAAAAAAATAAATCCCCAGTATCCCTGTGAGACGCCCAAGGATTTAACAATTCAGAAAATGAATTAATGAACAACATTTACAAAAACAGCTCAAGGTGAAGACCCTGCAGTGACATAAATCTGATCGCACACAAGTCACTCAAGGAGGCAAAAAAAGACAAACCTCAAATATTAACAGCAATAAAATGAAGTACACATAGAACACAACAGTAAAATTATTCATATAAATAGCCACAGCAGTAGCAGGGACCAGTTTATGGCTCGATGACAACTTTGAATTATCATGCGTAAACTTATGGTCGTAAAAACAGAAATTTGACTTGTGTGGTATCAGTGCTTTTTGTAAAGAATTTGAGTACTTCCACCACTGGTGAGTGGTTATAAAATAAAGAAAAAAGGAGACTGCAGTTCTATAAAGACACTTTTAAGTTCTAGATGACTGACAAAGCGAGTGTGAATGGTTTTTCAATTAATTTATAACAGCACTACACATTGTTAAAGCACAGACATGCCTCTCTTGAGACCAAAGAATCTGTTGAAAGCTGTGCTGTAGAGCAAAAAGGAGGAAATGAGAGGGCCAGGAAAAGGTTAAGTACTAACTGTCACTGTGTGTGCTGAGAGAGAGGGAAAGTGATAGAAGGACAGAGGACATGCGCTCACGAGCATCTGAGTGAGTGTGATTAGCTCTCCCCCCATTTCTTTCTAAACCCTGCTGTGGGGAAGTCATGTGAGAAGATGAAACACTGTGTGATCGATGGGAGGCTCCTGCATCTGATTTGTCCTCCGGTGGTTGCCATTTGTGATAGCAGCCAGAGACAGAGAAAAGGAGGGAGTGGAGCTCAAGGTCAGGATGAGTGTCTCCATTCTGACCTCCAGCCTCTAGGGCTAAGAGCAGCATGATACCAACAGTCGATCCGAAAGCACATCAAAGCTCTGGCTACAAAGCGATGTGGCTCTGACAAAGAGAGGTTTGCATCTTTAGGAGGCTTTAAGGTACTGGTTATCAAACCAGAATCCTTAAAGAGCCATAATGATTTGTGTAACTGAGGAGGAATCTAATTAGCCGCAATTATATAATGTGCATGCCGAAAAGATCAGCAGTAAAGTAAAAGCATAAGAGAGGATAACAGAGACAGACCAAGGTCAGTGAATTGATGCACTGGCAGAACTCTTCTTCATCAGTCACCATCAATCCAACCCTGGAGGCGGACATTTTAAGCTCGCATAGGTTACGAGCATCTGCAAACATGTAGCTGATCAACTAAGAGACGAGCAGCCAAGAACCACAAGGCTACAGAGACAAGTGGGAATGTGAAACAGCTACACAAAGCAGTCACGGTGGGAGGAGGAATATAGAGTAACTCTGCTTAACCTGGGTATCTCCACAGGGGAGGGAAGCAAGAGGCCCCCACATGCCCAACAAGTCTTAATATTTGACAAGAGAGGCCAGATAATTGCTCAGTGCTAGTCCTTCCTGGACAGGATGTCAGCTGTGCTTTCGTTTGGAGCAGGACTCCAAACCAGGCCTGTAAACAGATGGAGCCTGACAGCCTTTTTTGGGGCTCCTCCAGTTCTTTCCTCTCGACAGTGAGAAACGCGAAGCACTGTGTTAGCAGCAGCCTACGTGTCCAAAAGCAGCAGTTGCTTTGTTTGGAGAAGGATTAAAAGGAGCAGAGCAGAAATGAAAATAAAAAGTGATGCAGAGTTCTCAGGATACACGCCCTGACTTTACAATGATGAACTCAAGAAGAAATTCTGGACAGACAGGAAGCAGACGAGACGAGTTTAGCATCCTGGATTCTTTCAAGGTTTATATCAACAAATCACCAGCATTAATTAATATAAATTAGGACAATTCTAATGGTATAGGTATATTGTAAAAACCAAACAATATTCACGTTTGAATACAATTGCTTTAAGATTGCAGCACAGCATGCGTGACACACTTGTTGCAAATCTGTGAACAGGTCATGTTATGTGTGTATGAATGTGTGATGTACTGGCTTGGGTTTTGAAGCACAGATCTGTGAAATCTGACCTTAAATAAAACAATGGAATGGCTTTGTGGTCCATACTTTGTAATGTGTAGTCAACCAGCAGGGGTAAACACATGCCCCCTTATCAGACAAATCTAATGTTGCCAAAACCACAACACTGGAAACGTTTGGTATTGATACTCTTTATCTGCACTCCGTGCTTCTCTGTTGCCAGGAATGTGTGAAAGTAGATCTGGGTAGGGACATTCATACAGAGGCTTAACCCTGCCAAAGTGCAGAACTGAGTGGTGAGCTTACTGAGAGGGTAATCTTACTTCAAATAAACAACACCAAAGTCAAAATGCATGAGGAAATTACTCTCCTGACCTGTTGTCAGAGATTTTTTTTTTTTGTATTTCAAGTAAATTAAAAACCATACAATCACAGTAAACAAGTAGGTGAAACAGTCAACATGTACCTTGGACCCAGAGCTTCACATCTTTAGATTGGAGGCCAATGTCGTTCATCACTTCACAGCGATATACTCCAGAGTCATTGCGCTCCAATGGGCGAGTGAAGGCAAAGCTATTGTTTGCAATTCTAACCCCTTCTGGCATTGATCCATCCAATCTGTGCAAAAATGAAACATTACAGAGATTTCACCAGATGCACTACATTATTCATTCTTGAACACAAAGGCTGTGAGTTTATGAGTCTATATTTAAGGGACACAGTTAAGAAGTTTGACTGAAAAAAAACCCCTATCCATTACATCATTATTCCTCTGCTCCTCGTTCTCTGTCGGTGGTCAGCCTGCTGCAACAATTATATGATCACATGATCATCTGGGCTGACTGCACGTCCATTAGTTGTGGCAAAAGCTTCGTACATGAACACAAGGCTTCGATGTCAGGGCAGAAATAAAGAGCTTTGGCTGTCTAGACGATACTGCTACTGTCAACTCAAATGAGAGCATGCTCCTTCTTCTTTCTGAAGAAGTCGATGACAAAGAGCTGCCAATAGCACCCGTGTTGCTTTGATGTATGAACCATTTGGAATCTTTTATTTATAGCTGGAAGTCTTCCCCACGGGTGCAGCAGTGCATTTGACAGCTCCAGTGTCCAGGCACCAAAGTTATGCTGAGAGTCATTTATAGATAAGTCTCCTATTGATGTTTAATTTAATTCTGCCTAAAACCATGTAAAGATTTGCCACGCAACAGAACCAATCAGCTGATTTGTTATGTAACACTTGTACTTGCTAGGATATTTGTAGCAGTAAAACAAAACACAAATCTGTTTTGTATTTTCATCACATTTTTGGAATTGCAAATAAAGATTTACAATGGTCATAAATTCAAATGACTCCAAAATGAATACAAGAGAACAGATACTGACTTTGGCAGAATAATATCATATTTGATCTAAGAGTAGCTTTGGGAGATACTGACCTTATCCATGAGAAGTGACGAGCTGGTGGGTTGGCTTTGGCTCCACACTCAAAGTTCACATTATCTTGACCAACATACCAGTTTTTGCCAATTCCCATTATTGAGACCATTGGTGCAACTGTGAAAAAACACAAAAACAAAGTTAGAATGTTCAATATTTTTAAGTTCTGCAGCTTCATCAACAGTGATGGGACTTTACCACAAGATAATGATTTTTGCACTGCAGCTAAAATGCATTGTCAGTGTACCAGGGAGCAAATACTATCCACAACTTTCCCCCAACGGAAAACCAAAAAAATGCAAGCAGAGATGAGCTGACAAGAGCCAGAACTATTGCAGCGGAGACACGTCATAAGGTCACGCTTGCAGGTTTTAAATAGCATGGGTCATTTATTTTATTTTATTTTTATTTCAAAAGCAAAACTGCATAGACTTAATAATCAGTCATTGTGATCCAAGGCATCTTAATGACAAATGAGCTTTTTCCGCAAAGAACAAGGTGTGCATTATAAGCACTGTAGTAATGACAAAAACAAAGACTGTACAGAAATCTAGCGGGGTGCAGGATCTGCTGGTGAATGGATGCCAAGCAAACAAACAAATGACCCTGGGCTAGTGGAAAGTTAGAAATGAAATGACAGACTCACTCAGACAGTAGATGTACTGCAGCTAATAATAAACTACTGTTTCACCATGACCAAAAAAAAAAAAAAGACAAAGACAAAGGGAAGCAGGAAGACGCTGGTATGAAGCCCAACACTTGCCACTGTAATAAAACATGGCAAACAGTGACTTGGATATCCAATTTTTCATTTTGATTTCTCTGGAGTACAAATGAGGAACTCATTACTGCTCATGGAAAGATGCCTCTGCTCGTCGTGTCCACTGACCCTTTTCACACAGTTCAACGTTGAAATTGTGCTTCTTTTGCACTTAAAATCCCTTGCCTCTGCATTTGACATGATTTATTGAGCTGGAAAGACTCTTTCTTAATGTATTAACCTTGGTTTTTCTGCACCTCCATCCGCTGCCCCCCAGCAGCCTGCTGCTACTTGACTTGCTGCTGAGGCCTGATCAATATTTCATAAAATACCTTCATTAGCCTGCACTCACACAGACCAAACAGAGACTTCCCCTCAGAACTGCTCGCTAAGGAAGTATGCATCAATGATTATAACATTACAATGACTCTTAAATGGTTCTTTTATGGCTAAAGATGGAGGGGTAGCGATCAGGCTATTCATAAATCAAGCCATCAGTGTAGGTTGATATCAATACGATATACTGTTACTCTCAGGACTGCCCAAATAAGAGATGCTATAATAATCATTATTTTTCTATATAATGTCATGATTATTTTAAGATGATCTAATTTCGAGGGGAATTGTT
The DNA here is from genome assembly GCA_020466265.1 of Siphamia tubifer. Taxonomy (NCBI): domain Eukaryota; kingdom Metazoa; phylum Chordata; class Actinopteri; order Kurtiformes; family Apogonidae; genus Siphamia; species Siphamia tubifer. The sequence goes on along the minus strand of CM035795.1, from coordinate 40,114,629 downwards.
TTGCTTTATTTAACTAACTTAATTTCATTTACCAAAAATAAAATTTAGTATTTGGTATTAATAAAGTGTACACTATGAATTGAGCTCTAAATCTGATCCACATGGGGAGTAATATGTGTGGGAGCAATTTTGTGTTGAAGGGAAAAATCCTCTAAAGATCCTCTAAATCTTTGACATATATTTAAATATATTATATAACATTTCCCCATTACATATCTGAAAGGCAGATGTTAAATATTATGCTGTTTTGTGTCCTTAAATAAATAAAAGTTTATTTGTTTTAATGTAATGGCTTGTCTTGGTTGTGACTGTAATGGCTGTGGTGGTGGTATCAGTGGTGTCACTTTGTTTTTAGAAATGTTTGTGTCATGTTAGGTTTTCATCTGCAACACCAATGAAAACCACAACTCCCATGATTCAACAGTAGTCCACATGTTTTGTATTGATGCAGAGATCTCTGGTTGCAGAAATGCCATGACTTAAAAAGGACAACAATTACTACTCACATTGAACATTTAGAGTGAAGGGTATGCGGAACTCTGTCTGCAGTGCTGGGTGCCGCACCACACATGTTAGCGTCTTTCCCTGGGCGTAACTTTGGGGCTGCCACATGTAGCCCACATGTACAGTGGTGGTGCCGTTAGACTCATCCTGAGCTTGTTTCTCACTTCGTCCATACAACTCTGTCTCCCAGACAACATCAGCAGCAGGCCGGCCTCGTTCTGCTATGCAGGTGGCTATCAGTGACTCGTTGCCTCCATCTAGCAGAGCTGTTGGCCCTGCAGACACATACACGTTTGGCTCCACTGTGGAAAGGAGAACAAAAGATGAGGTTAGATTAAGAGAAGGGGGAAGGGAGTTTTTTTTTTCCTCTATTCACAATAGAGAAAAAAAACAACAAAGTGCATATTGATCTTTTTACATATACATATGAATAAATTATGTCCATCATAAGATGACAAGTGGACAAACAAAAGGAAGTGGCCTGAGTGCTGACTTACTTCTTCCATTTCACATACATGCATTAAAAATCTATGAACTATGCTATTAAATCATATGGAAGCAATATGATGGAGACTTAGCTGTCTTCATTGTTGTGATCATCATATCAAACATGAGACAGGTAATATAAAGGGTCTATTGTTCCTATTGAATGGATTTAACAAAGAATGCCAGAGGAATATCACAGGAAAAAGACATGACTTCTGGTCTGGACTTCTGTTAATAGAACAGAATCAGAGACTACTGACAGTCAACACTCTAGTGTATTTGATTTTCACTGCGTAGTGTTAGCAGATGAGGGGCTAAGTTACAGTACACCTCTCTGTGCTTTTGAGTTGGGGTAATATTACACCGACTTCCTGAGAATAACTGAAGGGTTAGACGAAACAAGGATTCTCTCAACAGAGAGGTAAAACAGATCCATGCAATGAGGACGTGGCAAGAATAATGCAACTCTAGCTGTTGCATAAAACAGTCAACAGTATATTCTAATAGCCTGAATTACATGAACATCACAGAATGAAAGAAATGACTCTTGGGAAAACTCAGCAAAACAAAGAAACAAAAGATAATCTCCCGAAGGGAGGGGGCATCGTAATGAAGAGGTAGCAGGGTAAACTGGCAACACAGGTTCCACAAGTCCTTGAGTTTCCATCATTATTTCCATTATTTGCCATCTTTAGTGCCCCCATTTATACAAAGTTTTTCTTCCCTGTCCTGAAATACACCACCGCCACAAAATCTGTCTGTTTTAAAAAAAACACAGCTGTTCCACTTACTGCAATGGTGACAGTTTTAAAAGGCAGCACGTGTGGGAGACACAGTGCAAACCCATAAGACAAGGCCATTCACCTTTAAGATATCCAAGACATCTCCTTAAGACCCCTCCACATAGAAACATAGAAACACACACACACACACACACACACACACTCATCCAAATAGGAGGAGCAAATTCAAGTGACTGCTGGCACCCTCTATTTCTAAAAATAATCTGGCGTCTCCTGTACCCAGTGCAGGGGTGGGGATGCAGTTCGCAGTCATCCACCTCACATTCTTCACTTACTTCTCGGCCCCTCCCTTACAGGCCTCTGACTATAAACAGTAGCCGCACTATGTAAGGAGAAGGCAAGCTGGCTGAACCTACAGAATAACTAAATCAGAGAGACGTGTTAATTTGGAATCGCTGTCAGGAAGGGAGGGGAGCGCTTTGGAAGAATGGAAATGCTTTAGGGGCAAGGGTAATGATTTCCCTTCAGCAAACTGGCTGCATTAGCCCTTTGCCGCCCACATATGCACACTGAAAACTGACGTCAGACACAAGACGGGGAACCCCGAGAAAGATTAGATCTAACTGCTTGTGCATTTTGTTTGCATTGAGTGTCTTGTGTGTGGGCAAGATATACCAAGAAAAATATTTTTTTATTAATTCCATAGAAGCAACGTTGGTTTCATTAGCCTCTTCTCACACAGGGAAAGATAGAAGCATGTAAGCAAATCACATCTGCTGAGTCACTGTTGAAAATGTTGTACTACTTAAAAAGATATAAAGGAGAAATGAAAATGTTTCAAAACAATAAGAAGAACTATACTATACTATACAAAGCAAAACTTGCAAAATCTTTGTGGCTCATTTCTAAACTCTGGGAAAAAAATTAAGAACTGACACTTTTCATGCAGGATGAAATAATAAAACATGCAGTTAGTGGTTTACAGATAAATGTAAAATATGTCAACCTGCTAATGAATGGCCTTCAGTGCTCTTATCAATAACATACTTCTGTCACATAAATGGATGTCCACATTTTGTTTTCTGGAAGTCGATTGTTATTCAGTCAATTTGTTATTGACCTGTCAGCAGTTTAAAACAAAAGGTCATTGTAATTCATTCACATCACAAATCATGCATTCCTCCTTTGGTTCCTTCCTGTTGCTTACTGCTGGACATTTCTAAGCTGTGTACTGTATCACAGTTCCCTAAGTGCTTTCTAAAGTATTTTCTAGAAACAGACATGATTTTCAAGAAAGCAATAATGCATGGTGGGGCAGTAAACACTTTTAACATGTCAAGTATCTGCTGGTGATGATTTAGCTCAAGCGCCACTATTAATAGTGTCCACTGCACCTGTTAATCATTACGATGTGTCATGACTTAGGTTTATTATGCATAGGTTTGAACCTGATCATTGCCTTTGTTTAGTTCATTTGAATGGAATGAAAATGTACACTGTAGATTTTGCTGTGTTAATTTGGAAGACAATGGGACCAAATACACTCTAGAAGAAGTTAAATAAACTCTCTAAGTGTTGATTTAACACTGCAAAATTTACTGTGTAGTCAAGTGCTCTCTAATAAACCTCAAAGTATAAACATGGATCAAAAGTAGCAACTGTGAGCAAAGAAGCTGAGACAAATAAAATATACACGATCAATGCTGTATATTAGAACAGCATGTTAATCACCATTGGTATTCCATAAATACAATGTTCATGGTGCATGTAGTAATAGTTGTTGGGTTGTATTCTGTCTCTATGATGAAAATGGTCTTGTGAAATATGTAGTGAGCTATTCCAAGGCACAGATAAACAAGACACTCTTCAATGCTCCCTGGGAAATATAAGAGTCTGAGTTTAGGTCTTATAATTGCAATGTTCAATCTCTCAGAAAAATATACTCTGGGATAACCTAATTCCCACGTGACATGGATCAGATTGCAAAGAACATAGTATTTCTACCATAATCACATGTGTACCATGTGTTTGTAAAAGGGTCTGCATGTATGCGTTTGTGTGAGCCAAAAGTAAAACCCTGAGAAGCTGCAGAGTTCAGAGCAAGGTGTAATTGAACTCTGTGAGGTCCCAGACACTGTGGCTGTCACAGCAGCACTTAATGTACCACTCATTAGTCATCAGAGTCTCCTCCAGTCTCTGGAGGGAGACAAGAAACTACTGCCTACAGTGCAATCTCCTACTCTCAGAACTGCCGGAGTGCAATCCAACCACCCATTTAGGGCTTGAAACATACGCTGACCATAGAGAAGTTCATGCTCCTCAGAGAGTGTTTTAAGTATCTATATGGGCAAATGTGTGCATATCCGCCTGCCGTTACTGTTTTGTGCAGGAAATCGGTTGGGAAAACAGGAAAGCTGGGGTAGTCAGAATCCATAAATCCATCTTAATGTTTTCTATCTTTGTAACCTGGTGCTTCTATGGAACTGGGTTCATTTTGGTAAATTTGCCAGCTTTTCAGACCCAATAATAAAAAAGAAATTTAGACATATTACTTCACAGGGAGTCCACAAATGAACATAAACTCTTGCTCTGAGCCATTCAAAATAGATAATTTTTTAATAAAATATTGGGGCAGGAAAAACTACCTGGGTGTCAGTGCATTTGATCTAGAATACATGGCTTAAAATAGTCTTATATATACACGATTAAAGACACTATTAAATTTGATAACCCTAGTGGTTTTTCTAACCCACACATGCAGGTTTTTCATGAATCAGCAGTCTCATTCCAGGTATCACACATAAGCCATTCTACTTGCGTTACATTGGGACCTGCCCCTTTAAATATTTAGTAATTTTGCAACAGCAGTGATTTTCGTGAAATGCTCTGCCTTCCATAATTAGTTTGATTCCCAAAATGTACCTGTGAGACAATAAAAAGATAATCATAAACATTGTTTTTGTGTCCTTTTTACTGCTGCATCCAGACTTTTACATAGAAATAATTTTACTTAAAAAATAGAATCTCTTTTATCTATGTAAACATTTATTTTTAAAATAGATCTAAAGTGCTTCCAAACTTGCTTCATAACATAAGTCTAGACCTTGTTTGAACTTTTAGCCCCCATGTCCTGTTTTTAGGTTTCATAGAAGCACCCAATAAAAGAGGTGAGAAAGTATTTGGCCCAAATAGGTCACATCTAACAAAGATATGTATGGGAAAAAAACCCTTGCATAATATTGATCTGCAATATTCTCACCACCTTTCACTTTACACCGATTTGCCTAGATATGACAGTGTATTATTTCCAATGTAACAAGTATTCAGAGAATGCCTAATGTTGCTCCTATATTGTGCTGATCTCAAGTTTCTATGACAACCCGTTCTTGAATTAGTGCTAATAATGCGATTTTGATGCTAACTTTAAATGCAAGATTTCAGCTGTGGCTGATGATCATGCAGCTTTTTTTGGTGACAGCTGAGTCTATAAATGCTTGGAAATATAATTATAACATTATTACAGACCAACCACTGGCACATTAACAGGTTGAGCTGTAGGTATTTTTAACAGCCAAAGCCTTTAACTGGTTGAATTAAGCCACTTTACCAACACTACAATGTTTCTCAACCCACCTATTCACACTTCAAAATAAACTGACTTGATTAAACAAAGCTCAATTAATGAATTCAGTCATTCACAAGTTCATCAAGGCACTAGAATGAGTAGGACTTCAACAAAGCACTTCTACACATGTCCATAGGCATTTTACTACATAATACTTCTGTCCAGGTAATAATTTAGTTTACTCCTCCTTTTAGTAATGACCCAAACTTAATCACAATTTCCTGCTTTGTCAAGATTTAAGGCCAGCACAAAGAATCAAAATGATCTACTTTACCTAATACATTAACGAAGGTTGAAGCTTGTGAATTGCCAAGAGGAAATGTTGCCACTTTGCAAGTGTATGGTCCAATGTCTGTGAAGCCAACTCCTCTGAGGGTAATGGTGGCATCTCGGATTGAGGGTGAAACAAATGAGATGCGGTTGGCATATTCTTGAGAAATGGAGATTCCATATTCTGGATGAAACACTGCCAAGGTAATGGTGCCTGAAGGAAGGCGGCGTTCCCAGGAGATCTGTGTTAGACTGAGGTTGGAACCCACATCTATTCTACAGCCCAGTGTGATATTCTTCCCCAGGACTGCATTCACTTTCTCAGGAACAATCACTTGGTTGCTGCTTACACCTGCTGAGAGAAAAGAATGAAGAAAGTATTTAGATGTTTTAGTCGTATGTCTTATAAATGTCCCTTCAACAGATTTGCACATTTATGTTTCACCCTGGAAACAAAAAGTTATGCAAACGTGCAGTTTTGCAACAGTATTTTTCAATTTGTTCGGACTGTGGTTCACAAAGGTCTACGATGTAACACTAACTACGTCTATGTCCTTGCCCACTGTGACCAAGAAAGACATGAATAAGGGAAGAAGAAAATCTACAACTAACACAAAATTGGTTCTGTGTAATTTCAACAACATGTGGTGCAGTGGATGCAACTATTTTTAAGCCTTACTCACTGTGTGTCACCATTAAAAGATAAAGTCAAATGAACTTTAATAGCATTTTAGACATATCACAATCTTTTCTTGCTACTGTTGTAAAATTGTACTTCAACTGAAAAGTGACTAAGATGAATTTTTTTTATTCCTAATTAGCCTTCTCCAAGCTGCAGTATACTGCATCATCACCCATAAATCCCGTTTTGTGTTTCCTCTTGAATCTACATTAACAGTCTACAGTGTTTGTTGGGGTTCAGAAAGACCTGGGCTTCAGCTGGATGCACTGCTTTCTCTCTTAATAGGCAACATACACTCACCACAGGACACTGAGACTGTCGCTCTCGCTAATTATCAGAGCACCTTTTAAGCAGAGAAGAAAAAAATGTCTGGAATAAGATGAAACAAAACATGAAAACAAGCAATTTCATGTTTTTTATTATCTTGTTTTATAAGCCCCTTAATTTGTCTTGATGCTCACCACAAGATTTTTGCCAGGCTTTTTATTTATACTGACACAACCAGTAAAACATTTTTGAACATTAATAGTCATTTCAACATTAATTCATTAAGATACTCAGTGTCCGCCAGGAAATGTATGTGATAAGAAATGTCAAAATAGTTCGAGCCAAAAAGATAATATTTTATTAATTTAGAAGAAATATTGAAATAAACATGGACAAAATATTTCCCTGTGATCCTGCTGTGAAAAGCTGCAGACTGGTGCAGTCATTTACATGACAGACCTGCAACTGGGCTTTAGTAAAATAAAAAAAACAAAAAACAAAACAAAAACAACCAGTTCAATAGGAACAAAATGCAGTATCTTGGAAAACTAACCTGAAATAAAGCCTAAATTACATGTTACGGCTTTAGTCTGGGTGGAAAAACCTATATAGACTGTTTTTTTTTTTTTAGTAAAACACCAAAAATGAGTCATCAATAGAGGTATGAAAACATTTTAAACACACTACATAAAGATTTACAATGCTGGTCAAGAATTAATTGTAGAGTACATTTACATGGAACCTTAAGAAAATGTTTAAGTAAAAAAAAAAAATAAAAAAATAAAAAATTCATTGAATGAATGTTTCACTTTTTTTTGACACAGCTACAGCGTGAGTAAACTATATTTGGGAGCCATAAATTTCCACTTTGTACATACTCTCGGATGTGTATGGAGTAAAGCTTATAAAAGTGGTCCACTGGCTGGTATTTTGAGTCTTTGGCATAAATGTGAGCGGTAAACCACAGCAATGCTATCTTGGTTTGTGAGGAATATAGCCAAGGAGGCTGAGGCTCCCCCTGCTCCATTACGTCCCCTGTAATTTCAGTGATTACACACACACTCAACACACACACACACACACTTTTTCTCCTCCAAAATAAGGAGTAAGTGTGTGACCATGTGTGTACAAGTCAGGCATTTTGTTTGAATCGCTCCTGAGACTTAAATGTGTGTTGCATTGTCTTGTGTAGTTTCTTGCTGTGCTATACTTTGGCCTTTCCTGTTTTTTTCCCCCATTCTTTGGTGATTGACATTTTCCAAATATTTTCCTAGTTTTGTTTTTTCCTCATGGGGTAAACTGATCTAATATTGCATATAAGCTTTTACCTTATTACATGCAACGTTCATCGCTTTAAAAGATACTCGGGGAAAGTCAGCTGGGATTATTATTCAATTATTCTAATACATTTCTAAGGATACATTCTCATCTTATGTCACCTTTGAATCATGATGTGTTCTAAAATTAGCCTTCACTATTAAAACATGCCTCACAGTGTTGCCCTGTTTGCACTGCGTCTGCAGGAGTCCTCTGGGTGCTCCAGTGAGGGGGAGAATCAGGGTCAGAGCCATGTGGGTTTTGAATTCTCCTCTCTGAGCTGACATGACAGCTGTTTGTTGTCACCCTACCACACAGTTTTTTTCCTTATTCAAATATAACACAATTATACAGCTTTGTCAAACGTTTGACAGCAAGATAAATATATACAAATGTGTGCTACTAGTACCGCAATATTATCAACAAACAAAATTCACCACGCTACCCCAGTAGTCTGATGACCGGGTAAACTAAAATGCTTGGCATACATGAAATTGTATTGACGCATGCAGACACGTGTCTTAGGCAGGCTTCTCCGTAACATGCTCTACATACTGCAGCTACCTGACACGACACTCCAACTGCTACTGTACGTAGTTTGTCTATCTCAATGTGTCAGCTTTCAGCCCTGCGAAAGCATACAGAGAAACAAGACTCCATGCATACTATGTTGTGTTTGTTTTACAGTAAGCATTTGGGAGTAAGTAGGGAGAGAAAGGGGGGAAGTGCTTAAAGCGGACTCCACCCTAACCATTATGGGAGGAAAGACAGATGGCCTCTGCATGGGATACCTACACAGCCAGGAGGTGAGTGGGGAAACTTGGCACTGTGAGCTGAGAGACCATGAACAACACAGCCGGGTCTCACAAACTAGAGCACCGTGAAATATTATCTAAAATACTGCGGACAAATGAAATGTAAGCAGAGCGTTAAGCAAAGCTGTCATGCTGTTTCACCAACAAAAGAGGTGTACAGCTTCAGAGATGAAGAGCAGCCTGGGAAGGTCACAAGTTTTATTGCTGGCTATCCATCTAACACAACAAACAATCAAACTACACAGAGCTGGAAGGAAATCTGGATGTTGGGTCACAGATTTGATGACTTGCAGTGTCAAAGCATGATACTCTACAAAGTCTATATGAACCTTGTCCCACAAAACTTCATTTCTCTTGAGCAGGAGTGGACTGCACTTTTGCACTCGCACAAACGACATCCTCCAGAAAGCCAGGGAAAGAATGAACTCATGGGAAGGTTATGCTTGCCCTTTGAAGAAATGTTTCATATTTGTTTCTTTCCCTCCTGACATCACTAATTGCGACAAGCTGCTCGAAAGACGCAATGCTAAATCAAAACCTTCCTCTCTGCCTGGCAACCGGCTCAAACATTCAGCGTCGGCCACTTGATGAGCCAAAATCTCCACCTCCACAGACCTGACCTAGCTTCAGCCCTGACCCCCCCAAAGGACTCCAATCTCGAGGCAAGAGAACTTCCCAGTGAAGCATGTGCTGTGTGTCAGCAACATGTGAAACAGAGGGATCCAAGGCCAACAACATTCATGAGAAGCAACAAAATAGACAATATGTCATGTTCATGTAGACAAACTCCATGAATAGATTATAATGTCAAACAGCACTCAAGAGGGACTGATCTGAAGACCTCACAGGAGAAGAATGCAGACATAAGATCTGTGCAGGAGGGAGTGTGGTTTAGGACTAAAGCAAGAGGAAAGTCTGACTGCTCAGCATTCAGACATGGATGCAGTAAGGCCAGGATGAATTAAGGACACAAAGCAGGAAATGGGGACATTTTTGCACAAAATATAGATGTTACATATACAGTATACACTATATAAACTAATATCTTCTGCTTACCTTGAAAATCAAACCAGAGTTGACTGCCTTCCAGTGCAAAGGGTCAAGATAACAAGAAAGCAGTTCGAGTAAAGTTAGCTAGCAATAATAGTTGACAATCCATTACAGTATATGTTACAGATACAAATGGCATATTGACATGACCACATATAAATCAGACAGCACTGTATGCATGACTGGTTAAATGATACACAAACCCAAAAGAGGTGCTAATAAATTGCACAAAAGCGTTTGCTATTGATGCATGGAGCAGTCATCTTGGATTTTGAAGACTGATTTGATGATAGTCTGCCTTTCTGAGTCACAATTGCAACTTGAGGGGGTGTTCCAGTTATAATTTCCAGCTGGATACTTGGAAATTTGCACTTTACAGCTCAAAGGAAACACAGTGCATGTAAACACGTATAAACGACTAGGTTTTAGGGGAATACATTGTGTGATTTGCTGTTGAACCAGATTTGAAGGCGATTTTAGAATTGGACATATGGGATTTTAATGCAATTATTTCAGGTGCAGCACTTAATGAAATTAAATGATTAATCCCACAAATTTGAGTACCAGTTCCTAATCAGTATGCTTAACATTTTAACAATGAAAATTCAGATAAAGTGTCATTATATCTTTGACTTTATTTTTATGCATGCAATATGGTAAAGAAATCAATTTATCCAAACTTCTTGTATTGCATTGAAATGTGGGATCGAACAATATCAGACATTTTTCAGTGCTCATTAGTGTCTACTCAGTCCATCCCGTAAAAGTATTCAAGTACAGTATATACCCGTTTCATTCATGATTTGAATGACTTTTATTGCTCCCCCCTCTCTGCCCTTGTTTTCATTTTTCTCTACTCTCAGCTATAAAAGCCCAAATACAGAATTCAGAATGCACAGTGTACAAAAGCTTGGCCAATATTGTGATGATTCTGCACCTAGTAATGTCACAATGAAGATTTTTGGTGGTCTGACCTAAGCAGGCAAATGTTTGAGCACCAGGCTAATGAAAGGTGGGTTCACACTGTCTCCATCACACACTGGTGTTAGTAAGCATACATAGCATACACTGATGATGCACATGACTTACTGTAGTACCCAACACCTTTCCCGCTGCATTAATTTTCAAATATCCATAGGAGGCAGAAGGGCAGTGTTTCATTAGTCTTTAATAAGTGCACTAAGTCAAACTCCTTCCAGGCATTAAAGTCTTTTAGTCAAGTACAGTAGGACAGCAATGCTGGTGGACTATTATGTTTATATCTGACAACAAAGGTCACTTTCAGATGTTCATTAACATGCTTTAAGAGCATGGTGATAGGCTCTCTGACAATTGTGCTGACAAAGTGCAGACTAACCACAGTAGCTAGCTTATATATATTTAGCTATATGAAACTGTGACGCAGAAGTGGAAAAAACACCCTACAAAGCTACATTAACAATAGTACCTAATCTTGTCATGCTGTCTAAGAAGGCACAAAAGCATACCAGGGGAAAGAGGAAAAACCTTGGAAAAAGTCATTCAGAGACAGTGCACTGCAACACAAATTGCGATTGTTGGTAAATTGCACTGTAACGTGGGGCTTTTCTTAATAACTGCTCCAGCGGGGCTTGCAGTTTCTCAGAGTCATGTGTGTCTTTAAACACTGCTGACTCAATGAAGTCAATAGGCAACATAAAGACATTTGTTTAGTATTGTTCCCTTCTGAAGAGGTTACCAGGGTGAAAAAAGTTCAAATAATGCCTGGATGGCCTGAACACAACCCACCAGACCTTTGCTTTATCTCTGTGAGATCAACTGTCAATCAGAGACATTTTAAGACAGGATAGGACAAGTGTTGAATTGTGTGATTTGTAGCATGTCTTTATCTTAAGAAATATTTGTGCAGTGTGAAAAACCATTAGTCTCTACACCAACTCTAATCTCTCCTTCCTTCCTAGCATTGTGTTATCAGGGTGTGAGGCTTTCTCAGTAGACTAATTCATGGCAGAGACAAACACAGGCTGACAGGTCTTTAAAAAAAGGGGGTTGGCAGGCCCCTTTAACATGTCGTTGTCCTCTTTAAACCCATTTTATGCTCATATATAGTCCTATAGATGTCTGTGACCTTCTCATCCAAATCACATTTGATTAAATATCACTGCTTGAAAGAAAAAGATCAATATTGTTGGTGTAAAAAGTGCCAAGGTTAGGTTGCTATCCCTCATAAGGCTTGTGCCTATGGTGTAGGATTTGCGAAGGACAATGTCTACCACTGTGTACTAAAACAACACAAACATTCCTGCAGCATCCTGATGTATTGTGTGGGATTTGTTATTGTTTGTTGTGGGTGTTTGAGGTATTTTAGTTTGTGCGCACAATGATTTTGGACCGTGAGATGGACAGTAATGTCCACTTTTCCCACAGTCAGAAAATATAAGGGAATTTGGAAAAAACAAGACAACTTGCAAAAGAAACAATCTGCCACAGAAAAGAAGGGAAGACATGTGAAAAAAGTAACTTCATTTTGCTATTTTAAAAAAAATGCTTAGGTCAGAAATAGTGCCTTTAATAATTAGAGCTTAAGTGTGTGACATTTCTGACGTAAAGATGCTAATAGAATGTTCATGGATGCACAGTACTGTTGAAAGTTACACTGAGGTTGAAATGTTGTCCCAGTGACAAAGTGCTAACTCATCAAATGCAGATGAATTCCTTTTGTCCTTTCTTATGTAGCTGAATGATTCTAAACACCCTCTTCTCATTTGTCTCAGAATTCAACAAACACCCACTTTTAACCACTGTATGTGATTTCACTTAAAGAACAATTATGTTAAATATTTTGTACTTTCCAAGTGGTTGTCTTAGTATCTGTAACTTATTTTAGAAAATAATTCACAATGCTTAACAGAATGAAAGAAATTTGATGTTCCCGATGTGGGTGTCCTTAACAGTGCTTAGGGCGTAAAATCGGCGTAAACAGCAAAAATCATTTCAAAATGGAATATGTTGTAGTTTTCAGATCTAAAATGTTGTAAACACAGGTTCATTCCATTTGTTAAAGTTTAAAGATATCAGGTTTTGGTGATGTCCACAATAAGTGAGAGTGCAGAGAAGAATGAAAAAGGGTTCCTTACTAATGACAGACTTCACTGCCCCTGACTAGAACTAAATGGGCTACTGTACTTTCATTAGGCCATCTAACATAATGGAAACATAGTTTCCCACATGCCACAGTGACCCCAAAGGGAATTGGTGTTTTTCTTCTAAATTATTCCCATGATTACCTAATTTTAGATTTTTTTTTCCTCCAGAAAAAAAAAAACATTTTTTGCGGGGGGGTGGGGGGGTGGGGGTGGGGGGGTGCAGTCCATGTTATCGGTTACTTTCTCATGTAATATCCGTACAGTGGTTCGAATGTTACATATCATTTAGAATTACTATTATTCACTGTTAACAGTTAATCATTTGTTGTTGTCAAGGTGAAATGCAGCTCCTTCTATCCATAAAATCTATACAAATATGTGAACCTACATAAATGGACAACACTGTTTACAGCTTCAATCTAGATGACCACACATATGAAGGAAGGAAGTAATGCAGCCCAAAAAAACCTCTTTTCTACACCGTGGATATGCAGTGGTCAGTACTGTGGCATTTTTCACCAGCATTTCTCTTAGTTAAAGGAAGTTCATTTCTCAGGCACACCCACTATTCCTGTCACTTATTCTCACACTGTTTTTGCAACAGATTAAAGCATCAACCTTGATTTAGGCTTACCACCCATTATGAAAAGTGGGAACAAAGAGATTTAGACACCATGTATAATGGTCTCATCTAGTCATCTGAACCTGCTTTATCCTCACTAGGGTCACGGGAGTCTGTGGGGGCCTGATCCAGCTACAATGGGCGAAGGTGGGATACACCCTGTATGAGTCACCAGTTCATCACAGGGCTGAACATATATAGACAAACAATCACTCTCACATTCACACCTATGGGGAATTTAGATTAACCAACTTATTAAGCAATTTATCAGTGCATGTGTTTGGATGGTGGGAGGAAACCGGAGTACCCAGAGAAAACCCACACAGACATGGGGAGAACATGCAAACTCCACACAGAAAGGTCTGGTGTGGGAATTTATGTATAATAGTCATATATTGTTGTTGTTGTTGTTTGTTTTTTTTTTAAGCACCAAAACATCTACAAAAATGGGCATGAAATGGTCGTACCACATAGATTAATTGAACTCTGCGTTTGCTATTAATAAATTCTGTCTTGTATTACTAATATTCAAATTCATCATTTTTAAACATATGCTATTGGGAGAGATCACAAAGCTTCCCCTTTGTAGTCTATACTACAATGGAAAAGAGTTTGTGCAGTGGAATGACAGATGTAGGCTGTATTTTTTTTTATGGACATGCACTAGATGCAGTAAATATAGAGGAAAAAAAGAGACAAAATCCAACAAGAGACAAGTGCCTTAAGTCTCATGCTATGCTATTCCTATAAGAACCTCAATTTGATAAATATTTTGAGTACAGAAAGGCAATAGTATCCCATTTAGTATTATAGCTCTGAGTTGTAATGCAATCTGTGGAATCTTTCAACATTGTTTTTAAGCTCAAAATAAAGTGGGTTGTTTTGTTCCAATTTCTTTCCTAATTCAAGGAGAAGCAAAAAATAGAAATCACACTGAGCTATCACATTTGTCAGTATTGAGTGGTAACCTATGACTCTTTCTCTGTGAGAAACAACAGCTTGAATACTGAAAGAAATATGAGAAATGAGTGTCTTTCAAAGCTCTGTTGGGTTTTATTAGCAAACCTTCACACCAAGAGAAGAGCTATACCTCAGCTGTACTGTCTGTGTGAAAGGTAATGTAAAGCAGTATCAGCAAGTGTGGAAAGGAGTCATATAGTCTTTTAACCATTAATGCAAAGATCTACATTAACGTCCAGTGATGTTGCTGGGAAAAATTAAAAGTGCAAAATATCTGTCCTCAATGTTGTAGTAAAATATAATGTCACTGGAAAAATACTATTGTGACTAGTACAAGATCTCAAATGCCTATTACACTGTTCTGGACTGTCATTCATGAGCTTTTACCCATTATTGTACATAAAATATACATGACCACTTCCTGCTCACTTAGGGTTTTGGACATACAGCCCTTAAATAATGAATTCTAGGCTTTTTTCCCACTATTTAATCCAGCAGATTTAAGAGCCAAATTATACAGCTCATCAATATTAAAGTGCGCACAGTACAAATAATAAATCCTCTTTTTAAAAAAATCACTGCTTAAAAGTTTAGTGATTGAATAAACAATGTACTTGGAGTATAGCAGTGTCTGCATCTTACCAAAGGGTGTGCCATGTCAATTGCTGGATAAGTAAAACGTTTGGGGGATTCCGTCAAACTGCTATTGTATATTGTATGCCAAAATTTCTAAAGTAAAACCAAATGAAACAGAACTCAAAGCTTTCTTGCTGTAGCCAACATTGCTTAGTGTTTAGCTGGTGGGTGTTAATAATTTTCCACTTGGGTGGTAGGGGTGTGTCATTGCATACAACTGACTGTGTGCTCATCCCAAACATCATAACCACCTGACAGCTGAATGAGTGAAACATCTAAGACTGAGGACTGAAAAGCAGCCACACCTGTTTCCCATAACCCCAGTGCTCTTCTCCTGGGGGATGCAACTGCTGACTGTACACTTCCTGCATGTACCCCTCTATAATATAGACTGTGAAGACCCAGTGTATCCAAATGACCCTCACCTTAGTTGCATACTGTGATCTGTTCTTGAGGGGAAAAATCTAGAGTCGTGAAAACAGCAAGCAAAAAAGGTTTAAAGGTTTCCCTCTGTTCATTCACAGTAGGTAATTAACCATGGAAATATCTGGAAGCCATTTACATGGTGCAGTTTCCTATGACTCAGTGAATAAAATAGCTGATTCCTGTCTTTGTAAGATTTATTCAGTAGACAAGAAACGCTAGCTAACGCATAGTGAACAGTACTGCTAATATCTGTATTTTCAATATATTTATCTGTGGTTTTTTTCCTTCCCGTTCCATTTTTGCATGGCTAATTTCACATGCACTTTGCTGATTTAAACTGTTGACTCCTGGTACTACCATTGGGAGGAAGTAGACTCTAAATGATGGAGCAAAAGACCCAATCAACAACTAATCCATTATTACAGACTCATAAACCAAAACATTGGCAAAAAGGTGGTATTTTTATTTTATATTCTGGTCAACAGCATTCATAGTAAAACCAAAACCAACTGTGTGCTAATGTACCCAGCCTTGTTAAGTGTCTTTGATACTCATATCTGAACCAAACCCTGACTGTATATATTGTTCAACAAGAATAATTTTGTTTTATGAAACAATTTTCTAAAACACCTGGGCGTTGCACCATTTTAGGAGTTGCTCAAACAGTGATAAGTGGTGCATTTGTGGCTAACAATTTACAGAAATAATACACATTTAGCTTACTGGTAAATGTATAAACAGCAGGACAGTGGATAGGGATGGTAGTACCCATGTTCACGCCCGACACTCAGACTATGGGTGTTACTCACGGTTTTGTTATTAATATTTCTACAACAATAGAGCTCTATGGCTCAGGGAAATAAGAAATATCAGGCTGAACTTGAAATGCGTATTAACGATGACGGTGGAACAGTCAGGAAAGGTTTTGCATGAATCTAAGATTATGAATGTGGACAGACTTCACTTTTTGCCCATAATTGCAGTATATAGTTCACCCCACTGTCTCTACACAGTGATTTGAAGCACAGCTGGGATTTTTATTCAACTAGTCAAACCATGACGCCATTATAAATACAGTCCGCATTAACTGGATAAACTATGTTACCAGGGTTTTCACGAGGTTCTTAGAAGGCTAAGGTGTTAGTGTCGATGGGGAGTGATTTAGCTGGAAGTTTACCCATGAGGAACATTTGTTTCTACTTGTATTTTATCAGTGGGATGGCAATACATAATGT
The DNA here is from genome assembly GCA_020466265.1 of Siphamia tubifer. Taxonomy (NCBI): domain Eukaryota; kingdom Metazoa; phylum Chordata; class Actinopteri; order Kurtiformes; family Apogonidae; genus Siphamia; species Siphamia tubifer. The sequence continues at coordinate 40,097,866 of CM035795.1, read as the reverse complement.
AGTATAGAGCTGCAAATTACCTCTAGACAGTGACTATGCAACATAATTACTTACAATTAAAAATAATTTATTACTCGTTTAAATATGCAGCCCTACTGAGTGCTTAAAATACTTTAGTGGAAATACTGAAGCTCTGTGAAAAAAAAAAAAAAATTCACCCTCATGCTTGTCTGCTCAGGAAAAATTAGGCTGAGCTCAGTCACAGTTGTATGAATTTAGATTTTTGACCTCATATTTGTCAAAATTACAATCCAGTTAAAGGTGTGGTGGGAGATCTTTTTTTGGAACATTTTTTACTATATTGCTTGAAAACCTCTTCAGGATCCCATAGCACGCACTGAAATAGAATGTCTGTAAAAAAAACAAAAATGTTTTAGTCCAGTCTAGAGGGTGGAACCAGAGGAAAACTCCGGCCAATCACTGTATTGATCATCTTTACAATGATTGATTTGCTGATACGCCCATCAAATATCAGCGTTGACGTTGAGTTCTCGTGATTGTTTGTGAACCACCATGATTGCTCCAGACAGCACACGTGTTGATGTATTTTTAAGGCGTGGTTTCGAAGGGTGGGCTGACAAAGAGGCATGGGTGTGTATACTTTCAAAATATAGCTTGCAGGAACCGTTTTCCAAGATCTCCTATCCTACCTTTCAGGGAGGATGTTAGATGTCAAGTGTCAAGAGATTATATATTGTAAGGTCCTGAAGGGAGGACTGGGGAAACTTGTATTTGTGTGTGAGTAAGTTCTGAACTATTACTTAAGTATGAATCCACATGTTGTTTAATGTTTTTATATCACTTAATCAGATGTTATGGTAAGATGTGATACTAAGTGGAAACAGTTATTGGGCTAAACATTTTATTATCAGAAGGCTCAAATATGAAATGTGACATTTCCTTGGGACCCAAACGTTTTATAGTTTATTCTGAAATGGCATAACACCTCTATTTTTACTGAAAATGCATCACAGTATCCCTTTAAAGGTAAAAGATAATATGAATGACAATGAAAATCAAACACATTTAGTGAATGTAGCATTAAATCAACAAAATGGACAATATAAAGAAAGAAAATAAGCAAAAAGGAAGAAGAAAATTAACTGGCTGGCCCGATTAAAAAAGTTTTCGGTCAGAAGTTGGCAAAGGGCAGGATTAAGCAATATTAAGTGAAAGTGAATTTGGCTTTGGAACACCTCGGTGCTAATCCTAATGCACTATTCATAAATGCTGACTCATGAAGCTATTGACAAGAGACTGCGGTGTCACAAACTTTGTTGTTTAATTTATCCTTGTTAAATACGAGTCTGTGGATAGGGACACACTGACAGATGCTGCTCTGAATACACAAGAGACCACCAGGAGACAGTTAGCCCAACAGAGCCCCTGACAGTCACATCTGTCAGGGGAGAGGAAGCAAAGGGTAGAGTCAACAGAAGCTGGTGACCACAGGCTGCTCCCTGAACCCCGCACACAGCCGCCATGTCCCACAATAAAGCACTACCCTCATCTGCTGATGGCCTCCCTTCAAAAAGAAACACTGCATTCATTTAATGTGATTAGGAGTTTTCAGCCGGCTGCCTCACTACTAAGATTTAAGATCAAATGAGTGAATCAGATGGAGAGAACAGCTGCAGCCCACAGATGCACACCCAAATCCTCAAACTACTTAAAAGCCCCCTCTTTCATATAATTCTTTAGCAAACAGCCAGTATGAATAATTCAATTCAGTCATCAGTCATTTTGTCAATTTTGACATAATGATGTCAGTGGTCTACAAGTCAGCTCACGTCAAATTGTGTTTTAGAAACCCCCAATGTCATTTAATAGCTATTAAGAGAATCTAGTAAATGTATTCTGACGTTAGTCTCTTGAGTTCATAAAATTTTCTCTACAACTCCATCTACATCCAGACTTAAATTAACTCATCCAAACACCTCCTTCCCTTTAATTTCCTGACCTGATCTGCCCTCAGCCTGCTGGTGGAGGGCATTTCTAATACATCTTAATGACAAACCTTTCTTGCAACTGTGCATAATTTGTCAATTAATAACCGCTAAAGTGCATTAGCTGAGTCTGAATTTGCGGAGTCAGTGTTCTGTGTTTTCAAATCTATTTTTATTTTGACTCTGTAATTTCGGTGGCTCCATTACTACAGTACATTATTTATTTAGATTGTGAATCATGTGGCCCCAAGAGAAGAAACCACAAAACTATGGTCTTCAATTACAGACCTCACAGTCTCTGGCCACGCCTTGAAAGAATCCCCTCCTCACAACCCCATCACCACTACAGGGAATCTGATAATGACACAGAAAAGAAAAAGCCAACAGCTAAACTGTCACTAGTCACCCTGCACCCTAAACACAACAGCATGCCAAGGTCACATGGGTTCAACCATATGCCTCCTTGTCAGGCAGGGCACGACACATTACCAGGAGAATTTGCTGGTTAGTTTGACTAAGACAAATGAAAACCTCCATTCAACAGCACATGTTTGGAAGCTAATCAGCTTAGTTTACAATAACACATTGTTTATCTGTTCTCTGTGGTGATTTATGAACCAGGGTTTTGTGGTTACAGACGGAAAAAGCATGGTATGAAGAAGACACAGTAAAAATATGTTTAAATGTGTGCATGTGTGTAAAAACTCTGAATGGTTGACAGTCAGTAAAAGTCTACTGTGCATGCTGGTTACAGATGGGATGATTGGGTTGACATGTGTCAATCGGACATTTTACCAACTACCAGTATCAGCAGATCCTGGCTCCAGTTATGGAATATTGTTAATATGAGGCATCCAAACTGGAACTGCTGACATTGAGGTAGGGTCTGGCAATTTCAAGATCTTGTGATCAGTCTTAATTTGTCATATGACCTACTTCTCAAAGAGTTTATAAGAGATTATATAGATTGTATTAAAGTAAATAACAGCACTGTCAAAAGTTTCCTACTCAGCTAATGTTCTAATATTCATCTTAAATGACCTGCACTGTAATTACAGTATTTTACTGCATGGCAGGTGTTGCATTAACCAATGGATTTGTAGCATTAATGTCACAAGTACAGGTCATAATGTTATTTCAGTCTGTTTAGAACGATATTTAGGAGTTTGTGTAATTTGTGTTAATTACCTTAAGCCTTCTGGTCTGACTTCTGGACTGCAACATGCATTAAGTCTGATTTACACAGATGCTTAAGAGTTATGTTCAGTGTAAAAACGTTTTAGATTCACTATAAAACCGTCTGAGAGGACAAATTGGTTCACCACAGCTGAGGGTAATTAATGGAAACACTGCAGATGTATGTACAGGAAAATGTGCTATTGTGTTTAGTTAATCTAGATCAGGGGTCAGCAACCCTGGTCCTTGAGAGCTACTATCATGCATGTTTTAAATGCATCCCCCTTCCAACACACCTGATTCAAATGTCGAAGCCTGATAACAACTCATCAAGTGTATGGAAAAAGGGAAACATCTAAAATATGTAGGATAGTAGCTCTCAGAGATCAAGGATGATGACCCCTGATCTAGATAGTGTAAAAAATAAATTCCAAAATGGTACAAAACTGGTAGTCAGTTAAGAATAACAAAGTCACAAATAACAGAAAATATGTAAATGAAAAGTTAAGATTTGGTTGTATCTTGCCTCCATTTTATAAGAGGTGATAATGCAATTCACATTTAGATCATTATTATACCTCATCACATGATCTGATGGTCTGAACACCCAATCCTACTATGAAGGGGAAAAAACATTTAAAAAAAATTGCACAACTTTGACTAGATATTTGAAGGTCAGCTTAATGTTAAGTTCAAGACTTAATTGTCACTAAATTTGATCTAGATGTATTTATTTTCAGAAGGGATGTGAATAAATTAGTTGATTAGTCAAAAATAGTAATCAAAGTCAACATCCTTTTTTGACAACTTGACATTTTTTATTTGGGATAGAGATGCAGATGCAGTGTTTATGTTACTGATTCTGCCTGAGTGCTGATTTAACCCCCCCCCCCCACACACACACACACACACACTTTTTAGATTGTCAGTTTAAGTATTACTATGATTATTTTAGTTTAGATAGAGGGCATGTGTTAACAATGATGTCACAACTAATTGACTTAAACTGTCTGAATTTCACAACTTCAAGAAGTAACATAATACAAAAAATACCCATCCATAAGTTAAGATGTCCATAGTTATCTCAGTTGTAATGAAGTCAAAAGTTGTATCAATTGGTGATATCAGCTGAATAATCAGCTCTCAGGCGGTTGGTTATCTGACAAATCAAATCTACTTGTAACAATAATATCTGCATAAACTAAAAGGTACCAAGAAAGTGCAGTCCAGAAATGCAAAGGAAATCCTTATCTAGTTTAATCACAGGTGACAAAGATATCTGCTAATCAAACCTAAAATATTTCATTATAATTGAAAAGTGGAAGTATTACAACCTGACATGTGTTCAAAGTAAAAGGAGGAAATCAACCTGCTTCAACATTACTACTGATAGTGACTAAAAAAAAAGCCACAGTCATTCCCTCTATTCTGTTGCCAGTGGTCTTTCTTTCTGCAAAAATGTCATTGCCTCTGCATATCTGCACCCCCTATGGTGCATCTTTAAAGCTCTCACTGCCCTCTCTGCATTAGAGGGAGGTAGAGGGGGATGCAAATGATGCTTCCCTGGGCAGCATCGACTTCAGTATCCATTTATGTTTGTCTCCTCTTTTGTCATAACAAGCCTGTCGTGGATTGTAATCCTGGCTCAGAACGGGGATATAGCAAAGCTTTCCAGATGCACCACTCGGGACAGTGAGACTGGAAGGTGCTGTGGTTGGCATGCAGCCCAAATGCAGGTCAATACTTCTAGAGACTGTGCGACTGCAGTGCCTCACTTGAAATATGTCTTCATTTCCCCTGCCACCCCTCACGCCCAAAGCGGAGGAGTCTGCTGCCTCTCCTCTCCTCTTTCACATAGTCAACGTTCATCCCCCATCTATGTCCAGCAACCACTTGGCCAACTTTTCACAAAGGAACTCCTCTTAGATCACTAGTCTATTTTAGTACACCACTGCTTCTCATTGACTTTCTGATGATTTGAGTGGGAGAGAAATTACCCAGTATTTCCCTTGTACACCCCCACGTACCGCTAACCAAGTCATTATGTGACAGTATTGAAAGTACGCCTAGCTTAAATTCATAGCTACCAAAATTACTACTGTGGTTAAAGTTTCGAGCGACGCTGAAGTCAATTAGAACCAAACTCCGATTTAGTTAGCTTGTACATAAATAACAGCTGTTGATTTGAGTTTTAAGTTAACGCCGGTTACCAGTTGGTTGGTTGGTTAGTAGTTAATCTTAACGATGTGGCATTCCATAGGGGACGAAAATGAGGTACAGCTAGCGGTAGAATGGTGAAATACTTTCACAGTTCACACCAACGAAACATCAAGTTAACAGCCCACAGACCGGACCCGTTGGCTTAAATCAAACTAGCCGGATATGTTCAGAAAGGCTCCACATCCACAGCTTAAGTAGCCGGGTTCGCCGTATTGTCTAAATCTAAGTAACGGTAGAAGACACTCCACTCCGCTCCATTACAACTTCTTCCAGCGCTCTGAAAAGTAACACAGGTAGAATATGAAAAGGCCGAAAACTCACAGGTTAATACGATGAAAAGTGATGTGAAAAGTCGCAGTCCGTTAGTTGATAAAGTCCTCCTGAGCGGTGGTCTTTTCTCCATGATTCCTCTGTGTCTGTGTCGGATCCGCTCCTCGCGCTAGTCCCTGCTCTCTATGGCGCTCGCGGGGAGCTCCTCTCCATAGCGACCGACCGACCGACCCGCGTGGGCTGTACCACTTCAGCAGGACAACACCGACACACGAACACTGCACGCGCGTACACGCTCCCTTATCAGCCGCATGTGATGGCATTTACAACAGCACACCTTTCACATGTCAGGAGTGACAACTTAACACACTTGAACTAGTTACAGTATTGCTGTTTTTTGTTTGTTTTGTTGTTGTTGTTATTGTTGCTGTGGTAACCTTGAATATGTTGATTCACTTGAAGGGCTTTGTGGAAAAGTGGGCAACTGCTCTTCTTGTTTATGTTCCTATGATATCACTATTTGATATTAGTTTGGGTCAAAAGTTGTCATTCTAAGCTAGGTCTTCTCTGTCTTTTCATGAAACAAGAATTGAAAGTGATATTTTCTCATCAGTGCTGACACACACACACACACACACACACACACACATATATACATACATGTATATATATATATATATATATATATATATATATATATATATATATATATATATATATATATATATATGTATGTGTGTGTGTGTGTGTGTGTGTGTGTGTATGTACAGTATATGTGTGTGCGTGTGCATGTGTTTCAAGCATGACTGGCCTATTACAGTTCTCTGTTCCATGATGCAAATCATATGTACAAGGCATACTTTACACTACACAGTACAACCTAACCCAAGTTTTTATATTTGTAATTATATGCTGATATATGGTTGCACAGCCTCATTCAGAACCATCAGCAGTAGGTGACAACACAGATCTCATAAATATGATGTTTATTCAAAGGATCTTCAGCCAATGTCCCTGTCTGACAATCACATCTGCAAAACCTATATGCAACACCATTACTATCTAGCCAGTGCTGAAAACACAAAAACAGTACATTGATATATGAGCAGAAAACATTATATGGATGTTGAATTATTGTTGTAGTGGAGTGTGGAGGTTGTTCATAGTTTATGCTTTAAAAAGAGTCTGCTACTCAACAGACTGCTCCATCTAAAAACAACATTATGTTATTTATAGTTTACAACTCCTGTTTCAGCGTATCACTGAAGACTGCTGAGCCACATTGCTGTTGGCAATTTGTAACCAGTGTTATAATATTGTCCAAAAACCATGTTGAGAAACCAGGAAGTGAATGTGAAAGTTAATATAAACCTCATGAGATCAGCTATTGAAGGACAAAACAGTCACGCTTAAAAAAAATAAAAGTGTGATTTCTTTTTCCAGAAAAAAAAAAAGCCAGGTGTGTTCTCACTAGCTTCAGCTCAGGAGCACTGTGAATATACTCAATAAAACAATGTGGTAATTATCTTTTCTGTGAGATAATTACAGCTTTTAGACCAACACATTCAGGAATCCAGCATTGTGTGCAGCACTGTTATTATCATGCACTGGAGCTTCAACTGATAAACTTGCTTCTTCAGCAGTTTTAGGCGGACATCATATTTATTCACTGAAGATAAGCAAAAATGCTTCCATCAGTGTGGTTCCCCTGCGTTGAGCTACCTGTTTCCCTCTGCAGTGACGTCCTTACAGCTCCGAGTCCTCATCAGGGGACATGAAGCCTGCAGGGAGTTTCCATCTACTGCAAAATTTAACCCTCAGCTCAGCTTCAGTGTGATTAAAGCGTGACCCATGATGTGTCACCACACTATACCCCATGCTTTTATACCCTTGGGTGGTTTATTTATATCCTCAAAAGAACTATAAATCCCCAGGTGAAAGTGCTGCCCTTTTCACCAATCAATCTTTCCTCCAGGGCCACTTTGCATTAGAACAGCAATAAGCTGAGCAATAAGATATATTTGAGCAATGATAAACGACAGCCATTTTCCTTCCACAAAACATTTAATGTGTTAATTATTTTACCAATTTTGGTGAAATTGCCCCAGTTAGGCCTCTATTACACCAGTGGCACCACTTTTGCTGCTGCATGAATGCCCAAACCCCCTCAGCAGCACTAAATAGTTTGTGAGCACTTACAGCCCATGACCTTTGTAATTGTGGTTACCTCATTGAGGGTTTTTGCTGCAAAAAAAATACTTTTCTATAAGCGCTATTACATTTTCTTCTAGGCAGAAAAGGCAACACTGGCACCACCTCCCCTGTGACCATTGGGTGCACATCCACACAGACCGTCTGGGACATTTGGTTTTACAGTCTGTGAAAACAGCCTTTGTTAAACACAACATTCCTCACTAGTCACATTGGTGAGCCAGTAGTTGCACACCTCTAACCCCCACTTCCCCACTTCCCCACCCCCACCCCCACCCCTCTACAACCACACTCACGGTTCCATCCCCTGCCAGTGCTGGATGATCTAGAGTACAGAGAGGTCAACTCACTGCTGACGCTACGTACTTGTGTTTGCAGCTCCACATAGGTGTTCCCCATAATGAGCTGTGTCTGGAATGACCCTCTGCAGTACACACTGACCTTTGTAAACCATACGTGCACACATTTAAGACAGTGACCAGTTTGCAGATTCATACTCCTAAAGCACATACCTTCTACGGTTTTCCGGTTTGTTAATAGATTTGCTGGTTTTTATCTGCAGTCAAATTACCACTGTTATTTATGTACACTTTCAAATACTGCAATGTCACACTCACTGCAAGGAGCTCGAGCACAGAAACAAATTCACTGTCTGAGGAATCAAAATAATTCAATTTAATATACTGTATAATGTGTATGTACATATGCCCAAATGCAATGACATCAAGTGAATGGCACAATAGCTATATATTGCCATCTGCTGGAATGATGGCGACAAACATTTAATAACTACCATAGGGGACCATCAAAAGTCATCAAAAACAATAATTATACAATTAAGTCCTAACTCTTATGTGTATCATGTGACTAAAATGGATATAAAAGAAAACATGGAATACCTAAAAGCACTATTTTCGTCAGTACAATACTATATACAACCCAAATAAGTTAGCAGAACTCAAAAAATGTAAGACAATCAATTAACTCAATTATTTTAAGTTGATGAAACTTAAAAAATACAAATTTCCACAACTTAAAATTTTGATATTTATTAAAGTATACTTAAAATTAAAACATTACTTATTAACTTAATATTCTAAGGTTCTGTCAGTTCTTCTGGGAGACTAAGTCAGGGTTCAGTGTCTTTGCCCAAGGACACTTGGACATGTGGACAGACAGAGCTGGGACACGAACCTCTGACCCTTCAGTCTTTGGACGACTCGCTCTACCAACTAAACCACAGCCGCCTCTGAAAAAAAAGTGTTTTGTGATTGTAATTTTTTTGGTGTAATAGATATTGGTGGTTATTTGGAGTGCTTTGAAATTGTATTTTATCATCTACTACATCAGTTAAGTTTATTTTTTTCAATCATCTCTATTTGAAACAATAGAAATAACAGTACAATATCATTCTCAGCATTTATGACTTAATTCCACTCAGTTGTACATCATCTATGTTTTTAAATTATGTTCACTTATATCCACAATAGTTCCCCATAATAAAAAAAATTAGTTGGAAGTACTTAAAAAGAATAACATGTTACAGCAACTTAATACATTTGAATTAGTAGTACTATTTCTGAAACTTTGAGTCTTCACAACTTAATATATTTAATTATTCTGAACATTTGGGTTGACAGTGATATTGATGTAAGAACTGAAGTGACTTTATTATCAAGAAAACAGCAAGATATCAACATTTCAATTTAACTCTTATTAGTAATTTTTATTGTAATCATTATATTTGTCAAAACAAATGTATGTTTAGTTGTATCAGGTATTAAAATAAACAAGAAATTGAAGAAAACAAGGTTGGTCTAATGTTTTGTCTGTTATTGTATAATTGAATGACTGTGGTTTGCAGGCAGAAAACCTATGTAATGGATTAGAAAATATCAGTAATTAAGTTAAAAAATTATTCCAATACAACTTTCAAAGAAGCTGTGATTAACAAGGGAAGAAAATAAACAATGCTAATTTAATTTAATCAGCTGCAGATAATTTCATAAATGTGTAAAAACAATTTTGTTTTTAGAACAAAACTCCCATAAAACCTGACAGCAGGCAGGCAGCTTTGTTTTGTGTTATGTGACAGTGCGGAAAGAGCTGTGTGTGTGTAGATGAGGTGACGACAGCGAGAGTTAAAAACAGCCTAAAAGCTTCGGAGGACAGATTCAGGCCATGGCTAATTTGCTGTGAAGGTAGAACTGTTGAGTGAAAAAGAAAAATACAAATAAGTGAAGCTACATTAGTATGTTGTCAGTGAAATCATTATGAAATAAGACTGAAATTGGGGAAAGGTATAATCACATGACCTCCACTTCATTTTAATACTCAAACATGTTTCTTTTTGCTAATTGATTCATGATTAGAATAATTATCAGCCAATTTTAGTGGCATTAGATGTTCATACAGAATAAATGCTTATTGACACTGGGTCTATACATGACACTATTATTCTATTATCATTATTCTATTATCTGTTTGACAGGTGTCATATAAATAACATATTCCCTTTGGATATTCTCAATTAAGTTTCTAAATGTAGATTTTTTTCCCCAATTGACAGAGTTATATACTGATGTTACTACAAATTTATGAGGATTCTTTACACATGGCAGTCAGAATAATTTAAAAATTGTAGTCCATGTTGTGACAAATGGGATATTTTTACACTTAGCTGGAGTAAGGATAAATGTTCTGTAAAGTAGACAGGGATACTTCAAAGAAATGTCACATTTATGGCCAGATCAACAAATACACAACTATTAAAGATTATGACAAAAGACATTAACAGCTTTATGGATATAAGCAAATATTGTAAAGGTGATGTTTTCTAGAGGGTGATTAAAAAAACAAAAATTGGCGGAAATCACACAAAGTAAAGACTATCCTTAAAGGGGTCAACAAGAATATCAGTAAAATATTAATTTTCATCAGACATGTAAATACCAATATATTTGGGAATGGTTTATATGTACAGTATGCCATGCCGTCATTGTGACCAAATCACTCTTCTTTCAGTTTTAAAGATGGTTTAATGTGTGTGATGGTGTTTCCTTCCTGTAGCTGTTGGCCTCTGCAATAAGAACTGCTCCAAAAATTCTGTGCAATAACCATACAATAAACAGTGCAGTAAACTATACTGCCCTACAAAGTAAAAAGGCAGTAACTTTACAGACACCAAACTGAGAAAAATGACCTTAAAGTTCTCTTGTTGTTCATTATTGGACATGAGGCAGTATTGTTATTATATTATTATTATTAATTAATTAATTCCGGTAGCGCTTAGTGACTGGGAATTGTGACTTGACTTAATGCACCTTATATACGAAAAACCTTCATAAAACCATTCATTGACAGTGCGCCTTATAGTGCGGAAAATACGGTAATTCCATAATCTGTTTCAGTCTAATACAATGATTCATAAACTATTGGTGCAGGGTCCTAAACAGACATTGGTAAGAACACAGTAATGGTCTTTACTGCCTTTTTGTTTTGTTTTACTAGTACTTTTTGCAGTTACTGTACAAACTCTTACCAATTGTCTCCAAAATAACAAACTTTTATTACATGACAAAAAATGATTTGATGGTGCAGTGTTTTGTAGGGCAGAATATAACACACCTGTGGCATGATAATCATTTGCACAGCTGTAAAGTGTATATAACTTTCTTGATTGTGTATATCTTGATTTTGCACTTCTTTGTTCTTGTGTGCTTGTACTTTGCTGCTGTAAACCTTTCCCCTTGTGAGACTAATAAAGGCCTACCTTATCTTATCCATGGAACATAATATAAAAAAAATAACACTGTTCATCTCAGCTATGTTTCTTTTTATAAATCAGATACTAACAATCTTGAGTCTGTATTCAATGTTTTTTTATTTTAATTTTTTTTTATACCTTTATTACAATTATTTAAAACAAAAGAATGATACTCTTCATGTCACAATAAGAACATAATACAAATTAATGTTACCCTTAACTTCCCAGACAAAGAACACTGAATCACAGAGGAAGTTGTTTTTCCTCCATCCTCTGATTTCATATTTCACCTTTTTCTTTATTTAAGTGCATGTAAACACAGCGTACTTATATTCAAAACATAACAAATTATAGAGTGAATGATGCTGCAAAGACGAGCTGAGATTCTAAAAAACTTGGTCATTGCTGATCTCATTATGCTTCCAAACCACACATTACTTTCACGACGTATGCATTTTTCTTTTTTAGTCCTCTCTTAAGTAAGCCTCGGGCACCTCTTCTTCATCGTTACTGCTCTCCAAAGAGGTGGTGTACTGTGCCATCCTTTCTACCTCCATTACTTTAGTGTCCGCTAACTGTTTATCAGCATCCATCGCGAGTTTTCGAATCTCCTCCACCTGTGACTGGGCCACCTGAATGTTTGTTTTGGCCGTGATGCATGCCTGCTCAGCTCCTGGGAACACACACATGCAAACACATTTTGTCAAACTGGTGAGAAAGTTCAAGGGTTTTCATAACATAGCCTCGAGTTCAGACATTAGGTGAGGTCATTAAACAGATACTGCACTCCACCATGAACAGTTTATTCCAAACAAAAGTCTCATGAGTGACAGTAAATGATCCTTACAGTGTCTAAAGTGTTAATACTGACAGACACTGAATAGGACATGACACCAGACCATGATACATACATTGATGCTTATTCCTCATAACAAAAGTCCAAAGGGAAACCTGCCTGGACACTTCCACTTTCACAGTAATATAAGTCAGGCCCTCCCTCACATGTTTTTATCGACATACCTGAAGTGTACGCTGCCTCAGCTGACATTTCACACAGCTTAACTGCACTGACCCAGGCCGACTCAAAACGGTCACATTCTTCCCGTCTGTCATTAACCTGCAAGGACAAAGACAGAAAAAACATAGAAGATTAAAACAGCTCTACAGCATTGTGATGCTGTTTGCAGGTCTGGTGTTATATTTATGATGTGTTATTTAAAAACTAAACTAACTAGAAAAGCAGTCTGAGAGCGTAAACGTCCGCCAAGGCAGACGTCCCCCCTCTGAATGAAGAGAGGTCCGTCAAGGAGGTTATGTTTTTGCCAGAGTTTGTTTGTCTGTTAGTTGACATTTATTCTTCATTTACCATAATGTAAACTTTCAAAGTGATCCAGAATCATCACCAAAATCTAATCATTTGTTCCTTGCGACACCACCAACACGTCATGAAATTTTCATCAAGATACATCCATAACTTTTCTTGAGTGATCTTGCTAACTAACAGACAGACAGACACAAAACTCCAGCAAAAACATAACCTCCTTGGTGGAGGTAATAAGTAGTGAACATGCAGACTGACCTCAGCACGCTGGCCAATGATCACCTGCCAGACTGAATCCTCTTCTGCTGGAGTTAGTTTTCCCAGTGAGGCTAAATATCGTCTTTGTAGAGCAATGAGTGTGTGCACAGCCTGTTAATAAGGAACCGCAGAACACACCGTCATATTAATTCAAAATAAAGACCCAGAAGAAGAAATAGAGCTTTAATTCTCATGCCATAAAACCATAGTTGTCTGTATAACTATCACCAGAGTAATGGCTTATTTTTTTTTCAGACTTTGTGTGCAGTAATCCTTTTAGACTACACAATAGAACACATACAGACTAAGAACAATTCTGTTCCGGTTTGTTTATAGAGCCAATAAATGTGTTGGCATTACACTAAATCCTCGCTGATGAGAACAACACTTGAAACTGTTGTCCTGCCCCTTGAATGATTTTTACATTAACTGTTGTAGTGTTTGCTGTTTCACCCTCTTCAGTATGGCTGAGCATAGACAGTACAGTATATTTCAGCAATATAAGGAATTAAATTTACTAAAAAGAGATCATGGTTCACATGCACCCTCCAAGAAGTCAAAACACTGTTGCAAAGTTTTTACAGAGAGCACCATTAAAACATCCATTGATTTTTGTCAGATGAAGCTTAATCATGTGTTACTGTGTGCATTTCAACTCTCTGTAAGGAGTTAAATATGCAAAAATAAAAATAGTATTTACTCTGTTGAAGTAATCACTGTCAGACACTACATTATACAAAGATCATTTTGGGATGAGAAATTTCAAATCTAACAAAAATCTTGAAAATGACATCAAAATCTACCTTTGAATACGCTGTGATGGCATCTATAAGGGCCAAGGTGGTCTGAGAGAGAAAAGTGCTTGAGCTGTCAGTTACTAAAGAAGCTGCTCTTCTGATTAAGGAGTCATGAGAGAGATTTTCAACCTGCAGGAGAAAGAAACAAGTTATAACAATCAGTTTAACAAGTGGCACCTCTGCAATTGTTGCACAAATCTATTTCTGATAATAAACTGACCTGTTTAAAAGGGATGGCACACAGTGTACCACCCACAGCTAAAGATGTACACAGAATGTTTGTCCATTTTCCGAGTCTCTGGACTGCAGGCCTTTTGCTGCTGAACAAGACACGGGTAGTACTTCTATAAAATAAAAATAAAAAATAAAAAATAAAAATAAAAAATAAAATAAAAATAAAATAAAAAAAGTCAAATTCAATGTTAATGTGGGGCTTTTGCATATGTGTTTTTTTTTCTGGAACACTGTCATGTCTTGACATGGCTTTATTATAATTAGATGTTGGGTCCGGCCAAGCGAGCAACGACTTGACAAAGCACTGTGCAGCAATACTAAAAATTTAATGGTTTTTTAAATTATTATTTATTTTATTGAGCAGCAACCCAAAATTGTAAGTATAAGCAGGTACTTTAACATGCCATTAAGGATTTTTTTTTTAAATTAAGAATATTAATTTATCATCACTGACAAAGTCACAAAGTGAGGGAAAATATGCAGTACAGCAGTTATTCAAGGTTTGGGGGGAAAAAGCCAAAAACTGCTGTTCCTCAAGGGAAAAACTAAATATTTAGCATCGCACATATACATACACACACACACATATATATATATATATATATATATATATATATATATATATATATATATATATATTTTTTTTTTTTTTTTTTTTTTTTTTTTTTTTCATGGAAATGGAGTGAGAATCCTAAAAAGAGTGAGGTGAGGTGTTCGTTGATTAAGATACTGATAAAATTATAGGTCTTTGGCTACATATATTTCATTACTATAGCTAATACACTTAAAAAATCATTATGCTATTTGATCATTATGTGATATAAGGTTGGATACAGACATATATTTTGAACATAGCTACACTGTTTAGCTAATGCTGTTTATATTTAGAATATATGCTGCATTTCCAACTTTTACTGGTGTTACTGTAAGATAAGGTCTGCCTTTATAGGGCCCGCAAGGTGAAATTCCTCACAATTTGCACTGTATTCTCATATATTTTCTTATATACCTAGCTGTAATTCAGGTAAAAAATTTAAGAAACGCCGTTTTAGAAATTCGAGATATATGTCCTTCATACCGAAAAATCTAAAATAGTGTTTTACAGGAAAAAAAAATACATTGACCCTGATGTTCATTATCGCTTGACCCACTGAAGCTACAGTATTAGATCATTTACCTGAATCTAAAATATAAATGTAGATATATAATCTACAAACTACAAGGTAAGTGTGTAATAATTCAGCTGTAAAAAACATGTATGTATGTGGCGTCCAAACACCTTTACATAACCGAAGACAAATAAGACATTGACAACTTCCTGTTTTATTCGTTAGCATTATTATCAACACACCGTGGGCTGAACTCGTATCTCGAAGTCAACAAGCACTTTAATTTTTAAATAAAAACCAAACTTAATCATATAGATTTTAAAAACACTGTATGTGTCAGTATATTATTATCAAATTGCAAAGGTCTACCTGAAGAAACTGAGGCAGGTTGTCCCCCTCCTCAGCGCGGCCATGTTTGTCCGTCACAATAACATGTTCGTGTCCCTAAACAAAGGTTCCCCTCTGCTGACAATGATTGTACACTACTGCCCCCCTGTGGCTAAAGATAGAACAACTGGTTAATTAATCTCGACCAACATTGGTTGGGAGACATTATTGTAATTGTGTGTGTGTGTGTGTGTGTGTGTGTGTGTGTGTGTGTGTGTGTGTGTGTGTGTGCGTGTGTGTGTCCGCAGAGACATATCACGGTATAACTCAATAAATACTTGAGATATCACCATTAAATTACATGGGCTAATGCGCATCAGATGCAATGATCAATATGAGTAAAGGTCAAAGGTCATGGTGTATTTAGCAGAAAGGTGATCAAAACCACATTCTTGGCTGTAATTCAACAACGGGTTGTCATAGAAATTTGAGATTGGCACAAAATAGGGGTTCAGAGATTAGCCATTCTCTGAATACTTGCAATTATTATGAACCCATTTTGCACTTTTCTTTTCGCAGTACGCCTTTTATTTAATATATTTTTTCAATAGGCATTTTTAAAATACATTTAAAGCTCATATTTTTTGTTAATTCTGAATAATTAAGATAGGCATATTTTCTGTTTATAGTGAATAACAATTAGGCCTACATTTTTGATAAAATGTGGCATTAAAGCCTATTTCTGTTAACTCTGAATAACAATTTGGATAACGTGTTACACGTAACGTGTTCAGTAAACAGTATATGTAAACTTAAACTGGTCATTTTTATGTTTAATAACTTCATTTCTTTCATAATTTACATGCAATGTTGATCTTAATTAGGCCTACATTGTGTTTTCATGCCATGGTCATTGGCAAACTCAAAAGAGGGTCTGGCAGCGGAGGTGCTACATGGATTTAACAAAAAAAAAAGAAAAAGTCGACTAACAGTTGACTTTTGGGAAGTATTTGAAGAATACTAATATTATTGATCAATGCTCTACTATGAAGTTCCATAAGAATAAATCTCTTTTTGGAGGGAGACCTGGTACACCTGTCCAGGATACAAACCTGAAAACTCAAACATAACATCAATGCGTAGAAACTCTAGAATTCCTTCCAATGTTGAAAAGCAAATGTACTTTTCAACTTGACAATAAGTTTTGGTTTTAAAGTTTGTCTAAATGTAGGACTGTGATTTTGTTACAAAATTAGCAGAATAAAGAAAAGGTGAATATTTATATATTAAACATAAATACCAACTCCTTGATAAGAATTTGTGACATATCTTCAGTACAGTGTTTGTGTATTTTACAGATCCATCTCTGACAAATGAGGGCACGATTGATGCTCTAATGAATTTAGTTTGGTCTGCTCGGCAAATATTTTTTTGATATTCATATGAGCATACATTTCTAATAAAATGAAGTCAAATATGTTGAATATCATATTGTATGTTGCTGGCCTTTTATATGTGCAGCTTCATGTGCAGACTTTATCGATGTAGTTTGACAAATTTATATACATTTTCCCATATGAGAGTTCATCAAGTCTATTACAGCGAACACTAGATGAGTTTGTAAAGCAGTGGACCCACTTTATTATTTATTTTAACAAGTGGCCGGCAGCATTAAAATGCATTGGATTTGGAAAGGCCTGATCTGTGTTTAATAAAAGCATTTTGTATGTGTGTGTATTGTGGAAGTTTCTCCAATGCAGTAACTAGTTAAAGTAATTACATGTAATTTTGTAATTTGACTCCATCATTGAGGTGGCAGACAGATGAACAGTGAAAAAACAGATGTCCATAATGGACAACTCCCATCCCAAGCATTACATTGTAGAGGCCTTGAGCAGCTCCTTCAGCACCAGACTGCTACATACCCCATGTAAGATGGAGCGCTTCTGCAGGTTATTCCTCCTCACAGCCACTACTAGACTTTGCAATACTGCTCAGTAACCTTTAACCAGTAACCCAGTAACTTTATTTTAATCTGCTATAACTAAAATATTTACCCAGGGTGGGATGAATAAAGTACTGTATTTTCTCTTATATTCTAAGAAAATGAACCAAGAACAAATCAATATAACTATAAATAATGGGAATAATAGTTATTTGATAGAATTCATAGATGATGTTCAAATAAATGTGTTACTAATCTTTAGGTGACCCAGTGTCTTAATCTGTAGGAGTCAAAAATGTTATGTTTTTATCCACAACTGTATTAGATTATGTTTGTAAACTACACAGCAGCTGAAGGATAAAGGTAGTAATTTGGAATGGTTTTTACACTGTTTCCCATATAGTTAGAAAAAAATATTTTTACCTGCTTACATGAAATGTAAATGAAAACGTTGTTTATTCTTAATAGATAAAGTGTAACTGGGAGTCAGTATGCAACCATTGCACCCTGTTCACAAGTGATTACTGATGTGTATTTACAAGAATAAAAAGAGAAATGTGTCTGAAAAATATATATATTCCAACTTTATTGACAGTAGTGTATATTATCCATTCACTATGTTTAATATATCTATATCATGGATCCAATAAATACATTAGAAATATACCAGTTCTCTTCAGAAATCTGGTAATGGCCTTATCTCACACTACAAACATTAACGGCTCCTTGAGTTGAATGTGACTCATTATAATTATGACAAAATGCATGTAAAGTATTGCACATTATTAACCAGGGAGCAAATTTCAATTTGGATGTCAGATGTTTTGTTTCCCTTTTTGCTTCGTGGGTGTTTAGCAACATTCAGGAAGAACAAACATCAACAGAAGAGTTGGTAAATAATTAATGACCCTACTAATGATGACTTTTAATTAGTTTCACTGGACTTTGTCATTACACACAGGAATAGAATAAATGGGTAATTGCCACCATCATTAGGACAAAGTAAACATCTGATGAAGGAAAACACAACAAAGTTTCAAAGTTTAGAAGTTGACTAAAGGTCACACAATGACAGCAAATATAAAAAAATAGTGACTTTTATTATATACAGCAAACTTAATTTTTACTCTATATCTTTCCCAGTATATAGAAACTGTCTCACGGTGCTGTCATAAACTGTACTCAGTTGCACCCATAATCACTGTATAATTAATTTTTTATCTCCTGGCCCTTCAAAACTTCACATTAAGGTCTTTAAAATATTATAGTTATACAAGATGACACTGGACACAGAGGAAAAAGTATAAAAACATTTTGTGAAGATCTTTCAATAAAACCTACATTCAATACAGTACTGCTACAGAAATATTGAAACGTGATATTTAGCCACCAAAATGTAATCATCAATCATGTAATCATGAGTCCAAATGAATATTAAAGTGTGAGTGAATCTTAAAAGGATTCATCCAAGGTGTTATTGATGTATTACATTCTAGTTCACGAAGAATTAATCAAGACATCTTTAAAATAGAATAGAATAGCCACTTTATTGTCACAAATATCCACCATAGTGCACATTCAGTGAAATGTATTATTATTATTATTATTATTATTATTATTATACTCCTTTTTCAGGCTTATAATATTTAAAAAATCTGATGTACTGTGCATGTGTATGATTATGTATGCATGGGTGTTAGCATGTAGTGATACGTACCAAGGCTGAACCCAAACACACACACACAGATGTAAAAGTTTAACACAGTTTATTGGAATACAGGGAAAGATAGCATTTCAAGAGGGTCCAGGAAGTCTCTAGTACAGGACGTCCAGAACCGGGGGATGCGACTGTGGCTTGGTTTAGGCCGGACCAGGGTCGTTACCAAGAAGAGGCTGAGGCACAGGCTGGATTGGCATTGAGAGGTAGAATACAAGTCGGTACAAGGGAAAGGCACTCTGTACGTGGTGGTTGAGATTCAGAAGGAAAAACACTGGAGACGTGATCAGGCAGAACAGACGCAAGGAGGGGGGGGTTGAACAGAATCAGATCAAACACAGGAACAGAGACTCAGGAGATCGTGGGATAGCAGGGCAAGCACTTGACTATCTAGCAAAGAAATGACAGACTGAAAGCTGGTTAAATAGCAGCACTCTGATGAGCCACAGCTGGGCCATCAGGTGCTGCTTGAATACTCAGGTCAGGAAACTGGATTAAATGTGAACAAAGACAGAGATGCAGAAAAGCCAGATACTGCATCACATCTGAGCTGACATGTTCAAACGTCTGGGAAAGACCCTCTTAGTGTGGGAAACATAATGTAGATATTGTGAGGCTTGGCCTGTCCATGAGCTAAAGCAATTTTAATCTTCCTTACATTTTTACAAACTCACAAATAATCAACATGATATACTTCATCACATCTTCAGTTAAATATTGTTTTTGATTTACAGGAGATTTGAGTTGACAAAACAGTGTATTGGTCTGGAAATGATCAATGTGTTGATCCTGTCAAGTTCATAATTCAGTGCATTTTCTACATAAGACTATTAAAAACCTGAGGGGTTGATTTACAGAAAGTCAAACTAATTAAAGAATCTCATGTTAATACCTGTAAAACTTCAACTCTTTGTCTAATTGGGGGTAGTTTACCACACGAGGGATATCCTTGTTCAGAATGGATGACGACATGTGAGACTATGGTTGGTGTTATTCCCCTCATATTTCACTCAGGCCGATAAATAATCTCTGAAGTTTGCCCACACCTCAGCAGAGCAGGAGTGTTACACTGGGACTGTGTGCCACCATACACACAGGTTTTCAATTGATTTGATTTGAATCATATGCAACTTGGCATATGTGTAAAATACTGCATGTGTTTCATATGAAACTAGTAGTAGATTTTGTCCATTATGATCAAATATGATGCAGATTATTAGACTGTATTTCATATAATTTTTCATATGCCTAATGATACTTGATCTGGTTTTTTTATTTACTCAAGCCTTAGTTTAAATTTAATATATGGCTAATAACTATTCACATGTCCATGAGGGGCCCTCCATACGAAGAGTTAATTATCGGATTATTATAATACAGGTTTTGGTTGTGATCTTTCTTTGCATTAATTTTTTGCAGCTCATAACCTTCATTATGAAGGATGTTTTTTATAGAACTATGCGTTACATTTTATTTGCTAATACATTATTAGCTGACTGCATGATATTAATCTTGTCAAATATGACAGTATTAATACTCTTTTTTAGGGTGGCTATACAGATGTGGGTGTGCATCATTCTTTATGCTGTATCATCTTTGTACTTTTATATTACACTGGTGACTCTCACAGCCATGGCTGTGGAGCGTTACGTGGCTATTTGCATGCCTCTGCATCACGGAAATCTGTGTTCTACTCACAGAGCTCTGCACTCCATCCTCATCATCCATGCCCTTAGCTCTATTCCTTCTATTGTTGTGATCTCTGTTGTACTTGCATCTGCTACATTAAGGTATAAAGAATACACTTATTGTACTCCGGATGTGATTATCCAGGACAGCTGGCAGCAACATCTTAGGTTTGCTATAAGTCAGTTTTATTTTTTACTCATATGCATCATAATTGTATTCTGTTATGTTAGAATAATGAAAGTGGCCAAAGCTGCATCAGGAGAAAGTAAAAAGTCAACTAGCAAAGGCCTCAAAACAGTGGTTCTCCATACTTTCCAGCTGCTCCTCTGTCTCATCCAGCTTTGGTGTCCATTAATAGAAAGTGCTATCCTTCACACTGATTTAATATTATTAATACATATCAGGTACTTTAATTATATAGTATTTGTTCTTGCATCAAGATGTCTAAGTCCTCTAATTTATGGCCTCAGAGATGAAAAGTTTGTTCGTGAGCTGAAAAACTATGTTCTCTGTGGTTTGTACAGGAAAATATTAGTGGAACAATAGGAAATAATATCTGCATTAAATGTCAGTGTAGACAGACAGATACAGACAGACAGACATATATAGACAGATAATGGGTGACTGTTTTAATGCTTTGTGGGGTGTTTTGGATGTTTTTCATCTATTTACTAATGTCTTTCCTTTGTTTTCTGCTTTCTTAAACACTGAAAACAAGATCCAAAAGAAGTTGGCAAGAATAACGTGTCTGCTGACAGTAGTTTTGTCATATGTAAATCTGGCTTTGTAGTCACATGTAAAGTTTTCCACTGTGATGTTAGCATACGGTCTCAGAATGTTGTCTGAAAACTGATATATGCCACTAGGTTTACAAATGTGAATAGCCTGAACAAATATGAACAACCTGGAATGTCTTGACAAATTTAAATGCAAAGAATTTTTAACCTGTTACTAAATGTTTTTGTATATTTGTAGATCCACTGTAATGTTAGTTGTAATGCATATGTGAATGATAAACTGAGACTGAATATTGTTAAAATTCTATTTGTTTTACTTAAGAAATATCAGGTTGTTCATGTTATTAAATTTTTTAAAGGGTAGTTCAAAGATCTGAACCTTTTTATAATGTAATTTTACTTTTTCCATGCTAAAAGATGGACAAAATCTTTGAGTCAACATAATCTGGCTGTGACCGCTGAAGTAAAATCAGTTTGACACCCCAGGTGTCGATGGTGCACACAGAGGCTCTGTGTATTGTCATCTAAGACAAAGAAATTAATTATTGGACATTTGTATTAAATGCTCACATCATTACCTGCTTACTCATCATGTGCCAGTTCTTTTGTGTAATTTATTAGACTTTTAAAAAGTCTTATCATTTCAGGTCTATAGTTTGAGAAATGCTGAACTTTCACCTTACATGTGACTGTGACTGTGTACTTGTGTGTACTTTAAGCACTGTGTGTGGCTATATTTCATTAGTCTTTACTCATAATACAAATTTAGATACAGTGATTCAAAGAAATAATGATGCATGTAATCATCAACATTTGTGAGTTCCAGAGGGGTACATTACTCTTTGAGGAATAGAAATAATTGAGCAGTTAGCATCGTCTTTGGTGACTTTGACCTTTGACCACTCGCCAAAATGTAATGGGGTCTATCGTGGACCACCTCAGGCCTTTCCTAAAAATTTCATGGACATTAATAGTTTGTGAAACGTTTCTGACAGATAAAAAAAAGAACCCAAAAGAATACCTTCACTCCATCTTGCAGGCCGGGTTATATAAAAATCTATACATATATAAACCCAATATACATAAAAGCAATTGATAGTTGTCTGAGGATGAAGACTTCTGTATCTGTTCCTTCCCTGTGATTTCAGGGTCTAAAATATCTACATTGTAGGCATGTTTTTGCCTAATCACAAGACTCCACAAGACGTCTGAAGCTGTGCTGTGGTATCTGGCACTTCGGTGTTAGCAGCAAATGCTATGAGGCCTGTAGGCTGTGACATGAAGCAGGCACAGATCCACACTGTTAGTCAAGTACATCTCACAAATATTCAGTGGGACTCAAGTAGGGTTGTCCTTCTGACCAGTCATCTTATCATACTTTGGCCCTTGTCAAAGTAACTCATGGCCCTTACACTTCCCTATATTGCTCCTTGTGACACATCGTCAAGGACTAAATATTAACATGTTGGTCTATATTTCCCAACTACTGAAATGTGCCATTGAAACAAGGTATTTAACATTATTACCTATCAAGGTCCATAATACAGACTAGATAAATGATCACAAACCCTTAAAAAACATTTAAAAGTAATTAGTTGGAAAAAAACAACAACATTCAAGACACATGAAATACATAGTTTTATGAATGAAATAATATTTCAGTGCAAACACATGACTATAGAAAAAAGTTAAAGTACAAAATATATACAAGTCAACCATGTGATGAACTGGCAACGAATTACAGGGTGTAAACTACCTTTGCCCACTGTAGCTGGATTAGGTCCCCAGTGACCATAGTGAGGACAAACAGGGTTCAGACGATGAGATGAGAAAATATATACAAGCCTGCAATTCCAGAAAGACAGACAAATATGAAGATAATGATAAAAAAAATGCAAAAATATATTGCATAGAATGGTAGAATATTTACAGAATAATAATAGTGCACATGATGAGTAATCCTCACAGACATATTACCTATGATTATTAGTCCTAGAAGAACTGTATTGCACAGGGTGAAATGAATATTGACAATAGGGAGCCTAAGTCTCCGCCCTTTCCGGTCGGTCCACTGGGCCTAAATTCGGAAAAATTTAACATGAGAGTGGATGAGGAGAAAATAATTATTTTCTGGTCCACTTTACTTTATGCCCTGAATCACACATTTGCTGTACTTCAATTAAAATAACAACCAATGATGTGCGTTTGGATTTTCTTTGATATGTGTTTTGTGATTCATTAGCGTGTAAAAATATATAATTATTTGGACTCTGTTTGGACTACATATCAGACGTCGCATAGATGACGTCACAGCAGAATCTTTCCCTGCAAACTTTTCTAAACCGTATACAGCCTTTTCTATTTTTCATTTGAAAATGCCTGTGTGCTTTGTGCCCCAGTGTAATCACAACACCATTTCCACAGGTTCCCTCTACCTCTTACCGGCTGACGAGAGCTTGTCCCGCGTGCTGGCTCTCACTCGACCAACTATCTAGCTGCCACTTTCCACATGCCCCGATTTAAAGTGGTTTTCTCCACGTTTGATGCTCTTGCCTTCGTCCTGAAAGAAGGATGTGAAGCTCGCCAAAGTCACAGCCATTTTCAAAGAGTTTGATGGTGAAGCTTGGTGGTGACGTCATATTTGCGAGACGAACGTTGTAGTCCATTACTTACTCTCACATAAAACCAAACGTAACTTTGGATGCCTGTCCAAAGTGAGTGCTTTCTCAATGTGAAAATGTATCTTTAAAATTCACACACATCATATGTGAAAACCGTAGCATATTTCAAACGGAACCAGGAAATTACTTTTATCCCTCCATTGACTTGCGTTCATTTTTTTATGGCACTTAGGCCCCATTGCCCGGAAATCGACCGGAAATAGAATCGCGTCACTTAGCCTCCCTATAGTGTATCACAGTGGTCCCCAAACTTTGGCCGCCTCCACATTTGGCCCCCTGAACAATACCAGAGACCATTTAGATTTTTTTTATATGTGCACCAAATGTGCACCAAACACCAAATTTTTTAAATTTTTTTTTAGCAGATTACAACAGGAAAGTGAAGTGTCATGGATTTGATGTTTTACACTATAAAACATCAACTAAATCTATAAAATGTATAGAAATACCCAGTCCTTTCACAGGGAATGTAAAGCTGGACATGTTGTATCAAGCCAAAAGCATATGCAGAATTACATACCCAGTCAGCTCTGATGAGCACTGAGCTGACATGTTCAAGTGTCTGGGAGGTCAATACCCTCTTAGTGTGGGAAACATAATGTAGATATTGTGAGGCTTGGCCTGTACATGAGCTAAATTAACTTTAATCTTCCTTACATTTTTCACAAACTCGAAAAAAATCAACATGATATACTTCATCACATCGTCAGTTAAATATTGTCTTTGATTTAGAGGAGATTTGAGTTGACAAAACAGTGTATTGGTCTGGAAATGATCAATGTGTTGATCCTGTCAAGTTCATAATTCAGTGCATTTCCTACATAAGGCTATTAAAAACCTGAGGGGCTGATTTACACAAAGTCAAACTAATTAAAGAATCTCATGTTAATACCTGTCAAACTTCACCTCTTTGTCTAATTGGGGGTAGTTTACCACACGAGGGATATCCTTGTTCAGAATGGATGACGACATGTGAGACTATGGTTGGTGTTATTCCCCTCATATTTCACTCAGGCTGATGAATAAGCTCTGAAGTTTGCACACACCTCAGCAGAGCAGGAGTGTTACACTGGGACTGTGTGCCACCATACAGACAGGTTTTCAATTGATTTGATTTGAATCATATGCAACTTGGCATATGTGTAAAATACTGAATGTGTTTTTTCCTGCGTTAAGACAGTTTCATATGAAACTGGTAGTAGATTTTGTCTTAGACTGTATTTCATATAATTTTTCATATGCCTAATGATACTTGATCTGTTTTTTATTTACTCAAGCCTTAGTTTATTTAACATTTTAATATATGGCTAATAACTATTCACATGTCTATGAGGGTTCCTCAATACAGATAATTAATTATCGGATTATTATAATACAGGTTTTGGTTGTGATCTTTCTTTGCATTAATTTTTTGCAGCTCATAACCTTCATTATGAAGGATATCTTTTACAGAACTATGCGTTACATCTTATTTGCTAATACATTATTAGCTGACTGTATGACATTAATCTTGTCAAATGTGTTAGTACTCCAAATTGTTTTTGAGGTGGCTATACAGATGTGGGTGTGCATCATTCTTTATGCTGTATTATCTTTGTACTTTTATATTACACTGGTGACTCTCACAGCCATGGCTGTGGAGCGTTACGTGGCTATTTGCATGCCTCTGCATCACGGAAATCTGTGTTCTACTCACAGAGCTCTGCACTCCATTCTCATCATCCATGCCCTTAGCTCTATTCCTTCTATTGTTGTGATCTCTGTTGTACTTGCATCTGCTACATTAAGGTATAAAGAATACACTTATTGTACTGCGGAGATGGTTGTCCAGGACAGCTGGCAGCGACATCTTAGGTTTGCTATAAGTCAGTTTTATTTTTTACTCATATGCATCATAATTGTATTCTGTTATGTTAGAATAATGAAAGTGGCCAAAGCTGCATCAGGAGAAAGTAAAAAGTCAACTAGCAAAGGCCTCAAAACAGTGGTTCTCCATACTTTCCAGCTGCTCCTCTGTCTCATCCAGCTTTGGTGTCCATTAATAGAAAATGCTATCCTTCAGATTGATTTCATGGTATCCGTGCATCTCAGGTACTTTGATTATATAGTATTTCTTCTTGCACCAAGATGTTTAAGTCCTCTAATTTATGGCCTCAGAGATGAAAAGTTTGTTCGTGAGCTGAAAAACTATGTTCTCTGTGGTTTGTACAGGAAAAAATTAGTGCAACAACAATAATAAAAAAAATAACATCTGCATTAATTGTAAATGTGACTGTTTCTATACTTTCAGACATAACACAGATAAATGCCACTATGGGTTTAGAAATGTGGATAGAGTTATGAACCTGAAATGTTTTGAGAAAAATGCAAAGAATTTTCAACCTGTTCCTAAATGTTTGTGTTTGTAATCTGTTAGTTTTAATGCACATATGAATGATTAAACTGAGACTGAATATAGTTAAAATTGTTTTAGTTTTTCTTTGTTTATGGTCATTCATGTTCATGTATGGTTATTCTGATATATTTTTTTTCAAAGGGTAGTTCATATGAACATTTTTATTTTGTAATTTTACATTCACTAGTCTGGCCCACTTGAGACTATATTTGGCACTATGTGGCGTCTAAAGTAAATTCAGTTTGACACCCCTGGTATAGATGGTGCACACAGCATGTCTATTGTTGTCTAAGACAGAAATTAATTCCAACACATTTATATTAAATTCTCAGATCACTCTAGTAAGCAAGGTTTATTTATATAGCACAATTCATACACATGGTAATTCATAGTGCTTTACAAAAATAGAAAATGAGACGAGTTGAAACCACACAATTACAGTTAAAACACAATCAACAAAACACAAATATTAATGGTGGCACAATAGTTGAGCGGTTAGTGCTCTGGCCTCATAGCAAAAAGACCCGGGTTTGATTCCCAGACTGTGTGGACCTTTCTATTTGGAGTTTACATGTTTCTCTCCTCGTGTCTGGATGGGTTTCCTCTGGGTGCTCTGGTTTCCCCCATCACCCAAAAACATGTTTGCTGAGGTCAAATCCTCCAGTCAGGTGATTCTAACCAGTAGCCTGGCTTTGAATCTGGAGATGGGTCCCCGGGCGCCACCCATGGCTGCCCACTCCTCCTTACAGGTGCCCCAACAGCATCAAAGAAAGGGTTAGGGTTAAAGGCAGAGGACAAATTTCATTGTATAATGACAAATAAAGTACTTTCTTTCTTTCTTTCTTTCTTTCTTTCTTTCTTTCTTTCTTTCTTTCTTTCTTTCTTTCTTTCTTTCTTTCTTTCTATTAATTCATTAAAATGTGTGCAGGTATAAGCCTTTATATGCACGGTTGAACAGAGCTGTTTTCAGCCTGAATATAAACAGTCAGAGTCAAGGCCTGTCTGACATCATCAGGAAGATTCTTCCAGTTTAGTTGCATGGAACTGAAACACAGCTTCACCATGTTTAGTTCTGACTCTGGACACCAGCAGAAGGCAAGTCCCTGAAGTTGTACCAGTCTGAGATGGTTCATATGGGACCAAAATGTCACAGATGTACTTTGGTGTTAGACCATGGACAGACTTATAGACAAGCAGAGCTGTTTCAAAAATCTATTTTCTGTGTGACAATAAGTCAGTGCACAGATGAGTACAGGACTAATATGGTGGTACTTCATGGAATGACAGCTGGTTTAAACAGTGCAGTCAGAAGGCTGTTACAGTAGTCTAACCTCCGAGAAATAAATGCATGGATAAGCCTCTCTCTGGTTTAGACAGTAAACCTTTGATGCTGGCAATATTTGTGAAATGGTAAAAGGCTGATGATGTTACTACCTCAGCCACCAGATGTAAATCTATAAATGTTTCTCTCTCTCTCTCTCTCTCTCTCTCTCTCTCTCTCTCTGTATATATATATATATATATATATATATATATATATATATATATATATATATATATATATATATATATATATATATAAATTTGGCTCTATAAATGCTTTTGCTAAAGTTCCTTACTGTAATCTATGTAAAGTCATGTATTCCCATCAAAAATCTAAACATTTCCTCATTATGTGGGGAGATAATGATGATAATAGTGGGCAGTGAGTCCTCCACTGGTGTGTTGTTGAAGCTAATACAATAATAAGCTAGCTGTCATCTGTGTACCTTCCGTGAGGTGATTTCTGTGTATTCCATGATGCATATTATACATCTGAGTGACTCATACGGTCGTCTACGGTCTTTACAAGTGGTAACTTTTTTCCACCTTAAAATTAATTATTCAAATATGGGAAAAATCTAATTTTTGAACAAAAAAATTTATTTAAAAGTCATAAAACAAAAAATCCCAATACATATGTGAATCTATTTTTTTTCTCCCTCCCCTATTATTTACGTGTAAAATGTTATTTTCCAAATATGTATAATTCCGCATATGATCAAGGCCACATCGTGGAGAACTTTGCTGTTGGAACTCAGTTATTTTTTTTTGAAATACAAAAATAGTAAAAAATGTAAAAAGCACTCCCTGTCAAAAGGGCACTTTGGGTGTCAATCATCAAAAGGCCAAGTGCCAGAGCCCCTGTAGCACCCCTTCGCTGCACGTGCCTGACTTACTTGTATTACAGGAAGTGGTAATGACAACACTGTGGTGTGTAAAGTTGTGCTTGGTATTATCCTGGGATGTTGTCATCACTTATTTAAATTCGTCATACTCATCTTTTTCACAGAGCTCTCACGGCAAGGAGTGTTTGGTAAAGGACTGAACTTTAAACAGCACTTAACATCTGAGAAAAGCATTTCTCTTTAGATACTTTGATATAATACGAAAGGTAAAATATGAAAGATAATAGCACACTTTTTACTGACTTTGCCTTGGGGCATCAATTTAAATACAGAAAAGTTATTGTGCAAATTTTGGTGACAGTGTTTATTTTTATCAATGTGTTGCTCATCATAACCTTTTTTAAAAGGGACCGCTTTCGCACAACTGCACGTTATATCCTTTTTGCTGTTATACTTATGATTGACACCTTAATGTTATCATTATCTGATGTCTTGTTTGTGTTGTTCTACCATCAAGTCAAAATGAATGTATGGTTATGTATCATTATCTGTACTTTACTACTTTTGTCCCTTTTCATTACCCCAGTGACTCTGACAGCTATGACTCTGGAGCGTTATGTGGCCATCTGTATGCCTCTGCGTCATGGAGAGCTGTGCTCTAGTCGCAGAACTATGCTTTATGTTTTCATCATCCCCAGCATCAGTTCTATTCCCTTTGTTATTTTTGTCTTTAGCTTTGTTACATATAAATCTGATAGTTTCCACAAAAAAAACAGGTTGTGTTCTCTGGGAATATTCTTTCTCCACAAATGGCAGAGACATCTTTGGTCAGCTCTATGTCAGTTTTATTTCTTAATCATGTGTATCGTCATTGTATTTTGTTACGTTAAAATAATGAAAGTGGCCAAAGCTGCATCAGGAGAGGATAAAAATTCAACCCACAAAGGCCTCAGAACAGTGGTTCTCCACACTTTCCAGCTGCTCCTCTCTCTCATCCAGCTGTGGTGTCCGTTCATAGAAGCTGCTCTCTTGCAGATTGATTTTAGATTATTTGTCAATATCAGATATTTTAACTACATTATGTTTAGCCTTGCTCCAAGATGTTTAAGTTCTCTAGTTTATGGGCTCAGAGATGAAACATTTTTTCATGCACTGAAAAGTATGTTCTGCTTTTGTTTTAAAAACATGAACCAACCATTGATAGTAGTTAGTTATTTTACACAGAAAAATGATGATTTGAAGTAGTGATGTTAATCTACACTCTTAAAGATTTAAAGGTATGCGAGGCAATGCAACACTTATTAGCATCAAAACAGAAAATTAAAATGGTGATCAATCTTTAAACATGTTCAACAACTTTGTTTTCCATGTCAGATTATGATAGGTAAGTTTGTGTGTGTGTGTGTGTGTGTGTGTGTGTGAGAGAGAGAGAGAGAGAGAGAGAGAGAGAGAGAGAGAGAGAGAGAGAGAGAGAGAGAGAGAGTGAGTTCACAGTATGTATAGTTTATAGATGATCTTTTTTTTGCCTTTTTCTCAGATTTTTTAAAGATCAGCCAGTAGTGACCACCCCCAAAACAAACAAACAAACAAAAAACTAACCAACCACACAAACAAACATAATATTGATAATAATTCACTTCTTTTGCTATGTAAAGCGTCTTTGAGTGTCTAAAAAAGCGCTGTATAAGTTAGAGGTAATTTTATTATTATTATTATTATTATTATTATTATTATTATTATTATTATTATTATTATTATTATTATTATTATTATTATTATTATTATTATTATTATTATTATTATTATTATTATTACTTCTGACCCTCTGTCAGTGTGAATGGTACAGTGTAGGGACACCCCTCTGTATTTTAAATTTTCCTCTAATTTTGCTGTTTGAAAAGCATGCATGGGGAAGTGAGGTTGAATCTCAGCATCACATAGTATCCATTTTATTTTCATGGCTATTTGCCTCACTGTCAGCAGTCACTCTCTGGTAATTTATCTCAGTCTTTCCCAACCTTTTTGAACCACATGGCACATATTTTACATTAGAGAAATCACAAAGACACCCAGATACGACAGCACTCGTGCCTCACAGCAAGAAGGACCCCAGTTCGAACCCAACACCAGACCTTTCTGTGTGGAGTTTGCATGTTCTCCCAGTGTCTGTGTGGGTTTTCTCCAGGTACTCCAGTTTCTTCCCACCATCCAAACACATGCACTGATAGGTTAATTGGTTAATCTAAATTACCCATAGCTGTGAATGTGAGAGTGATTGTTTGTCTATATATGTTCAGCCCTGAGATGAACTGGAGACTCATACAGGGTGTACCCCGCCTTCACCCATTGTAGCTGGATTAGGCCCACAGTGACACCCGTGACCCTAGCGAGGATAAAGTGGGTTCAGATGACGAGTGAGTGAGTGAGACACCCAGATATTTATATGTGGTGACCTGTTTGATGGAAGCATCGTGTATCACCACAGGACTGTGATCCCCAACTGATGTGGGGTCTAAGACCATATCTTTAGTTTTTTTAATGTTCAAAGTGTGATGGTGAGCATCACACTACTGCATTTGACTCATAAAGCACAGTAGTTTTTGTATTCGGGGGTCAGTGGAGCCAACTACTTGTGAGGAGATACAATAAAATAAAATAAAATAAAATAAAATAAAATAAAATAAAATAAAATAAAATAAAATAAAATAAAATAAAATTAAATAAAATAAAATAAAATAAAATAAAATTAAATTAAATTAAATTAAATTAAATTAAATTAAATTAAATTAAATTAAATAAATAAAGTTAACAACACTTCCTGCCAACACACAGATTTAATATCATGCACTTAATTGGAGACTGAACATTTCAAATAGGTCCACTAACCATCACTACACATGAAAAGGATTTTGTAGGGTTTCTGTAAATTAAGAGTATGATTTCAACTGGCTCTATATACAATGTGTCATAACATAACTTCTGTTATGATTTGGAACCATGTATTTAAAATTCGATTTGGTTTTAATTGGATTTGACAAAAAACAAACAAAAAAACAGGTGTTGCCAGGAAATGGTAATGACAACACAGACGTGTGTAAGGTCATTTGTGTTGTTATCGTTACATGTTCTCATCATATATTTAAAGTTGTCACGCACACCCCTTTCTCAGAAGGCTGCACAGAGCTCTCTGACACAACAAGGAGTGTTTCACGACTGACTGAACTTGCACAGACAACAAAAACTTTCATGTGGGAATTTTTTTTTCCGTAGGTAAAAGAAGTCATATGGAAGACAATAACTCATTGGTTGGTTGTCCCTCCTCAATGAAGCATATTACTTATGATTTAGTACTTGTGCAGGTATTGGTTTTTGTCTGTATTTGCATCAACTTGTTGCTCATTGTCACTTTTTTCAAAAAGGACTGCTTTCACACAACTGCTCGTTATATCTTATTTGCTCTCATGCTTCTTTCTGATAGCTTTCTGTTATTAACATCCAATGCCCTGCTCATTATTAACTATTATAGAATCACAATGCAAATATGGGTGTGTTTCATTATCAGTATATTTGCACTATTGTACTTTTTCATTACACCAGTGACTCTGACAGCCATGACACTGGAGTGTTATGTTGCCATATGCATGCCCCTGCATCATGGAAGGCTGTGCTCCACTCGCAGAACTATGCACTGTATCCTCATCATCCACAGCATCAGCTCCTTCCCTTGTATTGTTAGTTTCTCTCCTTTTTTAGCATCCATCTCTGAGAGTTCCATCAGAAAATGTGTCTTGTGCTCTATGCATGCTTTTGTGTTACAAAGATGGCAGGATCATGTTAGGTCAGCTGTAAATCAGTTGTACTTTTTAATCATGTGTATTGTCATTGTATTCTGTTATATTCAAATAATGAAAGTGGTCAAAACTGCATCAGGACAGAACAAAAAGTCAAGTGGTAAAGGCCTCAGAACAGTGGTTCTTCATGGTTTCCAGCTGCTCCTCTGTCTCATCCAGCTGTGGTGTCCTTTCATAGAAACTGCTGTCCTTCACATCAACTTCACACAATTCCAAAAACTCAGATATGCTAACTATGTCATTTTTAATCTTTTTCCAAGATGTGTGAGTCCTTTAATTTATGGACTCAGAGATGAAACATTTTTTCATGCATTGAAGAGTGTCTTTGGGTTTTATCCTAAAAATACAGAACAACAACTCAAAATACTTGTTTTGCACAGAAAACGCAGTAATTTTAAACATTAGAATTTGTCAAATTAATCAAAGTATTTATTTTATAGAAATTTTCTGGTGGAAATAAAAGGACAAATATAAAATGATTAACAAAATTAGACTTTTTAAAAATTTGGATGATTATTTGCAAATGTGGATGAGGTTACATTTGTGATTTTAAGAGCTAATCTATAAATGTCTCTCTATAAATATCTTTGAATGTTTCTTTATAAATGCTTTTACTAATGTTCCTTACTGAGATCTACTTAAAGTCATGTATTCCCTTCAAAAACCAAAAACAAAATGTGGGATATTTTATCAATATGTGGGAGATGATGATGATGATGATGATGATGATGATGATAATTGGGGGCACTGAGTCTTCCAAGTAATACCTGAAAGTCAGTTTTAATCCCTGTAATGTTTGTTAGTAGCATGTAAAACAATAAAAATGATTACAAGATGAAAATAATGTGCCTTCTGCTTTGATTCCTCTCTGCTCTGTAGATTGTTTAGAAGACAGACTTAAAAACAGGGAGCAGTGATTACACAGGTTGTGTCTTTTGTGGGAGATGTTTTTCTATTCTGTCTTCTCTTTTAAACAACAGATGTTTCACCAATCAAGACGAATACAATGTAACCAAATGCATAAATAATTTTTTTAATTATTCAAACAGTGAAACAAAACAAAGATTCATATAATAATTAAGGTTAGTTTGTCATACAGTTTGTTATATATTATATGAATACCTTTACATTTACAAACTATTATCAAATGAAAAAATTATTTAATAATGACGACTATTACGTCTCTGGTTGAATGAAACTTAGTAAAAACATGATAGAATAGAATAGAATAGCCTTTTTGTCACTGGTTTCACAATGAAATTTTAAATGACACTCCTGTATTTGCATAAAAAAACATATAGAAGAAATACTGTAAGTAAAAGGATAAGGGGTATTTACACAGTAAGAGATAAAACATTGCACAGTAAAAGTCACAGTGTATAATGGTAGTGAATAGGGTTATGTATATATTGGCAGCACAGTGGCTGAGTGGTCAGCGGTCGTGCCTCATAGCAAGAAAACCCGGGTTCGATTCCCAGACCGTGCAGGCCTTTCTGTGTGGAGTTTGCATGTTTCTCTCCCCGTGTCTGGATGGGTTTCCTGTGGGTGCTCTGGTTTCCCCCATCATCTAGAGACATGTTTGTGAGGCTAAAATCAGGTGAGTCAGGTGATTCTGACCATTAGCCTGGCTTGGAATCTGGAGATGGCTCCCATGGCTGCCCACTGCTCCTTACAGGTACCCCAAAAGCATCAAAGAAAGGATGGGTTAAATGCAGAGGACAAATTTCATTGTATAATCACAAATAAAGTACTTTTTTCTTCTATCGATGAAAATAGCACAGTAAAAATCAGTGTGATGATGATGATAATGAATATTGCACCAATTTCGTGCTGGTTATTTACACAGGTTTGATATAAATTAATATTGCAGTAGAAATCACAGTATGATATCACTATGATAAAAATAAAGATAAAGGATATTGCTTCTTGTTGATAAAACTAGACAAAAATAGCTGTGGAAAGGAGCATGTCAGAGATATGAACAAAAGTCTTTAATGATGAGCACTAACTGGACATCATTTCAAATATTCAGTCTTAAATGTGTGCCGTGTTAAATTTGTTTGGAGAAAAAAGATATTAAGTTTAGAAATACCATGTTTTTCATATCAGTAAATATCATGGAGAGGAAGATCTGATTTGTTTATGGACAGTTTACCTCTTCTGAGAAACACAAGGAGCCACTCAAAAATGTAATTACAAGGACTGGTAACGACATCACCAAGGTGTGTAAAGGTTGTACTTGGTGTTATTATGGGATGTTTTCATCATTTAGGGCCAATTCCAATTCCTCCCTTAACCCTCAACCTCAAAAATGAGTGCTCTCGCAAAGTGCTGTCCCAATTCTAACAACATTAAATTGAGGGACAAGTGAGATTCCCCGACACTACCGTTGGAGCAAAGGTTACCCAGAATGCATTGCGTATGTTCAGCAAAAAGTCGAGCTTCAAATGTAAGTATTTTCTTTGTTAATGGAGATATAAAAATTACGAAAATTATTTTATTATCTTAGTTTAGGTAAATTTTATGGTTTATGTACCTCATTGTTGCATAACATGGATTTTTTTTATTTTACGATCTTTTGTCAATAGCGGCTGGTGCAGACAAGCTAGCTATCATTTAAGTTAGCTAACGTTGCAAAAACGGTCATTTTTCGCGGTGGTAATGTAGTTGTTTTATTAAGATAACAGCCTATATAACAAGCTTGTACCGATAATGGTATAATATGACCGGGCTAATGTCATCTCCCGTAGCCGCAGACTTATCTAACGATAGTTATAGCTGGTGTTTACCTTTCATTGAGCCATGGTATGCGGTGTCAGTTGAATATGTCCGTTCGTCACACTCATCACTTTTTCTGCGCAGCAATAAGTGTTAAAAAAAAGTCTTATATGACTGAACTTTAAACAGCACTTAACAAAAGCTTTTCTCTTTCCGTAGATACTTTGATATAATACAAAACGTATAATAAGATAGATAATAGTCCATTTTTACAACTCAACTCTTACTTTTAAGCAATTTAAATATTTAAACGTGATCTTAAAAAATGGCTAAATGCAGGGCAGCATTGTGGACATTTTTAGTCATGTGTTTTTTGTGTTATTTATCATGTTTTTAATTATGTTCTTGGCACTGCAACAAGAATTAGGTAATTATCTGCACATGATCCTACCCAGAACATGTTTGTTGTAATTTCCCCCTGTTATTAATTCCAATGTTATTATTATGATTTTAAATTTCAATCAATCAAACTTTATTTATATAGCACTTTTCATACATGGTGCTTTACTTTAATGGGGGGTGCTTTACATCAGCCCCCCCCCCCCCCCCCCCCCAATTATCCCACAATTGTAGGAACAATTTAAAAGATTTACAGAGTTAAAAATAATAGAATAAATAAATAATAATGGTAATAAAATGAAAGTAAATACATAAAATAGCAGAGTGGAATAATGTTAAGAGTAAAATTTCACTAAAAGCTAAGTTATAAAGGTAGGTTTTCAGTTTACCCTTAAAAATATGAACACTCGCAGTGGACCTTAGATCCTCAGGTCGACTGTTCCATAGTTTGGGGAAATAAAAACTGGCCTCACCATGTGTTTTAGTGGTGACTCTAGGGACAATTAAAAGCTTTCTACCTGAGGACATCAGGGTCACAGAGGGCTCATATGTTAAAAGCAGGTCCGACAAAATAAACAGGACCACAAGCACTTTAAAATCAATCCTGAAGCTCACAGGGAGCCAGTGCAGAGACCTGAGCACTGGTGTGATGTGCTCTCTCTTTCTGGTCCTTGTCAGCAGCCAGTGGCACAATGGTCGTTTTAGGATTTAGTTACCATCATTTCCTGTCCAGGGGCTACAGATGAAAAGCCTTGTGGCTATAATCGGGCTCAATTGTAGATTGTGCACTGTCCCTAAAGATTAAAGTAAATTAAACTAAACTAAAAACTTTACTTCCCATCTCTGCAACAGATGTATCACCAGTCAAAGATGTACACATTGCAACAGAACACATTTATTTACAGAAACATACATTCATTTTATATTTGAACAATGACACAAAACAATGATTCACATAATAGTTAAGGTACATTTGTTATACAGTTAGTTATATGTCATATAAATACATTCACATTTACAAACTACAACAATGGCTCCACATTAATTACCAAAAGCTTATTGACACGTATCAATCAAATAAATAATACCATTTAAAAATGATTACTGCCAGGCTAGCACTTTTTTTGTTGTTGCTGCTTTTTTTGTTTTAAATATAAACATATGACAACATATGACAAAATATCATCCTAACAATTGAAGATGACTACACATCATTTTACTATCACAGATGTTTCAACATGTATGTATTTTCTTAGTCTTCACGGAGATAGGCTTCATGCACCTCATGTTCGTCACTATCTCCCAAGAAGGCTGTGTATTCCGCCATCCTTTGGATTTCTTCGACTTTAGTCTCCGCTAACTTCTTGTCTGCATCTGCTGACAGTTTCCGTGCCTCCTCCACCTGTGTCTGAGCCAACTGAATGTTTGTCCCAATTGTCATAGATGCCTGTTCAGCTCCTGGAAACACAAAGACAAAGGCAAATATTGTCAAGTTCCTGAGTTTTAAGTGTCTCCTTAACCTGAACATCAGACATAATTTGGGGGACTCTGAAGGTAACAAGATTATAATAGTTTTTGATTTTTCATCATAGTTTAGTTTTATTTACTTTTGCCTTTTTCCCTCTAATTCAATTAACATAGTTTTTTTCTTTTGTTCCTAAATGCCTTTTTTGTTTAGTTTTTGTATTAGTTTAAATTCTTTCATTTGTATCTTCCTCACCACCATATTCAAAGACCACCCCCATAAATAAATAAACAAACAAACAAGTAATAAAAAAGTAAAATGTATTAATTAATGTAACCCTTTAACCCCTGATGCGTCAGCGATGACGCTTTCTGAAAGGACAGTTTAGTTTCAATATTCAGAAAAAAAATACTTTCTTTTTTTTCCAACTGTGATTTTACTGAGTTTTGTTCATAGATCTGATGTTTAGAAATAAACAGGTGTCAAAAAGCAACTTAGAAAAAAGAAAAAGCCAGAACCGGAACAAACTTACAAAATTATTTATTTATTTATTTATTTATTTATTTATTTATTTATTTATTTATCTATCTATCTATCTATTTATTTATTCATTTATTCATGTATTTTATTCTATTTATTTCTGCATTTATTTATACTTCATTTTAGTTTATTTTAAGTAAGTTATTTTGTCAATATTTATTAGTTTTTGTTAATTTTGTTCCTTATCCTTGGAAGACAATACTGATTGAAACATGACCTTTACTAACTTCTCATGATACATGTGTAGTACACTGCTGCCCATAAAACTGGAATAAGTTTGTCTGCAGACGTATTCCTCTTTTTATTCATATATATAGATATCAGTAATTACCAGTGACCAGACACAATAATTACATAAATGAGCTCCATTACATTTTATCTATAAAATCACAATAATTTCATGTGAATAGGTAAACCTATATTATTAAAACTTGTTGCACTATAAGGGTTATGTTAAGCCTCAGACAATGTACTTGAATCCTAAGTAATGCCATGTGTCAGATTCAGTTAATTGTTTTATCTATCACATATCCACTCATACATTTTACACACCTGAAACGTAAGCTGTCTCTGCTGCCATTTTGGACAAGTTGACAGCATTAATCCAGGTCGACTCATAGCGTTTACATTCTGCAAGTCTGTCGGCAGCCTGTAAGGATAAAGAAATTCTAAATGTATGTCTGTGACAAATGAAGTATCAGGACAAGAACAGTTGAAATAATAACGTGTTCAGTTCTGCTGACCTCTGCACGTTGGCTGTTGATCAGCTGACAGAAGAAATCCTCCTCTGCTGAAGTCAGTTTTCCCAGTGATGCTAAAAACCGCCGTTGAAGAGTAATACGTGTGTGAACAGCCTGTAAAATAGAGGACAGCCAGTTAGACAGTATTGAAACATAATCAAGGACGTCTCTGATTAACCCTTTGTTGGTCAGCTCAACCGTTTGGTAGAGGTAACTTTGAATTTTTATCTCAGAATTTTGTTTTTTTTATGTCATAATTTGGCCTTTTTATTGGACAATTTTGACTTTTTATCGCATAACCCTTTGTTGGTCAGCTCAACCATTTGGTAGAGGTAACTTTGAACCCTGATATCTAATCTAAATTTAAGTCCTTTGACACCAAACTTGTTGGGCAGTCTCCCCCTTTTCTAAGAAGCGTGTAATTCAGAAAGACACCACTGGGTGACACTGTTAATGATATTTTCAGCCCATGCTAGCCCATATATATATATATATATATATATATATATATATATATATATATATATATATATATATTTTATGTTCGGAGTTGTAAGTGGACGTACCTTTGAATAATCTGTAAGGGCGTCTATGAGGCCCATAGTCGCCTGGGAAAGGAACGTACTGGAACTGTCTGTGACCATTGAAGCTGCTCTTTTAATAATGGAGTCTTGAGAGAGCTTTTCCGCCAGCTACAAACAGGAAAATACACAGATTAACTTTCTGATTTCACAGTTTAGTTCACTGGATTTGTATACGTGGATGAGACTGACCCACCTGTGCAAAAGGGACAGTGGTTTCTGTCCATTCTAGCCTCTTCTGGACCCCAGGCTGTCTGCTGTCAACTATACTGGTCTCAGAACTGCTGTGGAAAAATGACAACGGGTGATTAAAACATTTCTACAACTGCTTAACTCACTTTTTGTTTAAGAAAACCAAGTGAAGATAGAATGTCATAAGATTAATTTTCTGTTCATCTAAAGTTAGAAAACTACTTTAGGGTGATCAAAATTAAGGCATTAATGCAGATTAGATTCAGATTCAGATCACTTTATTTGTCCCATCAACGGGCAATTAAGTTTACAGTCCCAGTCTCCATCAATCAACAATAACTCAATTAACAATAATAATCTAAATAAAAAGTTTAAAATAGAATGCCAATTATAATAATAAGAATATATAGATTAAACCAGCATCATGATTAATCTGATTAAAAATGTAAATGGAACAGTTATTTACAGTTGTTCTGTTTGAAGGTTTTGAATAAACATCAAATTTGTTGGTGTTTTTTCCTCTATTTTAGAAAAAGGTTTTGAATATGTTTTAGATATTTCATTGCTTTTTTTGTGTTAATTTATTCTTTTGTGGATTTTAGCATGTTTTGCTTTTTTTTTTTCTCTGCATTTTTTTTTTGTTTCTTAGAGCATTTTTGTGGGAAATTTGAGTACAAACCCCCCCACCCCCAAGACAGAACAGTGGATCCACATAAAGTGTTTTGCACACTCTGCAAGACTGAGTTAAGTAGAATCCAAAGCAACCCTGTAATAACTCTGATTGAAATCTTTAATCGTTTGAAAACCCTACTTTACATGTAAGTCTAACCCACAGGATTAGAAAAAATGGACACTGTATTTAGATTAAAGCAACATTGTCAGTGCCACATGCATTTTAAAGATATTGAACAGGATAAGAATAAGATATTGAATGACTTAGTTAAACTTAAAATCCATTTCACCACACTGTATTAAAAATACACTTGATGTAAAAGTGACAGCTCAGGATGAATACAGTGTATTTTAATGTTATACCTGATGTTCCTTGTGTGTTCGAGCTTACCTTAGAAAGCGGATGCAGGCAGCTTTACTCCTGAGGATACTCTTGTTAGTTTGCCTCCGCAGGCCTCCAACAGCACGGCTGGCACAAACTGAGCAACAAGCTGCTTGCATTTTGAAAATAAATAAAAATAGACCCCTGACTAAAACTAAATCAAACTAATCTGCTGTTTAACTGTTGAGTTTGAGAAGTGCTTGAAGCCTTGCAGTGTATTCTGCTGTTCTGAACTTCCATGTGCTACAATATTTATAAATCCCCCAGGCACTGACGTGTTGCGTAAAATGTATTGATCTGTTGACTCTGCTGGCATATGTGCGTATTTGGCCTTATTTGAGAAAGAGCACAAAGTCAGATATTACGCACAGGCTCCGTTTTATCACTTTTCAATTGTGCGTATGAGCATAGGTGTATGAGAGATAAAACCAGCTCTGGAAATCTTTAAGACAGTGTTCTTTAACCTTTGGGGTCAGGATCCCATGTGGGTTCATCTGTAATTCAAATGTGGTTCTTAGTAAGTAATTGATAAAAGCAAAAAAAAATGGAAAATGTTGCTAATAAAAAATATATGGTGAGTTGAGAGACATAAAAGACATGGCAAAGTGTGAAGCTGGAACTGCAGCACTGTGGTACTGTTCATCTGTTAACTGTTCATGTGGTCAGTTTCAGATGCTGTACCTCCTTCAAAATTCAAATTAAGAAATCATTTGAGATATTGTTTGTTTAGTATTAAACCTTATACTGTAAATACAAGCTGGACTGCCTGTACATATTCTGACCAAGGAAAATAAAATTCTCTTTTTGTCCAGTAATCTACACCTAGATTTTCCGCTTAATTTTTCTTTGCAATGCATTACAGAAAACTATTACAGGCCAAAAACAAATGAATTTTAACCCCCCAAAAAAAGTTTCAGAAATTTGTGATGTTAAAATGGATGATTTAAACAGACCTTATTATGTAACTTGTTTAATTAACCCTGTGGGAATAAATGCTCATAACATTTTCAAGAATAAACATGGAAAACAACTAAAATACTGAACACGTTGAAAATTTGAGCAGTGATGCATGATCTAAACAGCACAGGCATGTAATGACTTAACCATATTGTTACCTTTGAAAATCACCTCCAGGCTGGTGTTTCCATTATTACATATGTGGTGCTGCTTTACTGACACTTGAAGGTTTATTACACTGACTGACAGATATGAAACGAGGAAAACATATTTACTCCTTCACATGTTGCTATAGAAACTACATGTGAGGGTTTTGCTAATCCTGATCATCAGGTTCAACAATCTAGTGATAATTTGCTTTGCATGTAGGTTCTATATTCTTCTGTTTTATGTTGTAATGTCATTTTGTTAATTCACTTTAGAATAGTTTTAATTGAGTCTTTAGTTTCCTTTTTTGTATTGGACATATATTTAGCATATTGCTTGTTTAATTTTGTGATTTGTCCCATACTTTGTTTTATTTGGGTCTGAGTTTCTTTTACTTTGGTATGTATCTATTTATGTACGTATATATGTGTGTGTGTATGTGTGGTGCATGCATGCATGTATGTATTTATGTATGTATGTATGTACGTACGTATTCATATGTATGTGTATATGTATGCTCCAATGATTCTGTGACCCTAGAGGAGGCTTAGATAATGAATGAATGAATGAATGAATATATATATATATATATATATATATATATATATATATATATATATATATATATATATATATATATATATATATATATGCTGTTGCTGAAATAATGAAAATGACCAAAGCTGCATTAGGATTGTAAGTCAATTTCCACAGATGAGTGTTTTTTCAGTTTTCCAGCTGCTACTGTGTCCCATCCAGCTGTAGTTTCCATTCATTGAACCTGTTGTCGTTCAGACTGATTAGGGGTTGTTTGTCCATGTTAGGTACTTTGAGTATTCCTTCGACCTCTTGCTCCAGGATCTCTAAATCCTGTAATTATGGCCTCAAGTGTGATGAAAAGTGTTTTATTATTCTAAAAAAAAAAAAATCAGTTCATATGTCATTAGTTCATATAAGTGAAAACATAGGATCGTCTATTTTTATTTTTATTTTTATTATTATTATTAATATTATTATTATTAGTATAACTGTGATTATGTCTCTATTACAAAAGAATATCCATCTGCTAATTCAAAATCTGTAAATCTTGAAACGATTGTGAACAAGCAGAAGTCTGTTTGGACAGTGTTTGGTTCAATCCCCTGCAGGCCTGTTTATTGACGCAGAGCTTGCGTAAAGAACTGACGAGCCCCTGAGCTGTACCATACAGAATCAACTTGTTTGTCAAACAACTGGAAACTAGAGATTGCACAATTAGACCCCAGAGCTTTATGTTAATAATCAGCTAGTCTGTTAATTGCTAAGCAGCGGGTGCAAAGCCAGCTCTGGAGATATGGTACAGTTCCTGGCTGGAGCGCTGTGCAAATCAAGACTTTTAACTAATATAAACATGTCTGTTTGGACTACAGACAAACACTGTTACAGACAAACTGATAAACGCTGTTCTAAAACACTGTGACATTATGGTGACTGATAAAAAAAAAAAAAAATCTGTGACCAAATAAATAAATAAAAGAAGCGGTTCCTTTTTTAAACTTTTGATAAATAGCTGTAGAAAACCAAGCATTCATGCTCTGCATCCTTTATGCACATGCTACTCCACTTCATTTGACTTTGACTAAATGTACTTTTTCTTGTTAAAAAAATTGCTAAAGAAATTAAAAATTAAAAAAAAAACTAGAAAAGCACCCTGAGAGCGCAACCCCCCGCCCCCACCCCCCTCAGCCCCACCCCCCCACCCCGGTTCACTACCAAAATCTAATAATTTCCAGATCTCCCCATTACCAACTTACCCTGAAAATGTAATCGAAATCTGTCTGTAAGTTTTTGAGTTATCTTGCTAACTAACAGACAGACAAACAGACAAACTCTAGCAAAAACATAACCTCCTTGGTGGAGATAAAAAATGCATAAGACTATGAGTTAACCTGTTTTTCCTTCGATCACTGTTTTTCAAAGTGTTTATCTGTTGCCTGTAATTGACGAACTAGATTGAAACTAGACTCATTGCTCAGTTTCCACACAAACTCAAAGTCCATTTAACCCTAACTCTGTCTTCGTACGTGTACAATAGTAAAATCACATGTCATTTGGAGTAAATGAACGTGTACTGTTAAACATTTAAATTCACCTTTGACATTATCCATTCGGCAAAACAAGCAGTTAAAAAATTTACTACTATGGATAACGTTAATTAAAATAAAATGAAATGCGTTCCATGCGTTGTCAGTTCACTGTCATTTAAAAAAAAAAAAAAAAAAAGATGAAGCAGTAAATATTAGATAAATCTAATAATGATGGCGAGCGTCTCTTCTGGGATCCTACCACACTCTCAGTCCTGTACAGACTCACTGACACTAGACGTCCACTTCCTATCATTGACAGTGACATCTGCAGGTCACAAGCAGACATCCACTGAAACTAATTCAGGCTGAAACTGGAAGCAAAAAGGAGACAAATGTTTTGGCAGGCTGTCAAAAAGTTCAGAGAGCCTGCCAAAAAACATTTTGCCCAACACTCCCCAAACTGCTTTGTACTGGATACTGCTGAAATACGTGACCCCACTCTACAATCTGCCCGCTCAGCAGAATCATCCCAGTGCCAACGATCAATACAACACTTCGCTATCCCAGCTGAAAAAGATCCAGCGATGGCACTAAATCAGCAAAAAACAGACATACCAGGGTATCAGTCTGTCCACGTCTGTCTGTCAAACTGTCACCACTTAAACAACATTAACTTTAGTAGAATTTAAAGTGTTTTATATCTACA
This sequence comes from Siphamia tubifer, assembly GCA_020466265.1. Lineage (NCBI taxonomy): Eukaryota > Metazoa > Chordata > Actinopteri > Kurtiformes > Apogonidae > Siphamia > Siphamia tubifer. The sequence continues at coordinate 40,053,483 of CM035795.1, read as the reverse complement.
TAAGGTTGGATAGTGGCCTTTAATACATTGATAGTAAGATATTTAGATACGGTCTGGTATCAAAAATTGTGCTGTCATTCCATATAAAATGTTGAGGATTATGAAAGAATTTATGTCAGCTCATAGAAACTAGATTAATTTTACAATAAATCTGTCAGTCTGTCTGTTTACAACCAAGTCACTAATGTTTCACTGATGAAACATTTTATTTGTGTTTTAAAATGTCTTTGAATGAACAAAAAAAAAAATGTAAATACTGTAAGGTGCACTTAAAAGACTTATTTTCCTCCAAAAACAACAGTGCACCTTATAATATGGATCAATTCAGGTTGTGCTTTGTGACTTGGAATTTTGACTTTTTATTGCGCAATTTAGAATTTTTTATCTCATAATTTTGACTTTTTGTCTCGGGATTTTGATGCTTTATTTCATGATTTTGACTTAACTTAATGCGCCTTATATATGAAAAACCCTAAAAAATAAACCATTTATTGACAGTGTACCTTATGGTGCAGAAAATGCGCTAATCTAAAAAATAAAGCTATATTTTGTGATATAATTCATACTGCAATTTTTTATGCTAAAATAGAAAATGTATCGACCTGTAAGTTGACATGTTAGGTTTTCAATATAAGTCTAGTTTGAACAGTTTCCATGTGGTTCTTATTAGTAGAATAAGTAGAATGAAAATTGTTGTTAGAGATGATTTTTGACATATATTCTGCAGTCTATATTATTAATTGCATTATTTTAAAATACTTTATTATAAGCTACCTTAACAGCAACTGGGTGCTTTTACAAATAGTGTTATATTTTTGTATTTACACACCAACAGATGTAACATTTCTATGTAGTTTAGCATGATATTTATAATTTATTTTGGATTATGTTTTAAAGCAGTCCATCCCATTCTCATAAACCTAAAAATTTAGGAAAATCCCAAGGGAATGTCCTCAAAAGCATCATTCTATCAGACTCGAGGATGTTTTTTTGTTCTTTTTTTTACATTTAATAATCATCTTGATTGGCAATTGCATGATACAGCACTTTTTCAGACACATATTTTATTTATTTTAATGTATTTTCTTATTCTTTAATGTAATGTTCTTTGCAACCAGCAACATTTTTAAAGTAAAACACTGAAACTTGTGTCCACTGCAGAGGACAAAAATGCAGTGCTGGGTCTCAGGAGGTTAAGATTAAAAGGAATAAATGTTTACGAGCTCACACCAGTGACATGATGTCGATTGAACCAAACAAACCAACTGTTTAAATCCTGTATCTGCCTTCATTCACTCCTGTGGGTTAAAACAAACACACAACTGTGCAAAAGTCCTTGGCCAACATTAGGTTTGTTGGTTTAGTAAAAGTCTAATGACCACACATACGTATCTGTGAGAGTCTGCATCTCTGATCTATATGTATGTTTAGTAAAAACAGCTCCTATAAACAAAAGTTTTCATATTTAATGTATGATGCCACTTTGCTCTTAACATGTTTTTTTTTCACCCATATGTTTGGACAATTTGTGACATTGTATGTATTGTGTTTGTTGTCATAGGTATAATGTTCTGGTGTTTTATACCGGGTTCTATTCAACATACATCAAATGTTTCTATTTTTGGCTGTTTTGTTATGGGGTCAAAGGTCACTTTAAGTAGCAATTTTAACCTTCACAATCAATTTAATTTGTTTTTTTTTTGTGTATTTTAAGGCTGTGCATGTACAGTATTTCCTGTATTTTGTTGTTTTAAGTGAAGAAATTGATTATATTAGATTAGATTAGATTAGATTAGATTAGATTAGATAGAACTCTATTATCTCTTGAGCAGAGTCCTCAAAATTAGTACCTGCACATGAGAAACCCCGCTAGAAAAAAAGCAGCACTATAATATCTGTAACACTTTATAATACCTACACACATTCACTATGTATTAACCATTTGTTACCTCTTTGTTAATGCTCATTAATGTATTACTTATGCACAATTAATCATAAAGCATTTGTTAACACAGCTACAAATGGTTTGTTCATAGAAAAGAAGAACAAACGCTTTGTTCATGATAATTTGTGTATGAATAAACCATTAACAAATAGGTAACAAATGATTAATACAAAGTGAATTGTCTGTAGGTATTATAAAGTGTTACCATAATAGCTAAATAAAAAACAGTTGTGGAAAAAAAACAACACCATTGCACATTGGAAAGTACTGGTACAAGAATGAGAAATAACTATACATGGTCATTTCAAACTTGCAAAAACTAAACATGATCTAAGACTGTACATCAAAAGTTACAAAAAAAATAGAGTTGACTGTGTTGCCTTAATGTGTGAAATATGTTTATTTATTTGTTTATTTCAAGCAGTTACAGGGTACGTGCAAATTATAAATTCCAAAACCATGCATTGAAGAAAAGCTTAAAATTACAATTCAACATTAGTGTTAATTCAACATGTTGTCTGTTTTTCAAATCCAGTAATGTATGAGCTCATTATCTCATGTCCCAACTGAACTCTGTTATTGATGAGAAATGTAATGCTTTATGACAACAGGTTGGATTTCAGGGACTTCTGGGAGATTGGGGCCCAGGTAAACATACTATAAAGACAACAGACACTTCAGGCAGATGGGACATCCTCCCAGAGATCCTGTTTATAGAAGGCACTTTATATGATAAGAAGAATAGAGATGTGTTGTTACTGAAACACACACTCTTAGACAGTCATAAATGCTCTTTTACTCAATGCTTAACGTGGGTTTAGTCAGGTATTAGTAATATAATATGTAATATTCATGTGTAATATGACCCATTCGTTATTTTTTTTTGGGTGTGAAGTAATTGTTTTGTCATGTATTAGACATTTATATGTGGGATGTGAACATATTTGTTAAGTTTCTGATGCTATTCTAATCCTGAGCTGAGTGGGATTTTAAAGAATGTGTCATCATTTATTTATATATTAAGTCAGTTTTCTCTGTCACATATTTCTTCTGGTGCACGGAAGAAACATGCAGAATTTAACTGACTTTCCAGCTAACGCAACATCCACTAATTATCTGTCCGTGATAATTAAGGTGTGCGTGGTGATCCCCTTCTGCTGCATCTTCCTCTGTTGTATCGTCGTCATGTTGCACATCTTCGCATCTTACAGGCAGTTTCTGGAGACGTCCCGTTACATCCTGTTTACCTGCATGCTGATCAACGACACACTGCAGGTGGTGTCCTCGGTGCTGCTCTTCCATCTGGTCGTCGGTCAGATGAAATTTGCCTTCATCTACTGCGTTCCACTTCTGTTCATATCCACTGCCACTTTCCAGAACACACCTTTAATCCTCGCCACAATGTCACTGGAGCGCTACATTGCAATCATTTACCCCCTTCAGCGCCCGGCTGCCTGGCGCTCAGACCGTATTTGGATCATTATTCTGTCCCTGTGTCTCATCAGTTGCATCCTCCCCCTGATTGACTTCAGTATTGGGAAGCGTGACCCTTCAGTGAGTGTCCTCTTCACTCCTGTCATTTGCAAAACTGTAGTTGTCAACTCGTCTCCTATCCAGCAGCTGTTTAAAGCAGCTGTAAATGTGCTCTTCTTCATCGTGGTAGCCGTCATCATCCTCTTCACTTATGTGAGAATCCTAATGGAAACCAGGAAGCTGAGGCAGGACCGCGTGTCCGTGACCAAAGCCCTGCACACTGTGCTGCTGCACGGCTTCCAGCTCCTGCTGTGTGTGCTGGCCTTCACACACCCCATCACTGAGACTCTAGTGGTCACCCAAGGCTGGACACCACAAGACATATCCTTTTTTAATTATTTCTGTTTTATGCTGGTTCCACGCTTTCTCAGTCCACTCATTTATGGCTTCAGGGACCAGAGTCTCAGAAGTTACATTAAAAAAACCTTCCTCTGCTGCTCTAAACCTTGTGTCAGAGGCAAACAGCAGCGTGTGTCTGCTTTTTAAACCAGAGGTGGAAGTAACTAATAATACATAGAAGTACTTCTTTTACTCTACTGAAGTACACTTTTTAGGTATCTATACTTTACTTGAGTATTTATTTTTTTGGCAACTTTTTACTTTTACACCCTATGTTTTTTTTGTATAAATATTTGTATTTTATACTCTTTACATTCTCAGAAAAGACTCACTACTTTTTCAAACTAGACACATGTGACAGTAAGAAAAATAAGTGTAAATCAGAAATTGTGACTTACTGTAAAATTATTGTAAGTTTTTATCTCATAATTATCAATTTCTTATTTCATAATTTGGATTTTTTTATCTCACGATTTGGATTTTTTTTTATCTCATAATTTTTATTTTTTTTCTCTCACAATTTGTTTAGTATTTTTTTTTATCTCATAATTTGTGTTTTTTTTCTCTCACAATTTAATTTTTTTTTTTAATCTCATGATTGTTTGTTTTTTTTAATCTCCTCTTTATGACTTTTTAATGTTTCCTAAATGTCCTGTGTGCAAACTCAGTACCATGACCCAATAAAACACATCATCTACACAGCAAGTCACTTTTAAAGGCTTTATTTTTGGATATTTTATGACATTTTTTCTGGGGTTTTTTTCATGTTAAATAAGTATTATTTCATCCATAGGGGAAAAAAAAATGCAGTTTCAGTATTTTTCCACATAAGTAGCTGTACTTTTACTTAAGTACAGAATATGAGTACTTTGACCACCTCTGATTTAGACAAAATTCACACTGTACAATTATGAATAGTGCGAATATTTTAACCTCTCACATTATTACATTTTCATTGTGGTTTTAATCTACTGCCCTTTTATGATTCATTGTTTTATTTATTGCTCTAAAAGTTGCTGCTTTATGTTTTGGGCTGCTCAGATGTTTTTCTATTCCTTGATTAAATTTAATTTCGTTCTCAAACAATACAACAAAACACATTCTGTACAAAACAATCAAATTGGTCACACAAACGCAAGACCTAAAGAAATCACTAAAATAAAAAAGATGGGGAATTACCTTCTTTAAAAAAAAAAAATCAATAAATGGTTGTTTTTTTTGTAGAAGTTCCCCTGTTTTGAAAATCTATTTTTTTCTACTTTTAAAAAGGATAAAATCTCATTAATCTATTGTGTGCTGGGGGACTTTATGTGAATTTCCAGTGAAGAAGTAATTTCATTTAGCACTGTATCTGTGTTGGTATAGTGTCTGAATGACAATAAAGTTCATCTTGACTCTAGATACATTTCCAATATTTACTATCTGTTTTTACACCATAAAAGGTAAAGCTTTGATTCTGTATATGATGACTTACAAGTTTGGAAGTTTAGACCAAAGCACTTTGAATCAACTTCCTGCGCCCTCTAACACTTTATCGATGTGATCATGACCCTTTTATTTGTGGATATATTTGCAGTACAATTGGGTCTGATACTGTTAAACATAAGCCAGGCTCTGTCCTTAAATTTGTTCCAGCTTTGACATAGATTACACAATTGTGTGAGTGAAGCAAAGATATCTTTATAATCTAACGTACGGCCACATTCTCCTTCAGAACAACAGTAGAAGTTATTAAATTTCTGGATGGTTAATATTTTAGTCTAATGTTTATGCATATTATGTAGAAAAATATGAGCCCAACCACAAAAGATACAGATATTCTCCTGATATTTGAATATATTTTGTTGTTAGACACATTGATAAATATGACTGATGTTTGTCAAACTGTGCTTTGAGTAACAAAATGTGTAATATAAGTAATCCTGAAAAGTATGGAGATGAAAGATATTAAAACTCTCTGGATTCTTCCTTTGCCATCATTTTTCAAGTATGATTCTAATGAATATAATTTACTTTTTATGTTTCATACTTCAACATAATTTTCTTTTAAAACAGTGGTTGTATACAGCTGGATGTTTTAATCTTAGCATTGTATTCTCTGCAGCCTTCACAGTTGAAGCAGCCTTTGTGGGTCAGAAAGAAAGAAATATTTTTAAAAAGAAGGGGAAAAAATGTGTTCTTTACATGCAGGTATCACATTTTGTGGGATATTTGCTTCAAGAAAGGTGTTCAACAGTTTTCTTGGTACCTACACAAGGTGCACATTTAGAGGTGCAGACAGCTGAAGGCCCAAGACATTAGGGTCTCAATACCAAGTGATTTGGACGTGCTGTATTATATTAATTTCCAGCTTTGGGAATAATCATTAGTTCTTATATATAATTTCTCACACTGCAGATTTTGGTGATAGTTTTATCATTTGAATCCAGTGTGTTGGAAGAGGGACACATTTAGAACATGCAGGATAGTGTCTCTCCAGGACCAGGGTTAGCCGTCACTGGTGCTTCACCTGATATGACACTTGTCATCATGTACAGGCTGAGGCCTTATCACAGCTACACAGTTCTATTCAATTCCAAGACCATTCACTTCACTGTCATACCTTTCTCTTCTCTGCCTTATTAGCTCTCTCTCTCTGTCTCTTTCTAAAAATAATTTGAAAATTAATAAACATTTTTTTTAATTAAATACAAATTCAAAATTACATTTAAAAATAAAATGTTGTTTTAAATGAAAATAAATATTTAAAAAAATCCCCCTCCCCCCCTTTTTTTAATAAAAATATTTAAATACAAATTTTAAATGGTTTAATTTTTAAAATTAAATAAAAATTTAAAAAAATATTTTTTTTAAATAAGAAAAAAATATTTGAAAAATATCTCCCTCTTTTTTAAACTAAAAAGTAAATTAATCAAAAATAACCTAAAAATAATAAAAAAATGTTTTATAATAAATAAAATAATAAAATCTATTTTTTATAATAAATATAAAAAAATCTATCACTCTCTTACATCACACCTGGAAACCATCATTATCATGCTTCTGAAGAGCTTATCATTAAGCAAGGGATAATGTAATCCCCACGAGTTAGTATCAGAAAAATATTCCCTGACGGGGTCGAACAGCACCCCCGACGGGGAATATTTTTCGATAGGAACTCATGGGGAATACATTATCCCGCTTATTCTAAGGATTATTGCAGTTTATTAGTGCTACTACTGTAAAAGATTGGATAAAATAGCTGTTACAACATAGTGAATATTTACTTTAAAAGTGGCCTAACTACCTGCGGAGTGATATGGTAACGTGAATCTGAAGTGACAAAACCCGTTGCCATGGGCAGCGGGCGGTTATCGAAAAAAAAATTCGCCCGCTGAAGGCTGGGAATGCAATTCAACGTGAACGGAAGCTGTCGCAACATTCTATAGGCCCGTAGAATAATTAAATTTAGGTGTTCTAGAAAAGGGAGATATCTAAAACATGCAGGACACTGGGCCACGAGGACCACTGCCTTATGGGAAGAATAAAGACATCTTATTTCCAAAACTGTCCTGTACCTGGTTGTAGTATAAGGTATTCGCCAGTAGGTGTCACTGCAATTCCAAACACGTCACAATCCTTAATTAAGTAATGATTTATAACACCGTGCCCAGATTTAAGAACAAACCAAACAAAAATATAAAAGTCATGTCATTTGATTATTTGGACAGATTATAATCATACAAAAACATGAATCATATTTCCATAAACATCCTGACAACACCCTTCACAAACTGGCCCTGTTACATTTAATTTAATATTATACTTGTGTTTGTTCCTGCTGTTACAGAGCAGATGAGGCTTTGGTTGGACCTAACATCCAGCTCAGAGAACCCAAATGGACGGGGCTGTGAAAGCTGATCCCACGGCAGAGGAGTCCCCGCGCGGAGTGGAGGCGCGTTGGATTCACAGGGAGAACCCACAGACACGCGCGTCATTTCAGTCCAAGGGCAGTCACAGAGGTCCAGCCACGAGAGGAAAAAAAAAAAACCACTCAGAACTCTTAAATACTGCAACAGGCACAGACTAACGGGCTGGAGATGAAGTATCTTCCATGTGTTTTCTTTAGTTTGGTTCTCGTGGCGTGGGGCGCAGTCCCTGGATCTGTGGGTGAAATGTATACGTCGTTGCAGAACGTGAAGCAGGCCATCAGTGTGGAGCGAAAACTAATCGATTACTTAAAAACTTATATTGACCACGAGTTGGAGAGACTGGCGGACATCAAGCGGTGAGTTATGTGTATTTTTTATTTTTATTATTATTATTATTTTTATCCCATAAGCTTTTATTGATGCTCAGACACAGAGACACACTTCTGTTCTGGGAAGCATTAAAGAAAAAAGTGACAGTAGTGCTTTAAAATAGACTCATATTATTCTACATTAAGAGTAAGGAGATGATATCATCCAGTGACACATCCTGGACCACCTCTACAGACGGTGAGTAACATCATATGGCACCACATGTGGAGGGACCACTTAAAAGTATGCATAAAGAAAAAAACAAAACATGGATTTTAATAATGATAAAAACTAAAATGGATGTATCTGTGGTGTTCTCCAACTGCTGCTCTGTTTTATATCTCCTATTATATGTCCAAGTCAAGGGAGAGCACACTGTCAGTGCTATTTGAGAATTTATTTCCCCTTCGGGATCAATAAATTGTGGAAATAAAAATAAAAATTTGCTGCAGAATTTATGCTAAGCTGTCTTTCTTTTGTGGGCCTGCATCTTATTGGTATGTGGAGGATGAAAGGCATGATTCAACCACTTTTATTTTTATTTTTTTTTACCACTTTCTAGACATGATTCATGCTATCTGTACTTTGTGTGAATAAGTAGTCTAAAGCTGTGACCCTTTAACCCATAAAGACCCAGTGTCACTTTTATGGATGATTTTTTTCCCCCCTCTATATTTCATGCTTTGTTAGTGATTTATCACCATTTATTGTAATATCATCCTCTTTAGTTTAAGTTTTGTCATATATTCTCTTACATTCCCATAGATACTTTGGTGATCATGTAGCTGTTCATAAAAACTTAGAGTAAATGCAGTGGTTATCACATTAAAACAGAAAAAAATGAAGAAAAAAACATTTTCTTCGCAAAAATATTAGCTAAGCATAAATGTACACGTCTCCATCCACTGTTATTGATCCAACTGTTACTGGTGAATCAGTGTTGTAGAAGATGTAGTTCCTATGTTTCCACGGTAACTACAGAGACTCTGACTGTCCAAATGGGTCATATATGATAACCATGAAACGATGACAAATTCAGTTTCGTATTTTACACTAAATATTTGATTCAATCGATAGTAGATCGACAGGTATTAAATATTTTAGATCAGATGGTTTTGGTCGATGGTGGGCAAAAATCATCTTGTCATCTGAACCCACTTTATCCTCACTAGGGTCATGGGGGTCACTGTGGGCCTAATCCAGCTACAAATGGGTCAAAGCGGGGTACACCCTGTATGAGTCTCCAGTTCATCTCAGGGCTGAACATATATAGACAAACAATCACTCTCACATTCACACCTATGGACAATTTAGATTAAATAATTAACTTATCAGTGCATGTGTTTGGATGGTGGGAGGAAACTGGAGTACCTGGAGAAAACCCACGCAGACACGGGGAGAACATGGAAACTCCACACAGAAAGGTCTGGTGCTAGAGTCGATCCAGGGTCCTTCTTGCTGTGAGGCACGAGTGCTAACCACTGCACCGCCCTTAAAATCATCTCCTGATCGAAAATCTTTAAGAACTTCTGATCCACTAATTGTATTAATCCATGCCAATAACTGGTAGAAAATACATTTTGTCATCTTTTCATGGTCATCATATATGACCCATCGTGGTTACCGTGGCAACACCATCACCTTCTACAACATTGATCCATCACTAAAACCCAAAGTCTTTGACAAATGACAGTTGATGGACATACTTGAATTATGTTCAGTAAATGATATTGTTACTGATAAAGTCACTTGAATTCTTAATTTATGGCATAATAAGTTTAATGTGAGTTTTAATGAACATCTATATGATCAGTAAATTAAATATAAGAAAATATCTGCTTTTCACTATAAAAAATGTAAAAAGGGGAGTATAATTTTATAATAAGTGGTAATAAAACACTAAAGAAAAAAAATATATAATATGTGTTACTGGGTCTTTATGTGTTAATCATGTTGTTTTGGGAGGTTTGGTAGAAGGATGGAAAAGTAAATCACATTGATTCAACTACAGTACACACTGTTTCTTTGTAGAGGCTAATGATATTTGAGAGCATAGCACCACTCACCACAGTTACTGTTCTTTCCTGCAGGTTTTATGCCAAAGTGTCAGAACTACACGCTGAGGTTTATAAAAGCCAAGCGACTGCGATGGCAAACCCGCTGGTTGCGTTCACCCTCATCAAGCGTCTCCATTCAGAATGGCTGAATGTGGTTTACAGCGACGAGGCTCTTGAAAACACACAAGGTTAGCTCATTGCCTTTTACAGACACATCTGGTGGTGATAAGTAACCCCCCCCCCCATATACACACACTTCTCTGCTGTCATCACCCAACCCCCTAGTTCACCTTTTGACCTCCTGTTGTCTAGCTCTCAGGTCCAGTTACGAGAAGGAAGAGGCTGGTTTGCCCAAACTGGAAGACCTCCAGGGGGCTGCGAAGGGGCTGATGAGGCTGCAGGATGTGTATGCTCTGCAAGTGGCCAGCCTTGTACGAGGTCATTTCCGGAGCGTCACTAACGGAGAAGCTACAGATGTCTATATGCCTGATGTATCCGTCCCACTGTCTGGTGATGACTGCTTTCTTGTTGGAAAGGTACAACATTCATTTTATTTATTTATTTATTTATTTTATAGTTCTTATGTTTTTCTGTGTCAGTAACTCCTTGAAATACCTAAAACTAGTTTTGTGACCACTTCCAGAATTTTTTTTCTAATACATTTAACCTTCTCTAAGTCATATATCACCATTTATCATAATACCATCATAGCATTTTGTATTTTCTTTTTTGTGAAAATCATGCAAGTTCAAGTTTAATTGATTTATTATGTAGATATTTATTTAAGCTCAGAGTAAATTCAAAGTTTATTTCATCAAAGCTGGGAAAACTGAATAAAAAGTAGCCATTTCAACAAAATATATCATTGACTGTCCACAGCCAGTGCCATTTTTCAAACCACAGGGCTTTTATTGGTGAATTAATGTTGCCATGTTTCCACATTCAGGACACATCTGATGCTGCTGGAGATGTATTAAACACTTCAGATCAGTAGACGTTTAGGTCTTTGATGGTTACGAGAATGACGAGATATTTGGAGGATATAAATGTCAACGTTTTCCTTAACTGATTAACATCCCAATCCAACAGTCGGCAACGTAGCTTTGTTCCAAACCTGTCAGTTGTATAAGGGTGGGAATCCAGAATCTCTGCCTGGAAAAAGTTCTTCCCATGCCGTGCCTGGGAATCCATTTCATGTGAAGATGAAAATACGTTCTACAAGTATGAAGGAGTGAAAAAATGTCTTCCCCACAATAAATTCTGCTGTTTATGTACAGCAGTGATGTGTAAGGGCAGGGCATGTGTGGGAGAGACATCCTCTAGTATGGAAAAGACATTATCTCACGAAACGTGTGTGGAGCAGAGAAGTGCTTTCCTTTACTTGCATGGAAGCTGAGATTATTTGAGGAAATTTGTGAACACAGACCTTTCATTTTAGGGTGTTTTCACTCAAAGCACTGTCAGCATGTACATTTATATGGCTGTTAAACACTTCATAACAGCAGCAGAGTTTGTTAACTGAAGCTTGTTCCTAGTCCTGTATTTAAAGTGGAATTTTAAAGCTCCCTAACCATTAATTTTCATATAATGAAGAGTTGGACGGCATCATTTTAATTTTAAACCTTAAAAAGCAAAATGCTATTTTTGAATAAACCAGGAAATCACACATAATGGGGAGTTAAAGTAAGGTGTCTGATGGGAAGAGTACTTGAGTATGTATTTGACAGGGTTAAACAGTGCACTGGAGTCTGTGTCTGCTTCCAAAATTGTGGACTGGATTGGACTTGAAAGGTTTGGACTGGGTTATATAGTCCCAGAGAGGCAGTATAGTTTACAGACAGTAGTCAACACAACCAGTACACATCATAAAGTAAAAGACATATGAACACTCATTAGAAGTCATTTGATGTGGTCATAATAAAAGTGTAGTAATGTCTGTTCAAGGAAGTATACAGATGTTCCTTAGGTAATATTATTATGTATATTACATTTTCCATATCTACATTTTATTGTATTGTTTTAGTGCTGTTTAGTGCATTTTACTGTATTTCTTGTGTAAGTTTGTGTATATAATTAATTATTAAAATAAAACTTCAGTGACAGATCTGTTTTGAAAATGTAGGATCAGATATTTGTGTTAAAATACAGGGAGTAGTTAAATGTCAATCAGTCAATTAATCATTGTGTTAAATGGCTGAAACATCTGATGACGCTGAGGCACACAACTGACGATGTGTCCCGCTGCGGAAAAAAGCTATGCAGCACCCATCCTACAAATGGTGCTAATACCAGGGATATATACATATATATGTATGTGTGTGTGTCTCGGGCATTACACAAAATTCGGCAAAAACTGATTGCTGCAGTTTGGCATACTTATGTATTTTTGCTCAAGGAAGACAGTAGCAAACATGGAACGTTTATAGGACTAATATTTCAGGAGATATTAGTAATTTTGGAATATAATAGCCCTATAATCACATTGTTATGTCCAGAATGCTTCAGCGGTGACTGCTGGACAAATGTGGTATAGCATGCACGAATACACCACACAATACAAACTACAAGCAAGGGATATTGTTTTTAGTTTGGTTTCTTTCTTTGTTTTTTTTTTTTTTTTTAACTCTCTTGCAGCTAAACTATTGGTTGATTTCATACCAAATTCCCACAGATTCCCAGTGACCCAGAATTTCATGAAATAATAATAATAAAAAAATTCTCATTTACTTATAATAGGCAAAATTTCAAACGTCTATAAAAAAATGTTCAAACTTCGCACATACAGTATATAGAGACAACTGATACACTGACATCAGCACATGCATAGACATGATGACATCAGCTGGATCAATGCCAAAATAAGCTACATTACCTGTGAGGGGCAGGGTTTGTTGAACATGTCATCACTTGCTATTGTTCATTCATATTCTTGCTGTGAGCTGAACAAGCAAAGATACATGTAGACAATTCTGAGAGTCTCAAAATGGTATAAAGGTTTCTACTTTTGCTGGGTACTGAGCCTTTCTTTCCATTTTTTTCATGACTCTATGTTACTACTGAATTTAATGATTGAAGTTACTCTTACCTATGACCACTACGATACCACATCATCAATACAAATTAAGAGTCCTTCAGTGTCAGGTTATTTCCAATAAGTATAATATTGATCATCTTTGATTTTCTTATCCTTCTGTGCCTTCCTCTTTAAGAAAGTGGTCTTTATTCTTCATAAGGAGGGTTCTCCTGGTTTTTTGGAAATTGAGTCATGTAATAGAAGCCTTTTTTTTCACTTGGCCTTCAAGCACGTATTTCTGTTGGCATTCTGTCTGCACAGCTATTGTACGTCAAACATGAAATAACAGAAGACTTGTGGTGAAAGACAATAAGTTATTCATAATAAGAGTCGGCTATTTGATGTTATTGATGATGACTGGACCCTGACCCAATTCATGGTCATGTAGTTGAGTGTAATCTACTATGACGCTCAATCAGTTTTGTCCTGTGTCTTCAGTCACCACATCTTTAATCAAGCTATTGTTAAATAATAAAGGGTTTTATTAACCATGTCAAGGCATCATAGTAAACTATTGTAACTATTTCGCCTGGGGTCCAGATGTATCTGCCCAAGAGCCAGTTCTTCTTTGCTCTGGCAGATCAGTATGGCTCTGCTCCCATTCAAACTCATTTCCACTTGGTGTTGATGGGGCCAAGCCAATCACAACTATTTATCTGCTATGGGACGGGCCTAGTGTGGTTTGATATGATGATAGGGTCCTTCTCTTCAAGTTGAAGATTGAGTTTTGTCTTTTTAGAAAGTTAACCAGTCCAATCTACCAGGTGCAGCTACTGAATGCACCATCAGCAGCAGCACAGTAGATCCAGTTGTGATTAGACTTTATTTATTATATACAACAATGGTGTCATCTTTAAACACTCAACAAATAACATGTGCAATATACTGATGCAACCGCACTACTATCCACCCTAAAATAAGTCACCTCTGTTTATATATGTTTTTATAACATATTTTTTATATATATTTTTTACATATAGATAGCTTTTTTTAACCTGGGTTTATTACAGTGCCTATTTAAAGTTTAAATCAGTTTCATCTTGGGTTTTTACTTTTGTGTGTTTTTATTGTGTCTTTTGCACTGAAATGGTCTGCACCTTACCTTTCGCTGCACTGGTTGCAATGACAATCTGAATTTCAATCTGAATTCCTGTAATTTTATGGAATTAATGTGAATAAAAATACCCTTGAAACTCCAGCCAATGGATCTTCTGAGAAAAAAAGAAGAAGCCAAGTCTCGTTAGATTGCTAACATTCTCAGTTTGCAAAAAATAAACATTTTCACTTAAAGTCAATTCTCACTTACATGAAAATTACTCAGCGCAGCCTAGCTACTATTGACATGGTCTTTGGTACGTCCACATTCCAACTGTAGAAGAACAAACTTTGAACAGTTTTTTTCCCTCATGGTTAAAGCCTTTGGTAAAAGACTAACTTGATGAACTAAAGGAACTTAAATGGGTATGGATGCTTTGTAGTAATGATAAATGGACATTAAAAAAGTATATAGTGTGTTAATGCAACATCTATTGGATTTTAGTTTGTAAATGGGGGTGAGAGTTTATAAGTTATACTTCTTCCCACTCCTTTTCAAGTACAAACTTTTTGAAATTATGTTTTTGATGATTATTGTGTGCTTGTAATAAAACTGAACTGAAGGAACCACTCAAGTCATGGTGGACTATTGAAGTTACAGGAAAAAATGGATTAGAAATAATCAGAGGTTAAATAATTCAAACAGAATTCTGCTTGAAAAGAAATGAACAGAAATTAGCTTTAGGCGATGTAGTTTAAATCATGAATTTGATATTATTTGGGTTATAATCCTCATTTCAGCATCAGTCCACCTTGTCTATTGTCTATATAAATTTTGTGATTTTTTTGTCATGTATTTTTTAAGATGATTAAACATTGGGGGGGGGGGGGGGGGGGGAGTACAACGTATAAAAACAACATCCATTAACCCCCCCAACCCAATCCCTGACAAAAACATTGCTTTCAATTAACTAAATATCAGATGTCAGTTGGATTATTCTATCGCAATAAAATCAAAACTAAGAAAACAAAATATCCACATTGATTTGGAGAGTAACTTATTCATCATTGTTGTTCCATTTAACCAAATGTTGACAGGTGTTATGGCAGCAGAGCCAATATCTGTGTCATTCGGTAGATAAGAGCACTTTTGAAAAGAATCGACATGAGCAGGCATCTTCAATACAATTTCCTTATTTAAGTTACACAGCAAGCACCGTAAAAAACAAACAAACAAAAAACTATATACATCCGTGCTCTACTAAATCCTTCTGGCTCCTCCCACACAATCAAATTAAAAGTCCAGAATCTAAATGTCTGTTAAATTATGCGGAACTCACTGTAAACATTTCTTTCATGAAATAAACTAACTAGAAGTTACATAAGGGATAATGCACCCCTCTGCCTTCGACGTCGGGGTGTTGTTTGGCCCCGTCGGGAAATATTTTTGTGATCGCAACGCGTGTGTAATGCATTATCCCGCTAATTCTACGGGTTATTACAGCTTATTAGTGCTACTACTCTAACAGAATGGATAAAATAGCCGTTAGAACATAGCGAATATTTACTTTCACAGTGGCCGAACTACCTGCGGAGTGATACGGTGCCGTGAATCTGAAGTGACAAAACCCGTTGCCATTGGCAGCGGGCGTTAATGGCGCAGCGGGCGGTTATCAGAAGAAAAAAATCAGCTGGGAGTCCATTCAAAGTGAACGGGAGCTGTCGCAACGTTCTCGGGATCCGTAGAATAAGAAATACTAAATCTATGAATTCTAATATTCTTTTAAATTATATTATTAACTATTTTTATGGCTCTAACAACAGGAGCAGCTTTACTATGGGTTGTTCTTGCAGAGGATAATTCCATCTATAAAATGTGTAGCGGTTTGTGTTTGAATATTTTGTGATTTTGCTCCAGTAATTGAAAAACAGATGAACTGAACTTGTCACAGGTCGCCTATGATCAAGAGGACTACTACCACTCAGTGCAGTGGCTGGAGGAGTCGGTTCGTCTCTTCCGAGGATCAGGAGGAGAGTGGAGCCCTGAGAATGAAGGGACTTTAAAAGATGCACTGGACCACCTGGCTTTCTCTCATTTTAAAGTGGGTGTAAAAACACTTACGGTAAATACTGTTAAAACAACTTAGATATACATACTGATTTTAATTCCTTTTACCGTTGCAGACAGGAAATGTCTCCTATGCATTAAGTCTGTCTCAAGAGTTACTGCATCACGGTAAATTTTCCCTTTGATTTGATTATTTCTGCACCATAACAGTCCCTTCTTTAAATCTATATTTGCACGTGTTTCACTTCTCAGATCCAGTGAATGGAAGAGTTTTGCAGAATGTTGAGAAATATGAGAAGCTGCTCATGGAGAGACCACACATATCAAATCGAGGTGGTGGGTTGAGGAGACCTGCATCTAAATATTTAAGGACGAGGAACATTTATGAGAGACTGTGTCAGACCCAAGGCTCTCAGGTACTTAACAGTTCACTGAAATATCTGAGACTCACTTTTATTAATTATATCACAAACCAGTTGCATGATGAGATCCTGTTTTTACAGTGGTGGAAAAAGTTTTTGGAGACCCCATGCATTTATGATATATACCACAGGTGTCAAACATAAAGAAATGCAAAAATTACACAGAATATATTAATAATTAAGGAAATTAACCTCATTTGATCTAAAATGGACCAGACCATTGTCAAAAATAAACAATACATTATGAGAAATGCTAATTTTCTTCTTTGTTTTAGTGTACAAAAAGGGAATACATAAATAAAAGTACTAGCCTGTTACAAAAAAATATGAATAACCTGAAATATATGTGGAATTTTACCAATATTCTGAATGTTACTATAAATGTGTGTATTTGTAAATCCACTGTTATTTTTTAACTTGTGATGCACACGGGTAAATGATAAAGTTAAGTGTAATATTGCACTTATTTTTCTTTAGAATTTTCTGGTTATTCATATTTTTGTTCGTGTTATGTTCAAGTACAGTTCGTAGATGTACACATTTTCATTGTAGAATATGACTTTTTTGCTCGAAAACAGAGAAAACTATTTATACATTTTTATCCTATTATTTATTATTTTACTGGTGCGGCCCACTTTATGCCATATTTGGCTGAATGTGGCCCCAGAACTAAAATGAGTTTGACACCCCTCATATATACCATTAAGAATCATTATTATGTCACTGAAATCTGCCAAGTATTGTTCCTTTCTTGAAACCCACACACTCCTACTGCACATGTTCTTTTCAGTTGAGGTCAAAATTGGATGTTTCAGCAGAAAATCATCCAGGACAATCCATGTTGAAACTGTCAGTGGTTCTGTAATCATCAGGGTTTGTTCGTTTATATGTCCGTATGTCTGCCTGTTAGCAACATAACTCTAAAAGTTATCGATGGAATTCAACAAAATTTTCACAGAATGCCTGGAATGACAAAAGCAACAAGTGATTAGATTTTGGGGATGATCTGGATCCAAGATTTTTTCAAGGATTCTTTACTATTGAGAGATGGGGTCAGTTTAGACAGAAATGGTTCTAACTCAATATATAATACTGGCGGAGGTCTGCGCTCTCTGAGTGCTTTTCATATTAACACTAAACAAACAAACAAAAAAATTAATTTGCATCTGTTTATCTGACATCTTTTGAAACACTACATATATATATATATATATATATATAATACTGGAAACTGCGTACAATTTTAAGGGTGCACAAAAACCTTTTTTCCATGGCTGTATAACTGGACATGTATATATACATCACATATTAATACGTTTTTATAAATGATACCCTTCTTTCCTGAGTGTGGATGAATTTTCTGTTTCAGTGCCAGTTGTATTTTTAAGCCAAGTTTTGGTGGCAAAACAACAAAATATCATACACCACAAAGTATTCTGTCACATTTTTGAGTCACATTTCATTTTCAATTTTAGGAAATAAGCTCATAATTATATTTTTTATGTTTACTTACTATGAAGTTGTTCTCATTTTTACTTCATGTGGGGGGAGAACAATACCGCAGTGACATATGGTTTGGGATTCAACAAGAAAAGCATTTTTTGTTTTGATCATTTTAATGGACATCAGTTGCCTGTTTCTCCTAACAGCCAGTACATTTTGAAAACTCCAGACTATTCTGCGACTATTTCACTAGCGGCAGTCCAGCTCTTCTCCTTGGCCCAGTAAAACGGGAAGTGCTGAGCCTGCAGCCATATGTGGTCCTGTACCACGACTTCATCACTGACGCAGAAGCTGAAGACATCAAGATGCTCGCCCAGCCAGGAGTAAGTGCCAGCAGCGAGAATTTTTCACATCATTTCAGGGGAAAAACACCAAGGCTGGCTCCAAAATGTCATATTTGTATTTTTCTGGACTCAATAATAGATCGCTCTAAATGAAACTGTTTCATTTTATCAGGACGAGTAACAGATTTTTTGTGAATGTACTGTGAGTTTCTGTAGCTGCTGGGGGCTAAACCAACTCTGTACCTTTTCCTTCTGGAAAGACCCTATGGAGGGAGAGTTGGTGTGCTTCCAAACATTTAGCAAGGCTTAAAGGAATGAGGGATACATTACTATGAAAACTTGGCTTAGATCCTCAAACTGTCTGGTTTACTCGACTGGTACACCATGAGTCCACTTTCATCAAGCTTCAGTATCTATCTGGAAGCAATGTCTTTTTTAGAGTCTCATCTTAGCTGATAGAATATGCTGACTCAGTTAATTTGGGGAATATTTGGTGGCCGAATTTAGTTGGTACCCTATAGTTTGTGTCAAGACTTGGCATTGTTGAGCGGGTTTTCCATCCCACACTCAGATGGAAACCCCTGTACTTATTTAATCATTATGTCAGCTTGTGGGCTGATTGAAAACAGGCCCAGTGAATGGTAATAGTTTGGAGCAGTGTGCAACATTCAAGCATGGTTTACACTTTGTTCTTTCCAGAGGATGATATGCAAGAATGAAGTGAGGAAAAAATGAAGGTTTATTGTTTTGGTTGCCGTTAACAAATCAGATAGGCTTTCTTGAAACTGATTGTGAAGATTTCCTCAATTTGAAAGGATGAAAAACTTGAAGGAATATTTTAACATAAACACATCTAAACGGATAAATTAAGTAAAATGACTCCTTCTATAGCATATAGGTGCCCTAGCATCACTTTATTTTATCTGTCAAAGCGGCACATGATGTTGTTTTCGAGGGACGTAACACCAGCTTATTTACTGTTGAGAATTGGAAAACTTGTATGAAATTAGCAGCAGGCAGCATGACTCAGGCAGAATAAATCAGGATTTGGTGGTAAGAACTGATTTAATCCTAAACATCTGGACTTTTAGCTTTTTAGCTGCTTTTTAGCAACTGAGGAATAACATAAAAGGACATTTGAAACTGTTACCTGTGGTAAAAATAAACTTTCAACATTCTTGTGTCATCAGTAAGTTTACACTTTTGCGGCCTTTGTCTTGGTTAATTATTATTATTGGTAGAATTCTGTTTTCACTGGTGTTTATGTGTGTGTTTGTTAGTAACATGACTCAAAAGGTTATGGACAGATTTGGCTGAAAATGTCAAGAAATATTGATACTCGCACAAGGAACAACTGGTTAAATATTGGTGGTGATTGGTGGAGGTGTGTGTGTGTGTGTGTGTGTGTGTGTGGGGGGGGTTCATAGCAAGATAACCCAAAAAGTTATGGACTGATTTGACTGAATTTTTTAGGAATATGTTGATACTGGCAAAAGGAACAAGTAATAAAATCTTGGTGGTGATCAGTGTGTGTGTGTGTGTGTGTGTGTGTGTGGGGGGGGGGGTGATGTGCCTTGATGGAATCTGTGCTCTACGAGTGCTTTTCTAGTTGGGAACTGTCTTTCATCCACACATAACTCCTTCCCCTCCTTCACTGGGAGATTAGAGGGATAGTGGAAGTGACATTCATTTTTGATGTCATATTCTTTATTTTGTCTCTCAAATGTAACTTGTGGTTTGGCATCAGAACATGTTTTCATGTTGTTCCTCTGTTAGACAGTTGTCAGGGCTGGACATTAAAGCTTGTACGCTGCAATGATCACAAACATAAATACTGTTTTCTGTCTTTGCTGACAAGTTAAGAAGATCTGTGGTTGCAACTGGAGGAAAACAAGCAACAGCAGAGTATCGCATCAGTAAGAGGTACAGTACAGTAGGCTGCTTGTTTGTGGTCTGCTGTTTGTTATCAGTAATTTGACTCATTCAACTCGAGTTACATCCATTTAAATCAGATCATCTTGTTATATTTTCAGTGCATGGGTGAAGGACTCCGCTCACCCTGTTGTTGGGAAGCTGGACCTGAGGATCTCCATGCTCACAGGTTTGAATGTGACGCATCCATATGGCGAGTACCTTCAGGTGGTGAATTATGGGATTGGTGGCCACTATGAACCTCACTTTGACCACGCTACAGTAAGATTATTAATGCTACTGATACCGTTTTAGGTTTGGAATTTTGCATGAAACAATTTTCTAATGTCATTTTTACTTTTCATGCAACCAGTCTCCCTCAAGCCCTGTGTTCAAGCTGAAAACTGGGAATCGAGTGGCAACCTTTATGATATACGTGAGTCTCTTTTTACTCTTAATATCTTATAACTTTACATGAACAGGCTCCTATCAGGTGCTTCAGAAGTTAAAGTAAAAACATAGTCTCCCACATTTGGCACCAGTTCTCCAGAATTTTGGAATAACCTAGTGTAGGAATTCACAGTAATCCTGCCTTACCTCTTAAATTACTGTTTTAGAGGGCTTCTGTCATGTAATAAAGTTATGTCAATTGCCGTGACCTCTGTTATTATAAGTATTCCTTATTGGATGTTTCTTGCCTTCTCATTTGTCCAGGTTTGATGTCTGGTTCCTATCATTTGCTAGTGTCTAAAAATGTTAATTAAAAGTAAACACGGAATACAAGTGGGTAGTGAAGTAGTACCGTTTAAAAAGGCTTTGAAAAGAGTGAAACAGTGCTGCAGAAGGAATTGCTTTTCATAACTTGAGCATATAAACACAAGACACAACTGTGAAGGAATGTCATTTTCCACAGCTCAGCTCTGTCGAGGCAGGTGGGTCCACAGCCTTCATCTATGCCAACTTCAGTGTTCCTGTAGTGGAGGTAAACACACAGTAACTGTCTCTGATGATACTTTATGTCATTTTCACCCCAAACTGCAATATTTTCACTTTGTGTTGCAGCTGTCAAAATGCTAAAAGTCACATCATAAAATCAACTGCCAGGAGATTTCTCTCCACAATATTGCTATTGTATAACAGCCTCAGTGATGGTTGACTTTACTATGGGCGGATAAATGAATTTCTGTAGAGTTTAACCATGCACCTGTAATAACATGAAGAACTGAACTTTTTTTTTTTTTTTTTAATGTGGAGTGATACAAGCTTCCTGATGGCCACCAGTCGACAAACAACACAGCATTGAAAACAATTCCTGGAAACAAACAATTACAATATTCATAAAGAAAACAAGAAAATAATAAGTCATATTCCAAAAGGCGTGACAAGCATAGCTTATGAGCTCTCACCCCTAATATATATATATATATGTGTGTACACACACACACATACACAATGTAATATAATATCATGAATTAGTAGGACCAGTAATTCAAATATGAATAGGGCCTTCCAAAAATAATAATTTCTTGTGGTTTTCACATCACAGAATGCTGCAATCTTCTGGTGGAACCTGCATAGAAATGGCCAAGGAGATATGGACACTCTCCATGCAGGTTGTCCAGTGCTTATTGGAGACAAGTGGGGTAAGACTATAGAGAATTTCTTAACTAGACTAAACCCTTAGCCTTTTAACCTTTCCCTTTATTTCAACATTTTCATATTCTGCAACAGTTATCCACTGTACAGTATTACTGTTATACAGGAGGTCATATACAAGTTCATGTTCATGCCACATCTGTGGTGTATTATGCTTTTAGAAATGTATCAGACAGCAGTTCAAACACTGAATACAAATCTTCGAAGTGAGACATCTGCTGCTGGTTGGTGCAGCCTATCTAACGCCAACACTTAAATGTGTGTCTGGAAACCAAACTCATGGGGACATTAAGCTTCACAAGGCAGCTGCAAAAGTATTTACTGTCTGCGTTATTTCACTCAGCAACATTAGCTGTATGGAAAATATATAATTGGTCATTTCCACTGATATTTATTTGAATGTTTTAAAGATGGAAACTCATTTAGTTGATACCTTTACATTACCATTTTTGTTCCAGTGGCAAACAAATGGATTCATGAGTACGGTCAAGAGTTCCAACATCGCTGCAGCCTGAATCCTGAGGAGTAAAAGGGGCAGTGCAATAGCTGGGCCCTTTGGAGTACAAGAGCCAGCCTTTACAATTGTGAGGCACACTTGCAGGCAGAGAGAAGAGCCAGAGTGAGCACACAGGCAGGGGAGAGGAAAAGCCGTTTAAGGGGAAGCCTGCATCTGTGATTGGAGCCTCAGGCCCCAGGGAGCCTGCAGCACGCAGCACAGTGGACACTGCTGCAACAGACATGGATAAAATAAGGCTGGACTGAGCTTTTGGAGGGTGGAGCTGAAGAGTAGTGAGGCAGTTGGCCATCACACCCCAGAGGCCAGGTTCTGTGTAACTGCTACTGGCCAGTTCCTGCAGATGGAGAGAGGCCTCTGCCTTCACACACTGTGCTGATTTCAGTTGACTGTGCGAGGCTGTTTGCCTGTTACCTTCAGTTTGCTAAAAAACCTCACAGCCCTTTTTTCTGCACTGGGCCCACTCTTTGGCCCGTCATTATAAGTGCTCCACACAGCTGAAGGTTACACACACACACACTCAGAACTTATGTTTAAAGTTTGTTCCAGGTGTACAAAGATGCATAAAATGTCTCATTAGATCACATTAACTTCTGTAGAAACAAATGCACGTCTACATTCTTCACTGAAAAAAAAATATGGGGTTGAATAGTTGATGCAATAAAAATGAAATAATTCCATTTGAAAAATATCAAATGCAGGAGTCTTTAAATTATTGCATTGGTTGTTAAACAATTTTTTTTATAACTTAATTCTTAAGAATGTAATTTAATCTAAAATCTTGTCTGTGTGGTTTCATATCTTTCAAAATGTGTTTGTTGAATGTTTGTGTAAAACTACAGGACTGCAGATCAGACTCATGCTGTGACTCAGAGGATTTGACTGTGGCTTTTTGTTCCCAGCTGACTAAATAATGCGGTCATCATTGTTTGTAGGAGACAGTTTCAATTTGAGCTGTCTAATGGAACAGATGAACTATATGTCTTTGTGAGTGTCATGGGCTGGCTGCCATTAAACACTAATAGGGATCCTGTCTGCTCCAGACTTCGTGTCTGAACTAACACAGCATGCACTCTTTGCATACCATTCAGAGATCTCAAATATCTGTGCCTAAATAGGTCAAACTCACTCTTCATCGGTATCTCAGTGCTTTGGGACATCCAGCAGCTTGAGTGACAAGTTTCAATAAGGGAAAGAAACAAGACCCTGCAAATGCAGAGTAAGATGTGTTTTCTCTTTCAACATGTTCTATCTTCCACTGAAACAAAAAAATATATAGGGTCTAGATACCAGCTTTACATTCCAAGGTATATAATAAACAAGAGGAAAAGAGTTGATGAAATGTTGGATCATCTTTAAGTAAAACTCTTTAGTCATATGACACTTTGTGAACCTAAAATGAAAACAGTTATGGATAAATTAAGATCAAAACCCACTAGCGATAACAGATCTTAAACCTGCATGGTGACTCATTTCATATCATTTCCTGAATCTAGATGTAATGATAATGTTTAAACTGATACATTTCCATCTGATTTTCTAACATAACCTTTCAGACAACCAGAAAGTTTGAATAATCTTTTCACAGGTCCATCATAAAACCTGAAAACTAACTTTTCCCAGAAGTTAAAAGGCTTCATTCAGCACTCTTCCTGTGACCCTCTCGGGTTACCATGATAACCACAACAAACATGCTTCTGGACATGTGTTGTCATACAATTCAGATTTCACTCTTGCCGTGTCCAAACGGTAGCCAAAGCATACATGACAAGAAATCTGCACACATTCTTTTTTTTTTTTTTTACATTTAAGTTAATTACATATGGCAGTGTCACTAAAACTGACAGACTGACCAGCTAATACATACTGTTGACTGAAACTGCACAGTTCACTAAGGAATGCAACAAGCCATTATCTTAGGTGAGTGCCTCCCTCTGGTGGCGACAAATGTCTGTGTGGGATTAGTAATTTTTTTTTTTTTACTAAATTTGTAGTGGGGAATCACAAGAATTCAACTCCGTTCTAATTCACTTATCCTTAAAACCATTGTTCAGCAGATGCCCCAAAATAGACCCTATGTAATACTCACAAGACTTTTTCAGTTGCAGATTATATTTTAACATGCATGCTTCAGCATCAACACTTGAAACACTGGATTCTGTTTATCACACTGCTTTTTGTCGATCCCTGGGGCACTGCCATTGCAGATTGACCTCACTACCTCCTTCTGCCCCAGAGATCAGTTCACCTATCCCCCGGCTTTGTTTCCATCCCGGAATGCACATTGGTGGGATTGAGGAGCTCCTCCAAGTATTCCTTCCACCGTCCCATTATATCCTCAGTTGAGGTCAACAACTCCCCACCCGCAGTGTAGACTGCTCCTTCTCCACCAGAATCTGAATCTGATGATGTACTTGTCACCGTGGGCATCATTGACAAGGAAAGGTGCAACAACCTGTGCTTTGTGCAGTTAAAATCTTCTGTTAAAAGCTGTGCTGGTGCAGGTTAAAAACAGCCCCCATCCACCTCCCTAGGCCTGGGCCTTCTCCAGAGCATCCTTAAATTGCTCCGGAGATGGCTGACACACCACACCTGGCGTTAGACTGTTCCAGTCTCATATGGTGCGTGGGAGGAAGCTGCTGCGGTAGGCTTCTGTACGGTTTTGTAGTGGCATGTACTGCAGGTTGTGCTGGTGTCGCCTTGGGTTTGATACAGACTGGAAATATGATGGTAGGATAATGGCTATGGTGTTGTTTACTGCCTGGTGGAATAGACACAGTCTAGCAACTCTTCTGCGCTGTTGGAGGGTGGGCCATTGGAGTTGGGCCACCATGTTGTAACACTGGCTTCTCTACTGTATTCTCGTGTGACAAACCGAGCTGCCCGTCTCCGGATTCCTTCAACTTTAGTTATGCATTTCTGCTGATGAGGGTCCCATACTGGCGAGGCATACTCCAGTTTGGGCCTTACTCATGTCTTGTATGCAGCAGCTTTTACTTGGGGGCACATCTGGACATATTTCTCCTGAGGTAGCCTAGGGTCTTGTTGGCTTTGTTGAGTGTCTGCTGTATGTGTAGAGACCAGCTCAGGTCTTTACTGAACTCAACCCCTAGGTATGGGTGGTTGTCAACAGATGTGAGTTTAGTGCCGTGCATCTGGTAGTCACACTCCTTTGCTTTTGCATGCTTGTAACAGTCCCAGAGCGGTAAGGCCTTGGCCGCACAATCAACTTTACACTAGACCCTTCTGCTGACGAGATGATGAGGTTGGACCTAACTGGTTCCCATTGGAAAAGGCCAGACCACCTCACACACGGATGCCAGCCCCAGCTCCAGGGTTGCAGCACAGAGCAACAGTGACCTAAAAGCACAGAAAAAATTAAATTTAAATGCCATAATGTAAAACCTGTACATACCATAAAATCACACTGAGTCAGAAGAAGGCAGCAGGAGGGGGCAATCCCATGTCTGGTACACCTTATATAGTGATTAGCACAACTAGCACCAGCACAGGGACTGTTAAAAGCATGAAAAAGCAAAGGAGTGGGAAACCCCAGACCACCAGTCCCTCCACCACTACAGCATGGAACAAGGAGGGGGGGGGGGGGTTAAAAAAACAAAACAACCAAACATTTAAAAATCTGACCTTCTTGGAAGGTGTATTCAAAACAAAAAAGGACAAACTTTTTAAGACCTTACAGAAAACAGCACAAACAAAACAGATCTAAGAACAAAATACTAGGCAAAGCTAGAACAAAAACAAAACAGCAGTGGCAGTACATGTGTCATAGAAAAACATAGAATAACTTACAGGGAAAATTTAAACACAATGTTATGGATGAGACCAAAAAGAACAAAATTCAACAGCCGTATGCTTATCAAAGAAAAACCTGGCCTTCTTGGTGGGAAAAAGTAAACAAGCTAAGGACAAACCGAGACCAAACATGACAAAAAAACTGCCAAGAACACCAAGCAAAGCTAGAACAAAACACAATGAAACCAAACTGCAGTGGTGTACGCTTAAGGAAAATCCTGGCCTTCTTGGAGAGAAGGCAACGAAAACAATAAGTCAAGGACAAACTTTGTGAGACTAAAAATACATAAACTAAATAAAACGCTAAACAAAACAGAGCTAAGAACACTAAGCAAAGCTAGAACAAAACTGTACAAAAACAGGTCAAAACATAAAAGACAGCAGTGGCAGTATGCTTAAAGAAAAACATGGCCTCCTTTGAGGGAAAAATTTAACAAAACGAGAAGCCATGAGACCAAACAAAAGTGGAAGCAAAATGAAACCGCTAAAGAACCAAGCAAAGCAAAGCTAGAACAAAACAGGAGTGCCAGTAGCCTTCTTGGAGGGAAAGTTAAAGAATCTGGCCTTTTTTGGAGGGAAAATTTAAAAAACCGCTAAGGACAAACTGAGACCAAACAGAACAGAACAAAATGACAAACTAAAACAGCTAACACCAAGCAAAGCAAAGAGAATAAAACAGTGACAGTACACTTAAAGAAAAATATAGCCTTCTTTGAGGGAAAAGTTAAAGAATCTGGCCTTTTTGGAGGGAAAATTTAACAAGAGGGAAAAATGAAAAGAAGCTAAGGACAAACTAAGCGACAAAACTGCATAAACAAAATAACACTAAACAAAAATCGCTAAAAACACTTAGCAAAGCTAGAACAAAACAATGAAAACACCGGTGGGAGTACGCTTTAAAAAAAAAAACCTGGCCTTCTTAGAGGGAAAAATAAAAAAAATTAAAAAAAAGCTAAGGACAAACATAACAGAGAGAAAATTTAGGAAAAGTCTGTCCTTTGAGGGAAAAAAAACCCAAAAAGCTCTGAACAAACTGAACAAACAAAATAGACGCTAAACAAAACAGAGCAAAGCTAGAACAAAACACAATTAAACCTGGCCTTCTTGGAGGGAAAATTAAAACAAAACAGGAAGCTAAGGACAAACTTTATGAGACCAAAATCAAGACACCAACAAAATGAAACACTAAACAAAACAGAGTTAACACTTAAGCAAAGCTAGAACGAAACAGCAGCAGAGAGAAAAATGTGGCCTTCTTGGAGGGAAAAATTAAAGCAAAAAAAAAATCTAAAGGACAGACTGAGACCAAACAAAACTCTACAAATAAAATTAAATGCTAGACAAAACAGAGCTAAGAACACTGTGCAAAGCTAGAACAAAACTGTACAAAAACAGGTCAAAACATAAGAGACAGCAGTGGCAGTATGCTTAAAGAAAAACATGGCCTCCTTTGAGGGAAAAATTTAACAAAACGAGAAGCCATGACACCAAACAAAAGTGGAAGCAAAATGAAACAGCTAAAGAACCAAGAAAGCAAAGCTAGAACAAAACAGGAGTGCCAGTAGCCTTCTTGGAGGGAAAGTTAAAGAATCTGGTCTTTTTTGGAGGGAATATTAAAAAACCGCTAAGGACAAACTGAGACCAAACAGAACAGAACAAAATGACAAACTAAAACAGCTAACACCAAGCAAAGCAAAGAGAATAAAACAGTGACAGTACACTTAAAGAAAAATATAGCCTTCTTGGAGGGAAAAGTTAAACAATCTGGCCTTTTTGGAGGGAAAATTTAACAAAAGGAGGGAAAAATGAAAAGAAGCTAAGGACAAACTAAGCGACCAAACAACTGCATAAACAAAACACACTAAACAAAAATCGCTAAAAACACTTAGAACAAAACAATGAAAACACCAGTGGGAGTACGCTTTAAAAAAAAACCTGGCCTTCTTAGAGGGAAAAAAAAAACCAAAAAGCTAAGGACAAACATAACCAAGAGAAAATTTAGGAAAAGTCTGTCCTTTGAGGGAAAAAAACCCAAAAAGCTCTGAACAAACTGAACAAACAAAATAGACGCTAAACAAAACAGCTAAAAACAGAGCAAAGCTAGAACAAAACACAATTAAATCTGGCCTTCTTGGAGGGAAAAATTAAAACGAAACAAGAAGCTAAGGACAAACTTTATGAGACCAAAATCAAGACACCAACGAAATGAAACACTGAACAAAACAGAGTTAACACTTAAGCAAAGCTAGAACAAAACAGCAGCGGAGAGAAAAATGTGGCCTTCTTGGAGGGAAAAATTAAAACAAAAAAAATCTAAGGACAGACTGAGACCAAACAAAACTCCACAAATAAAATTAAATGCTAGACAAAACAGAGCTAAAAACACTGTGCAAAGCTAGAACAAAACCATAGAAAATGGTAATAAAAAACAAAACAGCAGTGGCAGTACACTTATCAAAGAAAAAGAAACAAACTAGTTAAAATGTAAAGCACAGCTTAAAATAACTTAAAAGGCATAACATCACCCATGACAATAAAACATGTACATACCATATAATCACAAGGAGACAGAGGAGGCAGCAGAAGGGACTGATACCATGTCTGGTACACCTTATATAGTGAGTAGCACAATTATTAGAAGCGGAAGTGGGTGGAGTCGATTCATACGGTGGCTGCACAGGGACAATTGACCACCGGTCGCATAAGCCCCAAATATAAATGTAAATAATGCTACAAACAATACGTAGGTAAATTATAAATTGTATTATATTGCAAAAGTGTAAAACAATAAAAGCTATACATTATTAACAAAAAGTAAGCTACAACATTCACATTTATGATAAAAAGGTAGAAAGTGGTTACAGGTTTAGGTGTTTTTGTCTTTTAACCTATATCCTAAGCATTACAGATTAAAAACACCAAACAAAAATCGTCAAAGTTACAGGAATTAATTTACACTAACGGCCTCTCTTCTTTGCGTAAAGGCTGACGTTTGAAAGGGAAACTACATTTCCCATGATGCCACTACACACTGGAGCGGCAGTGGAGGCGGGACAAAAGTTACCGGTGGGATTTTTGTTGTATGGTTGTACTTTTGCGCGCTACGTTTGTGTGGATGTGTGCGCGTGACTGCGTGTGTGTACAACTTAAACAACCCTGTTAAACGGATTATTCGTTTACTGAGATGTGAGACAGTCATGCCTACAAACGGTTTGGTCACAGCTTTGGCCATTCACTGGTCACCGGATTCACTGAGCTGAGAATGAAGAGCAGAAAACAGAAGACGGTCAAAGCTGGAAGCAGCAAAAGAAAAGGTAAACTGTTGTTAGCTTAGCCTGCTAGCATGACCGCTAAGTAGTTTAGCTGTTAACGTCAGCTGTCATTAGCCTAGTGTATAGGTTGACTGCAAGGCTAATGTAGCGTATTCTCTATTTGGTGAACGTGTTTTGCTTTTTGTTCAATTATTTTATTCGATGTTTGGTGGCGTTTCTATTCTAATATTACTAGGTAGCCGAACTTATCCTGTTCTACCAAACGGTAATCTTTGTTTACGTTAACACTGTATGTGTTACTTTGCTGCAAATATACAGAAGCATCACTAAAATATGTTAAAGAATAATACAGCATCACGAGCTGTTAGAGCTTTCATACTAGTTTAATACAAAGTTCAATACTGGCCACTGTAGTAGATGCCATGATGCATGTAATTATTGCTATTTTTAAATCGTGTTATTTCATCTCCCACCCCTATCACAATATTTCATTTCCTGTGATGAAATAAATATTTCCAGCAGTCCCCAGTGATGTTTCTCCATCGACCAGCCTTCCTCCTCTAGTAGAGGGACAAGTGAGGTGCTTCCTGCGTGTGACAGTAAGCCGGGTGTTATGGACAGTTCACAAACCTCCTTCAGCCACATTTGTCAGACTGCGCTGGTGGGGGGAGTCATCCAACGGGACACACTTCTTTCCAAGAGATGGATCTCAAACATCACAGAAAACCATCAAGACCACAGCACGATTCCCTATTCGCTGTGGTCCAAAGCAGTTCACCTCATATCTTACAGGTAACAAAGAAATATTTCATTGTTGTTTAGGAAACACATATACAATTGTCCACTAATGCATTATGTATGAACAGATATGGGCTCTTTGGTGCTGGAAATTCTCACAAAACCGGACCATTTGCCAATTGCCCGGGCTCAGGTTGCTGGAATCCCCCGTCTCTCTCTGTCACACCCAATAAGTGGATTTTACACCCTTGTATCACCAACATCTGAGAAACTGGGGGAGTTACAGGTAAGTGCACACAAGAGTTCACATTGACTTGTGAGCTCCATTTGCTGAATGGTACATCTGCACTGATGTTTACTTTTTCTTGGGAGGAAGCCTAGTCTGTCAGATGGAGTACGGCTGTAGGAAGACTCGTGTATATAGAGATTATTGTGGAAAGTATTAGCATTGCAAACTGAGTTTACTTGCTTCTTGGTTCTCTCCCAAAACATACACATAATACTGTTCATGTTAAAATGTGATTTATTTTCCTAATATGAATATACAAACTTATGTTAGGATCCAAACTTTTTTTTTCTTCTTTTTTTCAAAATTTGCAACTTTTTTTTTTTTTTTTTCACAGTTCACCTCTCTGGCACTGAATCCAAAATATCACCATATACACTGGATATTTAAATTGCAGCTGTTTATGATTATACCATTAGATAGCTTGACAGTGTAATTTGACTGTGCAGCTCAAAGCTACAGTAAGAATTCTTCCACATGTTTTATGGCAAATGCCAATTTGTGAACCTGTATATTATGAGAACATCATTAACAGATAGTAATTAGAGCCATTATGTGGTAGTGCATTTAGTGTCAAGGAAATGTGACAATGTTATGCTAATTGTCATAATTTTCTCAGATTGCACAGTGTAAGCCCACACTGTAGGTTTTTCTCTAATCAAATGAACACAGGTTTCCCTGTATTTGGAGCCTCTGACTGAAGCCTACGACAGCAGCAGCTCAGGTCCCACCACAGACCTCAGCATTGACAGACAACTTGCCACATTAACTGTGGCATCGCAGCCCAAATCAGTCTCCGCTGGAAGTGGAAGGGAGTCAGTGGGGAGCAGTGGTGGAAACACGCCAAGGTTTGAAGTTGTTCTTTAATGGGAGTTTTTACTTGAATATCTGTGTGGATATTCAGTATTGAGTTTATTTAGGGATTGGATTATTTTACTGTAAATATTTTCTTCATGCATTTCAGAGGGAAAGACCACTTATATTTCCAAAATAAGGATAAAGAAGAGTTTCTGGAAAACCAGATGCCAGGTACAAATCGATCTCAGAATGGTCAAACAGCTGTGCATCCTCTAAATGTGGAGCCTGGTCACAAACAAGCAACTAATGACCTTATCTCAGGTAGAGATGCATTATGACTTAATATAAATACAAAGGCGTGGCATTAATGCTTTCTAAAATATTTGAAACATTTTGTTTTTTTCATTTCCAGTTATTTTGGAGCGTGGTAACAAACTCAGAAATGCTATGGTAAAATCAGCTGTGAAATGTGACATGAATTCTGGCCCGACTCTGAAAGACACTCCTCTGCCCCTACCAAAGGACAATGTCCTGCCACCTACCAAGTGAGTTTTTTTATTATTTTTTTTTTTATTTTTTAAGAAACACATTTAAGAACTGAAAGAAAGAGGGGAAAGCACATTTACATAACAACAAAGTTCACACTTGTCTTTTACATCAATTATGTATCAACAGGCCTTTATCTTCACATTCTGGTATGTTTCTTGAAAATATCCTGCATGCTGATTCAAGCCTCAAACACTCTGATGATGTGGCTGTTGTCTCAGATTGTGGTTTTGACAACTCTGTGGACATAGACAATAGAGCTGTGGATCTGCTCCTTGGCAGGTATTTTATCATTCATTTCTTATTCATTCTTCTTCTTTTTTATTCTATATCATGTAAGTTTTTATCAAGATGTTTCATCTGTTTTTGTTTTTTTGGCAGCATGAATTCGTCCCCTTTGCCTGCTTGGGATGGAGAGGCCTTATTTCCTGAACCTCTGTCTGGCCATAGCAGCGTTTGTGGCGATAGTGAACTGAATGACCCACAGTATGATCAGAGTCTGCTGGAGAATTTGTTCTACAAATCTCCTGTAAGTCTATAATTTATACTATGATTTTCCAATATTTCTTAGTTATTTTATCAGTGGTACTTACTGTCTATTGGCTTCTTTCAGATGCCAGATACCAGAACAGATGACACAGAGTTGGAGGTACAGGAAACAGAGCCTTTAAGAAACAGTCACCCAAAAAAGCTCATCTTAGAAGCTGGGAAATCTTTGACCCAGCCTCAGCCCAAGATCAGTGAAGAGTAAGGAGTTTTACATTACTTTTTAGTAGACAATAATCAGTTAAAGCACAAATAGAATGTTGGGAGTGTCCTGTTCAAAATCTACCTTTAAAAGTAGCCACTGTGAAACAAAAAAGAATAAATAACACTATATATTGCCTCATACAGTATGAGAATTATTAACAGTATTTGATGTATTCAGTATGAATTCAGTATTTGTCACTGTTCAGTCTGGAATTAGGTGGTGTTTTTCCTCCCGGCCTGACTGCAAATCAGCTGAACATGCTGGGTTTGATCCAACTGGTTAGAGTGTCTATCGACTCTCTGACTTTACCTTCAGGAAGCAGAAGTACCACATCCAGAAAGACCTCTGATAAAGGGAAGCCTCCTCGACCATTAACCAGCAAAAAATGGTAAAGAAATAACTTTACATCATTCTATAAATAAATGTACGCAAATTTCTTCGAAGTTCTAAGTAAGTTTTATCCCTTTGTTCACAAGCACATATTTTATTGAGTATGTGTTTCCACGAGCTCCCATATTTCATCAGCATGATCGCAGTAAGGCAGCGGGTGAAGAAGTGACCAGAGCTGTTTCCAGTAAAACCACAGTAGACGGTAAGATCTGCTAAAATTTGCTTTTATTGAAGTGACCAGCACAGGCACTAAAATAACTGTCTTATAGATATTAACTGTTTTTATCACTGCTGCTAATACGACACTCTTCTATGATCTTAAGGTGTGAAGTTCCAACAGCACTCTGAGTTTCCTGTCCATTTAAGTAAAACAACCGTTAAACAGTGGTGGGAAACTGACCTCATTTTCAAGATTTATTCCCGAAAATATGACCAAAAGAAGGTAAGTGGACCAAACGAACTTTAGACTTAAAGGTCATTGTGCGTTAAGATAAATTGCTATGCTACTAAGGTATTGTATAGAAAGCTTTTAGTCTAGTGTTAACAAAATGTTTGTGCCATATGAAGAAATATTTCTGTTCTTGCTAAAAACTTCAGATATTGACAATGAGAGCACATAAATTAAATTACTTCTTAATGTATTCAATAATGAAGAATAATCAATGTAGAAATGTTACAAAAAACACTAAATAGTTTATCAATATGTATTTGAAGTGATATTGTGTTGTGTTGCAGCCAGTTTTTATTGGCAAGGCAGTTCACCCACTGTGCTGTCTGCTGCAAAGCAAGCAGATGACTCAGTCTGTTGTTTTGCCGGTTAGTGTGGAAGGTAACAGTGAAACAAAGGAGATTGGACCTCTGAAGGTAAAAGACTGTTTTATACCCATAGAATAATGGTTAAAAGTTTGATATTTGTTGTCATAAAAGAGTCATATCCTTCTTTTTCAGGTGACCCTAGAACTTGTTGCAACAAATAAAACCTCTGAGAAAAGCAAAAGCAGGTTGTCTCGGGTAGATGCATCCCCTTCACATACACAGGAACAGCCCACCTCTGGTGTTGATGTTACCTTGGAGCAGTTACCCAGTACATCTCCTGAGGTTCCTAGGCTAAATGTTTGGAGTCCTCAGAAGGTCTCAGAAGAGCTGTCTTCTCAACCCAGCCTCCACACATTTCCTCATAAATCTTGGCAGCAGGTGGAGGAGGACCCTGAGGTTTTGCTGCATGCATTACTCATGGTGCCAGATGGAAGGAACTTTCGAGGCACTCCTATGCAAACTCCAAACGTGTACTTGAATTGCAAATTCTTTTGGTGTGATGAGATGGCAAGATCTACTGTCAGCTGGGGTCAGGCAAACCCTTCATTTAACTTTGTGCAGGTATGCTCAGTAGAACAAGTATCCTAACAAAGTAGTTTATGGTACTTTGTATTAATGCTAAATTGTACTCTTACATGTGTCCTTTTTGTCATAGGTGACCCCCGTGGGCCTCACAACAAAACTACTACAGCGGTTGAAGAACAATGTTATGGTGATTGAGGTGTGGCAGAAAATGGGAAGCTCGGAGCAGGATCAGCTCATTGGTCTTGTCAAATTACCTCTACACCAGTTTTACATGTCATTTAGGCAAGTTGTGGCAAACAGGAAGTGATTCTGACAATAATTACTATTTTGCTAAGTAGGGAGGGTAATATGACCAAAGCAATAATGTTTGCTTTCAGATCAGATCAAATGTTTGGAAACTATATTCTGTGAGAGAATTCTCCAAACTTTTAAATGTGGATAAATTATATTCGTCATAGTGAAGTGGCTTAAATATTTGTTTACTTTCATGTTGTCTTTTAATCCAATCCAGAGATCGGAAGATTACCAACCTTCTCCTGCAAGCACAGTACCCTGTTTTAGGGGTGGATGGCTACATGCCAGTTGTTGATGTGTTCTCAGGAAGCTGTAACGGAAACCTCAGGGTCATTTTGGCAATGGGCCATTCAGAGCAGATAGCTGCCTTGCAGCGCACAAGAGATGAAGAAGGTGACTCCTTGTCTCATCCAGTGAGACCATTTCACCTGCTCGATCACCAGCCACATTCACAAACAAAGGTTAGTGTTAAAACCAGATGTACGAGTAAGGAGATACATTATTATTTTGCTGTTGTTAAATTAATGAAATCTCAACATATATTGTCTCCATATTCTGATAATATCAGCATCATTTAAAAAAAAAAACCTCAGTACAGACACAGTACCATGCCTATGTATATGTTTGTGTGAAAATGTCTGATCTGTTAATTTGAAATGTAAGATATTCAAATCTGAACTAGAAAATCACTCAGACAACACAGACCCACACCAGTATTATATTTTGAGGTAGAACCATTTTTGTCAAAACCAGCCCTATCTCCCAATAGTAAAGAATCCTTAAAAAAAATCCTGGATCCAGACAGTGATCTGGATCACCCCCAAAATCTAATCAATTGTTGCATTTATCAATCCAGACATTCTGTTGAAATCTGTCGATAACCTTTTGAATTATGTTGCCAACAGACAGACGGACAGACAAACTAACAATGATGATTACATGAACTCCTGGCAGAGGTAATAAATACACACTGACAAGGTGACTTTACTTTTTATCTTCTCTTTTAGGCGAGTACAGCACAACAGGAACCAATGAGAGAGCACCTGTTTGTGATCAGAGTGGAGAAGGTCAGTGGGTTGACACCACTGCAGTCCACAGTGTGGGGTGAAGCTGACTGTTACATCCAGTACAGTTTCCCTTGTCAGGAAGGTGACCTCACTGCAAAGATGGAACAAGACCTTATAGAGAGCAGTAAGTCTATTTCAATGTTGTAAAATGTTCAGTATAAAGAGAAAAAAAAAAGTCTTAATTGTGCACCACTCTGATTTGTATCTCATCTACAACAGCTGTCGATCTGAAGCCATTTCGTACAACTACCACTCTGTGTGTCCCTGACCCAGTGTTTGGCCACACTGAGACACATGTATTATTGGCCCCTGAAGGAGTCCCTGTCCAGAGGCTACTTCTCAGTTCTTTTTCAAGTCAGCGCCTTGGCAGCAGTGGTAGTGTCCAGTTTGAAGTGTGGTGCAGGTTTGTGGTAATTTTACAAAATAACAGTGTCATACTTCTGTGGGTCATGGCCTATTTGTTATGCTCTGGTGTATTTAAAAGAAATGGGCATTTACTTAACTCCATTACATGTGGTCTACCAGTGAGACTATTTATGGGTCACATACACTGCACATTGTCATGTGTATCTCAAAAGAGATGTACAAATCTCTTAGATTTTTCCTGGGACTGTTGATGGGTCCTTTTCAAGAGTGCCAACGGATGGAAAAACTGTCTAAAACAAGATAATGGCTGCATTACATAATTGTTTTCTTAATGTATTAAAAATATTGACCCATCCTCAGTAGCTCAAATATATAGCTTTAATTTCCTGGCATAGAAAGAGTACAAGGGGTGGGACACTTTCTTCTAGAGCTAGTTGTTGGCTACACATTGAAACAGGTTGAAATTTTTAGTCAACATCTGTGCCAACTATTAATTTAAATGATAATTAAATATTTCCTGGTGGTGCATATATGTTTTACATGTCTCTACAGATATTATTATCCAAATGTGCGAGACCAGCTTGTGGCTAAAGGTGTACTTCCATTGTCCAAGTTGTGCGCCATGGTCACTATGCAGAAACAGCATCCACATGAGGCTCATATGTTCTCACTGCCACTGGTTCCCAGGGCTGACACTCCCACAGGACATCAGCCTCAGCCCTCAGGTACATACAAGCACAGAGGAGACTGTACTATACTATATAGAACCATATATAGCACCTGTAATGAAATACTCTGTGTTGTTTTGCAGGTCTGCTTGATGTAAGCATTCGTTACAAGCATCGGCCTGTGAGATCTGATGGACAGATGGGAAGAGGTGCTGCGTCTCGAGTGGTAACCCTTGTGATTGAAATTCACAGAGCATCTGGTTTGCAGGCAGCAGCAAGGTACACCCCTTCCACTGTCCTACAAACAACAAGTCTGTTTGATTGGAATTTAATTCATTTGAATCAATGAGACTCTATAAAAATAAAAGTTGAAAGCAAATAAACAGAACTAAGGGGTAATTCTCAAAAGCATTACATTTTATTTGATCTCATATTGTAACAAAACAATAAAGCTATAGATTATTTAAATACCATTAAATGGACTCTGGGCTTACAAATTGAATGTCCTGGTATTCTTTTGCCTCTCTGTTGCAGGGTGCTGTCAGAGCAAAATCAAAGGTTTACTTACTACGCTGAGGTGGGGGTGAACAGCTTTGTCACAATTCAACTGTCCTTCTTGCCTGAGAACGAGAAGAGATGTACCCGCGTAGCAGCAAGGACCTTCACTCCAGAGTTTGACCATCATACAGAGTTGTGCTGTGATCTGTTGATTCAGAGGAGCACTGGAGAGACGTCTAGCCTGGCTGAGCAGCTGGAGCAGGCCTCTGCAACATTCACTGTCTGGAATAAAGAGAGTCGGAAAGGTTAAGAGATTTTTTTTTTTTTTAATTAGAAATTTTGATATCCTCTCAGAGAGGAGCATTGTTTTTAATTCAATCATCAACATTTGCCTTGGAAGTTATTTATTTTTGTTGTTTGTTGCAGCAATGGATGCTTCCATACCCAAAGATGTTGTATTGGGTACAGTGAAAATCCCACTGACTGATCTCATCTATAAAAGAACAGGTATGCTGAACTCTTAAACCAGGTTGTATCAACAATCAATCCTCATTAGATAAAACTGGTTTTAAAATGAGTAAATCCAGGTTTAAAAACACAAAGGCAGCTGTCACACAGGAGTGAGGTACACTGTGTATCACACATGGGCCTTATTTGCTCTCATTGATATTAACTCAAGAAACTCTGTGAAATTCCTATTGAGTCCTTTAAACTTTTTTACCTTTACCAATGACACAGCATGGCCGTCTTTGGTCAAATACAGAAGATGTACTGTATTCTTCTCTGAAAATACATTGTTGGACAGTAAGTTGTTCTTTACAGAAACAGCCATATGATTGGCACCTCTTTATGTACATACCACATTTAGTTGCAGGCAGAACATCTCAACTGTCCTGAAGTAGAGTACAAAAACAGTCCTCATCACTGGAGAAGGCTGCTACAGAGAATGAAATAAATGGAATAAATTAATTCTAAGGGTCCTGTCAAGACCTAAGTATAAAAGAATTACAACTGAGCTGCACTGTATTCCATAATACATTTTACATGTATCATAGTCATTCATGCTTACATATATCACATGTGTCTGCATTTGTATATAACACAAAATCTCCCCCCCATAAATCAAGGTATTTCTGGCTGGTTTGGAGTGTATTCACCACAACAAGCAAGTTCTTCTCAGGATCACCAAATCTTGGTTGGAGGTCTTGAGATATCAGTCAATTTTGCACACCACTCGGACAGAGAAAGGGTCATTAAAGCAGCCCAAGGACTAGGGTGGGATATGGCCTATGGGCTCTGTGAAAGGCAAGAAGATGAGGACACCTGGGATGAAAGTGTGAGGGAAATGTCTCTGACTATTTCAATGCCTAGGGTGTGGATACCTTTGCACTGCCTGCTTCTTGCAGGCCAAAGTGAACTTCAGCGCTCAACCTACTGCTACTTCAGGTATAGGTTCTATGACCAGGAGGCTTACTGCTCTCAGATGAAACACCCTTCTGTTGAGGATGGACGAGAACACGCTGCTGCCACAGTGAGTTTTGAAGGAAGTCGAACTGTAGGACTGATGAGCACCCAGCCCTTACTGTGGTACCTTCGTGAGGAAAGGCTGGAGGTTCAGGTGTGGGTTACATTTAAGAAAGATAAAACCCAAAGGCCTTCAGACACAGACCGCCTTGTGGGCTCAGCCTTCCTCGATCTGTCTTCTCTCGGAAAAATATCCAAGAAGAAGCTGACACTGAGTGGTAAATATTACTATATACAGAATGTGTAGTGATTGTATGTTTGAATATTTATTTAGTTAGTTAATTCATCATTATTTTATGAATTTTGATTGTAATTCAAATTTTTTTTTTTTTATTGTATCTTTTTTATATTGCTTGACCTACACTAGAAATCACTAGTCAGTAGTGTTAACTCAAAAGAAAACTATAAAAGGTTAGAAATGAAAACTGACCTTACCTGCAGTTCTGTCATTTCTTTTATTTCATTGTTGTTCATTATAATATTTTATCTCAGTTAAAGAAAATGATTTATCCACTTCTAGTTTCACTTCTGCTTTTATTAATTATAGCAGCAGCAGATGGAGTAACAGATTTGTGGTTTCACAGGGGTGTATCCACTGTTCAGACGCTCAGCTGCAGATCTGCAGGGTGCTGCCCTCAGAGTGCACATCACCCTCACAGTGGGTTCTGTCGTCAGGGAGGCATCTGCTGTAGTTGACATGCAAGTAGAGTCTGATCACCAGGGGGCGCTGTTATCTGAAGAGGTGGAGGCTGATGATCCAGTCTCCTTGCCCACTACACCCAAACAATCTTGGACACAAAGAAAACATCATAAAAAATCCTCCAGAACGACCACAGACTTTTTATCTTCGCCTCACACAGACGTGAGCATGGATGAGTCCTTCCCTGTAACTGTCATAGTGGACAGTGCTATGCACCTAAATCTGAAAGGTGAACATTTAGGTTTTTTCCTTTTTCTTGTTTTTTCTTGTTTTTTTTTTTTTTTTTTTTTGGCCAACGATTCTGCAGGACCATCCTAAAATTTTTATTTAATTTTATCCTTTTATCTACATTTTAGAATTCAAATACTTTATTTATGATTTAGATTTTTCTAAAAATGGGTTGATTATAACTTCATGACTGTAACTTGATGTTTCATATTCACTATTAAATATGTTTTGGTGGAAATAATTATATTTATTGATTACAAGAAAAAAATCAGCACAGTGAAGTAAGCAATAACAAATACACCAGCGCAGTTTGCAGTGAGTTGTGGTAATAGCAGCACAGAGTTGTTGTTGTTTTTTTTGTTTTGTTTTTTTTGGAGCATTAGAGTGTCAGTGGGCCAATGTGGCTTTTTTCTGGGTGGGGGGGGTTGGCTCTGCAAGTAAAATAGTTTTTGTTAATGTTACTTTCAACTCACATGGGTATTTGTAAGGTGAACAATATGCATCTCCAAACAGAAATGTCAGATTGCATCCACAAAAAGTAGTAATCTTGTAATCTATAGAAATGTTAACACTAGCTTACTGTTAAAATGGTTCCCTTCATTGTTTTCTGACAGGGTGTCCTCTCATAGACCGGAGTGAAGGGATGCCATGCTGTTGTGTGTCATACGTTACTGTGGACTCTGCTGAACCAGTGTCCACAGATGTCATTGCCAACTGTAACTGCCCTGTGTGGGACCATCAACATGAGTGCAGGTCAAGTCATATCAAAGACATGAGCTAAAATATCTATATCACTGAAACAACGTGTGCCTGATAAATTTTTCTTTCAAACCTTTAGGCTCTCAAAGCAACTTCTGATTGATTCACAGCAGTCTCTGGTCTTCAAAGTTTGGCACAAAGGAGGTAAAGGAGGCTTAAAGGTTTCAATGAGTTGTGTCACATGACTCTGTGAATTACATTAAGTCGTTATTAATGTTATTCTGGTCCCACAGAAATTGAGAGGGTGATTGGATTTGCTGCAGTAGACCTGTCTCCGTTGCTCTGTGGGTTTCAGTCAGTATGTGGCTGGTACAACATCACAGATTTTAGTGGTCAGTGTCACGGCCAGCTCAAAGTGTCAGTCACACCCTTGAAGGCAATCCACGACCTCCGGGGACAAAGAAAATCTGTGTATGAAGCATCTCCCAAAACCTCATCGGTGAGAGCGGTGTATTCATACATAATAGATGAGGAAGACAAATCTGCATTCATGTATTCCTTATGTGTATTTTATGTGCTTGTATTTCTTGTTTTGTGTCCTTTACAGGCCTTTCCTCTCACCTACCAAACCACAGCCACATACAGCAGCTTCCCATCTCACATCAGCCGCTATCCTGAACAGAAGATCACATCACCCAACCACACAGATGAACTGTTCTCTGAAAGGTATTGAAAGTGTTAACACGTTAGATGTCGTATCAAACAAATCTACAGGTGTATTTATTGGTCATTGGTCTGTGACTAGATCCAGTGAGAGTGATCGGCATTTTGAGCACATGGACAAAGTTCGTCTTCATCATCAGACTCTGCAGGAGCAAACTGCAGTTGGAGAAAACACTCCATCCAGCTCCATCCTGATGTCAACACTTAGGTACTGGTCCTCAGAATGACAGCTTAAAAAATGTCCCTAAGGTTTAGTACTTACAAAAATAATAATAATAATTGCATTAAACATTTGATTTAGGTGGTGTTCTTTTTTTTTTTTTTTTAGGAAAAAACTAAGTGAACTTGACAACATTCAAAGATACTTCAACCGAAAACTCTCAACTCCCACATTTCCATCTGTGAGTGATGAAGACTTTCACGCCAAGCAAGAGGAACAGAGGAACTTTGAGACTGACACCAGTCAGCTACTTCTCAAGTCCAAGCAGATAGTTGGAGAAGTGAACACTATAATTAGTGGTGAGCATCTCCTCTCCTTATCTAAAGGAGGTTAGAGTCTGGTTTTTGCACATTAATCACTGGATGCTCCTCCAATTACTTGAAACCAGTCTTTGTAATTTGAGCTATAAAACATATATAATGAATTGGTTTTAATTCTTATTCTAGTTATGTGATCATTTAAATATATTCCAGGCACATAGACTTTGTTCTGGTCTACCCAACCTTGGCAGTTCACCCAAAGTTCATTGGCTTTCGTGTTGAGCCTGCACGCTTCATCCATAAAAGGGCTTCTTTAATCCCCTGAGGAAGGAGATGTGATGTTGAAATGTCAACTAAAGTCTGCTTTGGTGCCGACACTCTGAAAGTACTTTAGCTATTTATATCAGTCTTGTTATATCTATTGCTGCTCAGCTTACACCAAGAAAATGGAACAATTACCTGTTTTTGAAACAAAAAAAATAGAGGAAAGAAAACTAGAAGGGAATGAGGGAGGAAAGAAAAGGTTGAATTGGGGATATTTCAGTTACTGTAAAGGGTTTATACTCACGTCACCTTTACCAGTTGGTCTTAAAGTTGCCCTGACTAACATTTTTAGCAG
Source organism: Siphamia tubifer (assembly GCA_020466265.1). Lineage (NCBI taxonomy): Eukaryota > Metazoa > Chordata > Actinopteri > Kurtiformes > Apogonidae > Siphamia > Siphamia tubifer. The sequence goes on along the minus strand of CM035795.1, from coordinate 40,011,062 downwards.
CTAAGAGTAGGCATGCCTGTTTTTTTAAAGACATAAACAATGACCTTCTGTATTATTTTTTAAAACATGGAATGATTAAATTCAGACAACAAAAGCAACGCAACTACAATCTTGTTGATAACGGTATCACTAAAACTGTTCCTTTTTTTCCCCACAGGGTTACAAGAAAAACACCTAGAGACAATTCCAGTCAGTCCTCAGAGCATCCTGGCCTTTGGTGATGACGGCAGCCCTCACACTGTCCTTGAGAGGATGCCAACTCCACACAGGACTACAGAGCCTCCCCAACATGCTCCGTCTTCTCCACTTTCACCACAACCAAATATAGTTGAAGACCCCATGAACTCTGAGGCTGATAAAGAAAAAGATGTGCCAAACTGCACAACTGCTCTGTCAGAGGATGGAAATGAAGAAGGAGAAGATGGATCAGTTTATAGAAGGAATGAGGAACCTGCTCCTGATGAAGAAGAAGAGGAGGAGGAGGAGGAGGAAAATGAAGATTATGAAGAGGTCGTGGTAAAGCCCAGGCATTTAAATGAGGTGACGTCTTTAACAGATAGAACCAGTCCTTGGACCAGCATCTTGTCAGAACCTGATCTGATTTCTTTGGAAAGCCTGGATGAGCCAGACAAGCCAGACCTGAACCGAGGCGAGGAAGACAAACATCAGCAGGTAGTAAATGTGGACATTCAGGGGTCCGGTGGAAAATGCACGTGTAGAGAACACAGCGAAGAGGAAGACGAATGCCATCAAACTGTATCAGCAAGTGACACATCAGACACAGAGAGTGATGGAGTAGAGGAAAAGACAGAAGCCAGCAGCACCGCCACAGGGTTAGGTGATATACGTTTATCACCCACTCAGGAACCACCCACTGAAAGCCATGAGGTTTCATCTTCCTTACACAGTGAAGACGAACACCTCCAACCGTATCTTTAAACCATTGTTACATTGTCTGACCATAAGCTCACTTTATTTACCATTGAAGTCCACTCACATCCCTCTTGTTCAGTCATCACTGCCTTCTAGATACATTATTTTCTTTAACATTCTACATCCCAGCTCCATTCTTGGGGAAGTCCCAAATTTCTTCCTTCCATCTCACCAACTGGAGGCGTCAATGAGAGCGATACGTCTGGCACCTTCTTTCTCCCAGTCGTCTAGTGACCTGGTAAGAATTTGTCACCAACTCCTACTTTGCCTCTCACAGCCTAACTGTTAGTCTCAATGGGCACTTGAATATCACAGTAATAATGTAATGTTTGAGCTTTAGTGTTACTCTTGTTATAAGAAATTGTATCATTATTGTACACAGTGAGCAGAGCCCAGTCACTGACAGTGCATACCCAATTCTATTCAGTGTAAATGAAATATGAATCTCCATTAACAGGTTTGAGGTCTGCATATTTCCCATTATATAATGTATTTGTGCATCTGTTTGAAGCAACACATATTTTTAGTTACTGGAGTGCTGGTTTAAATAATCTCAGAAGACTGTCACCTTTAGCACACTCCTCAGGCATACTACAGTGATGGAACCAAAGGTCTGGCAGGTTTTGTTGCACAAGGAACACCCTCCCCTTTTGCCCTGACTATTAACACCATTCTTGACATGGGGGTGTTGGCATTGGCACAGGGCTCCACTGGCTACCCGTTAAAACAAAATCTTGCTCCTGGTTTACAAAGCACTACATGGGTTTACATGTCAGTATATCATGGTTATGGTCATCACTTAAATCTTAGGAAGAACACTTGGGTCAACAGGCGGTGGTCCTCACATCACCTCCAAGAAATGAAAGGGGAGAAATGGAACACCCTGCACTGATATGGATAGACATGCCACATCACTAACCATTTTTAGCTCCACCAAGGAGGTATTAAATATAAGTCAGTATGTTTGTTTGTTTGTTTGGCTGTTTGTTTGTTTGTCTGTCAGCAGGATTACGCAAAAAGTTCTGAACAGATTTTGATGAAACTTTCAGGAATGATAGATAATGGGTGAAGGAAGAACCTATTAGATTTTGAGCAATGAAGGTCAAAGGTCATACTAAAGATCAACAGCTTAAACATATCAGTGGTAATATCTCAGGATTCAGACAAGATAAAATCTCATGTTTTTTGCATTCACATCATCTCACAGTCGATGGGTCAACACATGTGGCTCGATCATGTCATGCTTTGATGTCATGACACCATATCAAGCCTTGGCAGAGGTGTGCTGTCTTTGACTGCCTTATTAAAAATGTATCTGTTTTTCAACAGCATTTTGTTTAGTTGTGTGTGGTTGTTCAGGTATGTGCACAACATGTGAGTTTAAGTCTGTGCATGTATGAATGTTTACTTGCATTCTCTTTTTTATGATTGTTGTTTTTGTTTTGTTTTTTACTGTAGCTATATTATATACTTGTTGAAGCACACAGTCTGCCTTATGTATGACATTCACTTTATAAATAAACTAAAAATTGTTAGAAGGTAAAACAAGACTTTTATGACTCTTCCTATTTTTGCAAATGGGAGGTGATTTGATTTTTAAGTGTTGCACAATAAATTACACTTCATAACACAGGTGTGAACAGGTTGACTCTAGTTAAAATGCTTTGAGGTAAAGCACATGGCTTTACTACTTGTTTCCTCATGCAGTTTCAAACACTGGTGGACTGTCCTCAGTGAGTAAACTACAGTATCCATGAACTATTTGCCAGCGTATTCCAAACCTGTAACAACACACTGATGTGTTAACACGGATATCTTTCCCACATTGTGCCTTGTTGTTCCAGTGACTGGTTTTGTGGGTAACTGTCACACCTTTGCTTATGTGACACCAGTGTTCGAGGATACAGTTTCAGGGGGAGTTTGGCAGCTACAGATTTAAGTGCTGGAATCAGGAAGTACCTTGTAAAGCACACAAATCCAGCCTGTCAGTTCTAAGAATTGTAATGTATGCTCTACATACTGACACGTGGCACAACTGTTGAACAGGCTGTAGTGATCATTACCCCGCCCCCAAAAGTGAGAGGGGTATTGTGTTTGAATCAGTTTGTTTGATCTGTTTGTTTGTCAGTCAGCAGGTTTACGACTAGAATTAATTTCCATGAAATTTTCAAGAACGGTTTTGAAGTGGTCCAGAATAGATCCCATTAAATTTTGGTAAATGTAGGTCAAAGGTCAAGCTCACGGTCACCAAAAATGTGTTTTCACAATAATAAGAGATAGGACAAACGAGGTAAAAATGTGTGCAAAGGGGGTGGGGTTTATTATGCTGGGCACCACTTGTTCTCATTTACGTCCATTAAACTGTACATTAACCAAGAGAGGATTTGTTTTTTTAAGTGATGACTCATTTGTTACCACACCTTGAACAACTGTGTTCTTTAACTAATTAGTTGATTTGTTATATTTGGGTTTTTTTAAAAAACAAGATGTACACATACTACTTGTATAGTCTGCTGAAACCCAGTCATATGCCTAATCTTGCACTAGTTATGTTTTTATTTTGATCTTTGCAGGGACAGAGTTATCCAGGTTCAAGCATTCCGACCACGAGAGGCCCTCGGCAGCGTCCCAACATGTCCCCACTGTCCATGAAGAAAGAGACTGAGAGAATAGCAAAAATATTCACAGCTCATTTTAATGAGGGTTCTGAACAGTGAGGTGTTTTAGTTGACTTTTGTCTCATTCCTACATCTTACAAGTTTTAGATCAAGAAAAGATCATGTAAATTAAGTGTAACAGTTTGTATTTTATATAAATAAATATCTACTGTGTTTTGTCAATGTGAAATCTCATTTGTTATAATGATTAAAGCTTTTTATTTTCTGAATTATTGAAAACATCATCCAGTGTGTACTAATAATGTGTGTCCTTACTGTTTATTTTAATAATGTGTTTGATCAGGTCACAGTACTTGGTTTTGTAGATATGGGCAGGAAATTTAGGGAAAATGGGGGGTGGTCACAATTTGAATTAAAAAATTGTAAATATGAAATTTTTAAAAATATATAATTTTGAGAGAAAAATCTAAATTGTGAAATAAAATGCTAAAATTTTGAAATAAGGCAAAATTATGAGTTTCAGGTTTCAAAATTATAAGGTTAAAAAGTCAAAATTGTGAGATAAAAAAATTAATTATGAGATTAAATTCAAAATTGTGAGATAATAGTCATGTAACTATAACATATAAAGTCAATTTTTTTTCCTCCACTGATTTTCCCTCTGAAGACACTTATTTTCCATACTGTCACATCTGTTTAGTTTGCAAAAATAATGAGTCTATTTTGAGAATGTGAGGAGTATAAAGTACAGATATTTAAAAAGTTGCCAGAAAAATACTTAAGTAAAGTACAGATACCTAAACATTCTATTTAAGTACTTTTACTCAGTTCATTTCCACCTCTGAGTATAGGATGGGTTATAACCTAATTAACTTTTATCTAGTTAAATATACAGCTTTTTGTTCTTTTTTTAAAAAAATCTGTTAAATGTTAAATCACAGTCAGATCTTCACTGTATTGGATGTTGGTATCCCCTCAGGGTGGTGATGTACCAGTATTCTGAAGACATTCCTCAGCTGTGGAACAACTCATTCACGTGGGGTGGGTCTGGTTTTCACACAGGGCGGTGCAGTTTTTTTTTTTTAAATAGAAGACTGAACAACTGCGCATGCCCAACTGCGCAGAGGCTGAACATCACAGCTTCAGTCTGTCATTTGTTGCTTCTCACTGCGCAGGTGTTTGCGCCACTGACTTATTCCAATACTGTTTGTTTTTAATAAGTTTATTTCTTCTCAGAGTGACAACAGTGGAATGATAATCTGGAGTTTCTTTATCAACAATGGCGCAACAACAGGACTTGATTTACCCAAGACTAAGTTTTCATTACCTGAAACTTGACGTTGGTTTGTGACAGACATGAAGTTTTGCGCGGATTCATCACATTTCCAGCCACTCCTTAAAAGAATGGTTGTTTTCTTTGTCGTCTGATAGTTATGATTAGACTTTTTCTTCTTTTTTTTTTAATGCTTAGTTGAATCACTGATTATGGCTGGTGGAAACACGGTGGATTTTACCCCCTCTATCCCTGTCAAACTCCTGTCGGCTGGAACAGCTGGATGTGTAGCCGACCTGGTGACTTTTCCCCTGGACACAGCTAAAGTCAGACTGCAGGTGAGAGGGATGAGCTTTAATTTATGTCAATAAAGTCAAAGACGATTTGTAAAAGTGCAAGCAAAAAAAAAATTCAAATTCAAAATCCCCAAAAAAAGAAAGAAAAATATAAGAAAATGCACAGATCGTGTAAAAAATATTTCCCCTTGCATCTTTCTCACTTTTAGTTGTTGTCGTTTTTCTTTCTTACGACTCTAGCCTTTTTCGTTTCCGCTATTTTGATTGAAGTTTTGCTTCTGATTGGATACGCTTGCTTAGCTGTCCGTCAAACATAAATGAACCAATAGTAATCCACCAAAGGAAATCCCGCCCCACCACTCATTTTTCTGTCAAAACTGCAATCAAAAAGTATTCAGAAAATGGCTAATCTGGATAGATCTGTCCCTGCAAAGATAAAAAATAAAAACACACGTATTCAGAGAATGCACAACCCCTATTTTCAGCTAATCTCAAGTTTCTATGACAACCTGTTCTTGAATTATGGGGTGGCTGTGGCTCAATGACCGAGGCTCACTGAACCTTGACTGACAGAACCTTAGAAACCTACTGGTGTATTTGTGTGAATGGGTGAATGTAAAGCGCTTTAAGCACCATGAATATGGAAAAGTGCTATTTAAATACAGTCCATTTATTTACCATTTGAATTATAGCCTATAATGTGATTTTGACCTTTCTGCTGAATGCAAACTTGACCTTTACTATATTAATAATTTGGATATATGTGTATAGTGTCTGTAATTTTATAATAATATATCCAGTCAAATATACTTTTATTTAAAACTAGACGTTATGGGGTTAAAAATAAAAAGTATTGCAAACTAAGATATTTGTAAAACAGAATTTAAGTAATGCAAATAACATGGATGATAAGTAGTGTGAAAATACACAACATCAGATAATCAGATCTGTGATGGCAAACACATGTGGGGTCTCCATGGAAACTGCAGACAAACCCACGTGAGACCCTTATATGCAACCTAAATGTGACCCTCCTGGGGCCCACATGGACATGCTGGTTGGGAAACGACTGAAATGTTTTATTAGGAAGTTTGTCTTCACTAGTTTCTGTGTCACATTCATTCCCTTTAGATTCAAGGTGAAGCCAAGTCTGGACTCAAAGGTCAGAGGGCAACATACAGAGGAGTGTTTGGCACCATCATCACCATGTGGAAGATAGAGGGGCCCAGGAGTCTGTACAGTGGTCTGGTGGCAGGTCTACACAGACAGATGACCTTCGCCTCGGTCCGCATCGGCCTGTATGACACCATGAAGCAGTTCTACACCCGAGGATCAGATAGTATGTGTCACGAAGAAGTAGAAGACAGCTGAGATCTGATGCAACACACAAATTATA